>OY759154.1:987500-1404873 GCA_963662125.1 Diplazon laetatorius | reverse complement strand
CTTTGTACATAGTCGGTAATGGTTTACGGGGAAAAATTGGAAACGGGGTGAGAAAGCTTGAGAGAAGAGAAAACAGGGGTCGGGTTATGATCGAGATGGACGAACGAGCGCGAAGATTATTCGTTTAAACATTTTTTTTTTGTATCTTATTTTTTTTTTTTTTCACCTATAAATGCATAAACGACGCGACGGACTTGTTTGTTTTTTTTTCTCTATTTTATAGCACGTATTTTTTTAATACATATTTATACGATAGATTCAAACTTAAATTCACATCGTACATAATAATTCAATATACTAATCGCTATCACGTGGATTTTTTTAAACGTTCCACTAAGAATTATTATTTTTTTTTCTCGCTACGAATTTGTAAATACAATTTTTTATTTTTAATTTTCATTTTTAAAAATTTTTTTTTTTACTCGTTTGAAACTTTTTATTGATCCATATTCCCAACGTCTTGCCTGACAACAGTAACGAAAGTCTGTTTTGGCTGTATTTCACGCAGCATGCTAACTCTTCTACAAAATGGCCTCAAGATACATATAAATAAATAAATAAATAAATAAATAAATAAATATGAATATAAATAATAATGCATAATCATGTGTAAATAATATATTAATCGATTGTCATGATAATTTCATCATTATTAATTCTTAATCAATCGCCTGTAATTCGAACTTTTCGGAGGCAAGGATTTTTATTATTATTATTATTATTATTATTGTCATTATTATTATTATTATTATTTTTGTCAATGGCATTCGCGATGCATGTTGCGCTTTGGGGGGAGGGAAAAGGGAGGGAACGAAATTTCGAAAATTTCGTCGAAATTTTTCGGTCGTTTCGCCGATTGAGACGCGCCACGAGCAATTGCGAGGCAAACAGCGTCGCCGAATTAATACCTGAAGTACTGCGAAAAAAAGAAAAAAATAATAATAATAATAATAATAATAATAATCGTGAGGAGGAATGTTATATATAAAAACAAAAAAAAAAAAAACGTTACTATTTTTGTATGGATATAAGAACACGTGTAGGCAGTGTGAGTACTGGACCACAGTTATTGGAGACAAGCCGAAGTGAAGATTGGGGATAGGCTGTATTTTAAGACAAGATTTCAGACGACGAAGAAAGAATAAAAAATGAAAAATAAAAAATAAGAAAAGAAAAAAAGGAAACGAAAACAAAACGAATGAATAAATAAATTATGGAAAATACGAAGAAGATGAAGAAGAAGAAGAAGAAAGAGAATAAAAAGGCGTTAACGATCATAAACGAAAAAAAAAAAGAAAAAACAAAACAAAACAAACAAATATGAAATCCATCCGTCCGCAGGTGGTTATAGGTCAGTACCAGACTATGCTGTGCTGCTATTAGTTACTCTTAAATCTAAACACCTAAATACATAATAACCATTCATTGTAACGCGTAACGAGAAGAAAGTGAAAGAAACAAACGACAAAAATGATTATTGAGAGTTGAGAAAGAAAAAAAGAGGGGAAAAATAAAAATACAACGAAAAAAAAAAAAAGAAAACGAATGAATTACGAAAAATAAAATCGCGAAATTTTTCGAATTAGCGAGAGGCTGTGTGTGTGATGCAACACAGAGGGATCGGCGAATATTATTTTTATCCGATTGGAAAACATATTTTTTTTTCTCTCGTTCGTTATTTATTTATTCATTTTTTAATTTTTTTTTTTTTTCAATTTTTTTTTTCGGCGACGTGAATTTTTGCACCGTGGATTTTGGTTTCTCGTACACGAACACGATCGCCGGTCCCGAAGTTTTGTTCCGGCCGTTCGCTTTTTACAAACGCAAATTCGCTCAAACACATAATATTCATATATACATATATATTTATTTTTTATCTCTCAAAATTTATTCGATTATTCAGAAAAAACCCCGAAAAAAATAAGTTTTTCTTTGTTTTTTTTTTTTTATTTTTTTTTTTCATTATTTTTGTCTGTTAATTGTCGATCGATATATTGTTATCCGTACGTGTCGAATAATTAAGACGTCGACGTTAACGCGACAGAAACAACGTACGAGTTGTGAATATGGCACACGGCCGATAAAATTCGTTAGTCGTAAATTTTTTTTTTTTTTTTCATTCAGATTAATTTGAATAATGAAAATAAAGATAAAATCACAAACGAAAACGAACGAAACGTTATAGAAACGATTATTAGAGAAGAAGTCGAACGAACGGAAGAATGAGACGGGTCGACTAGATCAATAATTGAAGAGTAAATTAATTTCGTGAAAAAGCAAAAAAAAAAAGGAAAAAAAAAATTCCAATAAAAATTGAATTAAAAATATACACACACACACACGTACACAAAAAAAAAAAATTTGCTCGTACTTGCTCGTACTTTTTCGTTCCATTTCGTCTCTTATCCGAGACCCGAGATAACAATGAGAGAAAGTTAGAGAGTGAAGAGAGCGCGCGTGTGTCATGTGAGAGCGAGAGAGAGAGAGAGAGAGCAAGAGGATTGTCCTCAAGTCGTCAAGTGTAAACTTGGTACTCTTAAAAAAGAAAAAAAACAAAAATACCGAATAACTCAATTACTCTCCCACGTTGTAAGCTACATTACGCCCGAATCGAATGACGATAAATGGGAAAGGAAAAAAATAAAATAAAAATAAAAATAAAAAATAATAAAAAAATAAAGAACAACATCAACACACAATAATATGCCTACGCCACGGGAAAGATCGAGACAATAAATGTAATCCTGTTACACTGAGAATAACTGCGTTTTTCTTTTTATTTGTTAATTACCCAAGCAAAAAGGTGCTGGCTATCCGGAAGTATTTTAATATAATACTAATATTGAAGAAAGAGAAAAAAATGAAGGAAAAAAATAAATAATAATAATAATAATAATTCTGTCTCGTCGTTAACGCGTGCTTTGAATTATATTTCACGTTTTCTTTATTATTTTTCATTCGCAGAATTACGCCGTGTGTTTCATGCCGTTGCCGCCTCCCACATCCGCACCCAACACACAACAATATATTTTTATATATATATATTTTTTGTCTTTATTTTATTTCGTTTATCGTCCCCCCCCCCCTTTGCCCTCCGTCCACCAATCGTCTGACGTCACGTCGTGCCAATTGCTCTTTCGATGATTTATTTTATTCTTCAATCTATTCATTTATTTATTTATTTATTGAATTATTTTTTCATTCTCGTGCGTTTTTTGGTCCTCTCCCCTCCCCCCTCTCACAATCACCCTGGAACGATTGAAACACACGTTCCGTTAACGCGTTTAAATCGATAAACAAAACGATTCATACAAATGACAATAATAACAATGACAAAAGAACAAAATTAATATTAAAAGAAAGAAAAAAAAACAATTAAGATAAATTTAAATATAGTTCTGGTAGTTGTACATGGTACTAGGCTGTACTGACCTGTAGCACATGGATGCGTGAGCCGGATTGCGATTGTGGATTGCGAATTAGCGTTGCACCGTTTAGAGTGAAAAAAAAAAAAAAAAACCGAAAAACCGAAAAAAAATAATAATAACGATACATGAAATACGAGTTGAGAAAAAAAAAATTATTTTAAAAAAAAATATATATTTCCATGGTAAAAAAAAAAAGCCCGAAACGTAATAGTTGCAACGAGAGACTGTAGCCTAGGTTGCTGTCTTTCGTCTTGTTGTTGTATTTTGTTTTATATAAAAAAAAAATGAAAAATTAATGAAAATAGAAAGAAAAAAAATTATAAATGAATAAATAAATAAATCAGTGAGGTGTGCGGATGCGTGTGGGAGGGGGGAGGGGCGGTTTGACCGAGAGAACGAGATTTCATATTTTTCTATTTTTCATTCAAAATTGCGAAATCTCGGGCGCAAAAATGAAAATTTAATCGAACACGGTGGAAATTGTTTGAACGAAAAAAAAATCGCGTCGGTTAATTTGCTTGATGAAAAAACTCTTAACGTCCATGTGTTGTGGGTCAGAGCACCCTAATTTATCTATTTACCATAACGATAATGACGAGACAATCTGCAAAAAAAAACAAAAAAAAAAACAAAAAAAAATCTTTTAAGAAAAAAAATATAACTAAAATGAAAAATGAAGAACAAAAAAAAATGAAACGTAATAATAAATAAATACGATTTCGACGAATCGTGTCATCACGAACTCGTTCTTAATTGTAGAAAAAAAAAGAAACGTATGTAGTATGTCACGATTCAATCGAACGACCGAACGTGGATTTCTTTGACCGAGCGCCCGGCCCCACCGACGCACCACCACACCGCACTGTATGTATACCGCTGCCGCTATCTATACGCCGCGTGTACCAAACTTCCGGTTCCGATCACGGCATTACAACCGAATATTCATTCCAGTCCTCGAGGATAACGGCCTTGAGTTTGAAAACGACATCGAACCCAACCCCATAATGTGATGACCGATTGGAAAAGACGATGAAAATGATAAAAATTTTGCTGATGAAAAAAAAAAATGATAATAATCATGAAACTTTGAAAAAGAAAACAAGTGATAATGATAATGAAATTTTAAAAGAAAACAATTGATAATAATAATGAAAATTTTGAAGAAAAAAAAAATCATGAACATGATATCTTGAGCAAAAAGAATGATAACGATAATAACATCTTTGAAAATAAAGAGAAAAAATTTTGAAGAAAAAAATGATGGTCATAATAAAGACGAATTTTAAGAAAGAATGACAACAATCGTAAAATTCAGAGAAAAACAATGTTGATAAAATTTTGCACGAAAAAAAAGAAAAAAAATCGATAATAATAATAAAATTTTGATAGAAAGAAAAAATGATAATAATGAAATGTTCAAAAAATAAAATCATGAACATGACATTTTGAGTAAAAACAATAACAATGATAATAACTTGTTTCAAAAAGAAAGACAAAAGAAATTTTGAAGAAAAAAAATGATGGTCGTAATAAAATTTCAAGTAAGACCGACAACAATCATAAAATTTCGAGAAAATAATATACAATTTTGCACGAAAAAAAAAGATGATAATAATGAAATTTTGAAAAAAAAAAAAAAAGACAAAAAACTGAGAAGTCGCCAAAACAAAGTGTCAAACATAACATTAACGTCTCTAATTCAAACAAAATAAAAAAACCAAAAATTGTTGGGGGTTGAAAGAAAAAATGCTGTGGTCGCCTCACGGAATTTCGGTGTAAAAAAAAAAAAAAAGAAAACGCGCGCATGACGATGGAAAGCAAGTGGGAGAGAGAAAAAAAAAGCAAAAGAACGTACGTAGAAGCTATCGAACATGGCGATGGGTTGGTTGAGAAGCGACGTTAACGTGTAACCGGCCTGGTTGTTGGTTGGTTCGCAGGATCAGAACGAGTCGGCAGCCATTCTCAAGATCAAGGAGAGCATGCAGGAAGAGGCCAAGAGGTTTGAGAAGGATTCAGATCATCCAGATTATTTCATGCAATAACTCGTCACGAGTTGTTCGAGCTCGCGACTTCCGAATTCCGTTTTCGCGGATCTGTGACCAAAAAAAAAATTTTTTTTTTTTTAAAACAAAAAAAAAAAAGACGTATCCCCGCGGGACAAACACACACACGAACACAAACACGAACACTGACACACTGACAAACCTCGAACAATCGCGAACGAAAATTTGGAAAAATGAAAAACAATATATAAAAAAACGTATTACCGTGCGGTATACGCTGTGTGTGATAAAAAAAAACGAAAAAGAGGGTTGAAAAAGTTTGAACGGGCGCTCAAACCTCGACAAACGTTTCACGATCGCGCCTTTTCTTCTTCCTCGTCGCGATCTTCGTCGTCGTTGCACACACGATTTTATTATCATTTTTATTTCAATTTTATTTTATTAAAAAAAATTTTTTTTTTAACGATTTGATTATCCGACAAAGACACCGAATGAAAATTGAGAGAGAGAGAGGGAAATAGAACAAACGGCACGCGCACATATCCACGTACAAAAAAAAAATAATTATTTATACACGATCGAACAAATCGCGCGAAAAAAAGAAGAAAATTGAAAGAACGAACGAAAAAAATCGGAAAAAATTATTTCTTCCGATTGTTTATTTCATTTAATTCGGGATGTGAACGATGCAGCACAACAATAATCGCATATAACAATAGTTTCATCGTTATTCCGAATCTTCCTTGTAATCTTCCGTCGCAAACGACGCGCGAAAAACAAAAAAAGAAAGAAAGAAAAAAAACCGGCGAATTATTTTACATGGTGACTTGACTCTCTCTCGACGGTTTTGCAAACGAACTAAACGAACAATAAATTTTTCCGCGTGAGGGTGGCGAAGGAGGGGAGGGACGAAAAACGAAAAAAAAACAACGTCGATGGAAGGGTCGGATCGATTTGTCGAACGAAATATCGCAATAAATCGTAATAACGTAGATTATTGTTTTTTATCTAGATTTTTTTTGTTTTTATTTTTTTTTTAAGACTATTAATTATCGCGGGTCGTGTGAACTCTGTCGATTTCGCCGGACGATTGAATTATCGATTAGACTAGCAATTCTCGGATCCACGCGGTTTAATAAATAAAAAAAATTCAAAAAAATAAATAAATAAACAAATAAAACGAAAAATAACTCGTTCACAGACCAATTCTCATAATTATTTGTTTGTCTGTCAATATTAAAAAAAAAAACGAAAACAAAAACGAAAAATTAACGAAACAAAATGAATTAGTCGGTACAATCAAGCTCGTTGGCTTTATTTAACTCGATTTATTCGACTAATTCGTTTTTATTTTCTTCTTCCTTTTTGTATTTATTTAATTATTATTATTAATTTTGTGTCATTATTATTATTATTTTCTTATTCAGACAATTATCGACGAAAATTATCAGTTTGGCTCTGTCAACGAATCATTTTTTCGTTATTGATTTTTTTTTTTAAATTTTTTTGCGGTGATCCTGCAGAATTATTCTTCGCTTTCGATCAGCGCTGGTACGAGACATGTGTGTCACAGACAGAAAAAAAAATATTGAAAAAATAAAAATGAAAATGAGAATCAAATAAAATAAAATAAAAATTAACGCACCGACAATTACGTAATAGTCGTTCGACCGATTGAACGAAGGGTGGACGAGTCAGGTCATATGGGATTCGACGAGAGAGAACGAAACATAGAAAAAAAATGAGAGAGCGAGAGAGAAAGAGAGGAGAGAATAAAATTTCAAATGTTCGACGTTCGAAGATTGTCACCTCGAAATTTTATTTGCAAAACTGTCGGGACGTAGGTAACAAAAAAAAAGTCGTTCTTCTGCCAACTATCGATTGAGCTATATATATATATGTATATTTTTCTCTTTTTTTTTTTTTTAATCGTTCTCTCTTCGTCTAGTTCTCGCATTATCGCGACTTTGGCGACGATAAAATTTGGCCAGTTTGCGGATTTTTATCATTATCATTATTATCATTAATTATTATTAATCATTATTATTACTATGATTATTATTTTTATAATTTTCGTAGCCGCGTTATAACGAAGCTAAAGTCGCGGAAATTGCGTTGACGCAACAATTCCGTGTGCAGAAAAATTATATTCATATAATTTTTATATTTTACCAATAAAAAAATTCTATGGATATAATTTTCGTAACTCGTTTCGAAATCGACAAACGAAATCGCGATAGCGGAAAAACGAAGAAATCGGCAACAGCAGCAGCAGCACCAGCAGCCCCATCAGCAGCAGCAGCTCGACGTGTTGGGGGTCGAAACCCTCGTTCGGGTGGGATCGTCGCGTGACACAAAAAAAAAAACAATTTTTTTCCGTCAAAAAATAAAAAATAAAAAAAAATATTATCGCGAGATAATAAACGCGAAAATAAAATGATGTAATTGAAAATATTTTGAGATACGGTCCGGGCTCGAATATCGACTCAGCATCGATGAATTAATTATTACGGACCAACTACGAAAAAAAAATATATAATAAATAAACGAATGAAAAAAAAATAAAATAAAAATAAAAAATAAAATAACGAAGTTAATAAAAAACAAAACGAAAAAAAAATAAAAAACAAATGAATTAAGAACGTAAACACGTGAATGATAATTGTCGAAAGTCGACGAATTTGTTTATTCGCAGTTGCAGTCAATGCGAATGCAAATTTCACGAGATAAAAGTGGAAGAAGCGAAAAAAAAAAAAAAATTCGACGTACAGTCGTGAACGCGTATATTAAATATATAATATATCTGTATGGGATATACATATATGTATATACACATATATATATATATATATATGCGTCGGATGCGAATATTCGGTTTAGTTATTTTTTCCTGTTTCTTTTTGTTTCTCTTTCTTTTTCTTTTTTTTTCGTTTGTCTTTCTATCGATGGGACACAATGATTTGCGCGTCGAATCGTAACACAACGAGGACCGAGAATATGTAAAAAAAAAAAAAAAAACGAAATAGGAAAAACATACAGAAAGAAAAAACGAAAGAACAAATTAAAAATGAATTGCGAGGAATTCGTGTCAAACTTCAATCGATACTGTGCTGCGGATTATCTAAAAGAAAAAACAAAAAAAACGACAAAATGGTATATTTATATATACATATATATATGTATACGATGTGTTTGCTTTTTTTTTTAATTTTTATTATTATCTTTATTTTTTTTCTCAATTTTTGTTTTTCGACAAACGACGATTGTAATATTTTGAGTGAATGAGGAAAGATTGAAGGATGGCCGGTGGTCGATCGATTGCAGATTTATACTCGATCGATCGCCGGCCAATCGCGGTTCACGTCGTCCGAAAATCAATTTATATACTGTAATAATAATTATATGTTTATATATATATATATAAATATATATATATATGGGAGCAGAATCGATGATCGAACATCTCGTGTGTAAAAATGCAATTGATAAGAATGATAATTGCGTATACACACACACAAACAAAAACACACACAGACACAGCCACCGAACGAATGACGAACAAGAATGAAAAATTCGATAAACGCGAAAATTACGATGAAGAATAATTTTAAAAAAAATGGTGTAGCAGGGAGGTTGCAAATCGTGTGCACTTGTGTCACGCATTTCGCTCTTCGAATACACGCCCGATAATTAACGACATGATTGTAGGTATTCTGTAACGATTATAGCAACAAACAACAACAACAAGAACAACAAGAACAACAGAAAAACAACAAATCATTAGCGTCGAGAGAATACAACCGATTAATTATGAAACAATGAAAAATAAATGTCATCTATCCTACCAAAAAAAAAAAAAAAGATAAAGAAAAAGAAAAACCAAACAAACCAACACGTCGCTTGTTATTTTTCAATTGTTTTCTTTCTTTCTAATTTTTTTTCATTTATTCGCAAGTCGTCGTTGGTGGAGCTGAAAAAGAAGGAAGAAGAATGTGGAATTTGATGCGGTGAAGCAGGTAAGTGTTGTAAAAATTTTATTCTGATTAAAAAATGTTAATCAAGCTGGGAACAGAAATAAAAAAATTATCAATTGGAAAAATTATATTTTGGGAAAAAGATTTAAAAAAAAAAACAAAAGAAGTGATTACATTTGTAAGTGCGTATGTAGATGCACACAGAGACATACATTGTGTTTAAAATAGGTCGAAAACACCCCTAATGACCTTGAAACCCGAAGATCTCACGAAAAATCAATTTTCGGAGCCATTTCAGTGACTTCCTGATGAAATTGGGAAGTTCATAATAGAATTTCGTTTTTTTTTTTCGGGTATGGGAGTAGGCCATTTGATTAAAATAATCAATGGAGTCGAAATTTTCACGATTATTTCAACTCGTTTCAACATGACTTTTATAACGACGAAGGTTGAAAGTAGGACGAAGTTGGAAGCAATTCTCACGTCCGTTTCAACTTCATTTGATCTCAAAAACCTGCAGTTATTTCTCATTATTCGAGTTTGGAAGGTCGAACGAAGGTAAAAAAAAATGTGGACACTACATCGAGATTGTGGAAAAATATTTCGACCTCACTTCAACTTCCAATTCGGACGCGTAAGTTGAAACTAGTAAAACGAGACCAAACATTGCTATAAATGAATTACAATTTTTTTTTACATTAATATTAAACGTGAAAAATGAAATTTTGAAAGTCTATCGTCACAGTGCTTTTAGAAATGAGTTGATAAAAGCTTGTTCCATTATTTTTTTTGAGTGGTTGAAGCGCCCTCTGGCAGACCAACCGTGAAGATTCGTCGACGACCCTGCAGAGTTCATTAAGAAGAAAAAAAAAAACGAGCCGAAATATTGGAAAACCAATTGGCCACAATGTTTAGAATTAATCCTGTGGTAATGAAAGCTAAGGGTCGTCACTGAAAAAAAAAATATATCATTAAAACAGGATCGTATACGTCCATTTGTTACATTGTTCGTTCCCAAAGAGCTCTGATTATCCGAATCATATTTTTTTTCACATGAAATCACGAAAAGTAATTTTTTCATTCATTTCCTCGATCGTTAAAAATCCGTTTTTAGCTCCCGGACGGAAAAGGGAATTCTTTGCTACTCGTTCCTAGACTCTAGCCAAGCACTCTGCATCGACTGGGGGGCAGGGGGAAGGGGCCAAACGTGGGAGGGTCGACCCTTTGGCACCGGATGTCGAATCCTAAAAATAGAAATCACGTATGGAACCCACGTCGCCCATTGTGACGTACGAAAATTGGCAATCGTTTGTGAAACGGGTTACAACGAGATTGTTACTCGTCGGAAAAAGTCAAGACAGTCACTGCGTTTAATTTGAGGAGGGTACATCTCTCTAGATTGCCGAAAAAAAATTACGTGAATTTTCGTGAATTATTATCTCAAAAACTATACGTCCGATTGAATTCAAGTTGGTTTTATTCGAAAGTCCATACATTGAGGTATGTCGACGAATTTTTGTTCGAATGTATAGCGAATGGGAGCGCTGTTATTCCGGCCGGCGTAAAATAACTTTTTCAAAGTCGGTTCCCACTTTTTTTTCGATAACGGATTGACACGATTCCTTCAAAATTTGTACACAATATGCACGGATAGCTAATGAAGTTCGGCACGTAGGATTTTTTTAAAAAACTAATTTATTTATTTTTTCATCAATCAACAAATGTCGTAAATTGAGGTTTAAAAGTGAATTTCAACTTCGATCAAGCGCCATTTTGTGAAAACGAAAAAAAAATCCTACGTGCCGAACAGCTCGAGAAGTTGAACTTTGCGAATCTTCTTGAAATTTTTGGTTTCCGACCAAACGACTGCCGGAAAAAGTGGGAACCGCAAAACGTGCCGACGACAAAGTTATTTTACGCCGGCCGGAATAACAACCCTCCCATTCACTACACATTCAAACAAAAATTCGTCGACATACCTCAATGTATGTACTTTCGAACAAAACCAACTTGAATTCAATCGGACCGATAGTTTTTGAGATAATAATTCCCGAAATTCACATATTTTTTCGGCAATCTACACACATGTGCCCCCCCCCCCTTAAGTGCATAAAGGAGGAGCTCGGTGCGGTCGAGCTCGAACGAAGGGAGAGCAGGATGAGGTCATAGGAAAGAGGAACGAGCGTGCTTATCGTGCATCGTCTCGAACCACCTCAAAACCCTTCTCCTCGGGGCACCTCTGGCAAAGCCAACCCTCTTACGCTTTTGCCTCTCCGCGCCCCCCCCCGCCCCCCTCCTCGTGGCGACCGTGCCGACGAGCGGCATTTCCGTCGTCCTAATATCTCGGGTAGCTCGAACCCGTCAGCCCGGAGTATGTCGTCGTCAACCATTCTCGGTGGCGCTTCCGCTTCGATCATCCCCCGACGAACCGCGTCACGTCCCTTCGTCCCTTCACCCCAGGCCTCGACTCCGTCGGCTGACGTTCGCGAAAAAAGCACGTCGATGCGCTACTATCCAAGACATTTCTTTGTATATATATATATACTTTCAGGATCACCGGATAATCGCGTGACGTACGATGACGAATTGACGGAAAATCAAATTTTTCACGTCTGTTTGAAACACGTCGGACATTTCATTTTTTACTTTTTTTCAATGAATAATGATGACGAGTGTGAATGTGTCGAGATATTTTGATATTGTTTTGGAGTGTGATTGAATTTATTGGGATACGATGGAAGAAGAGAGGGAGATGAGGGAAAATTTAAGGGGGTACATCTTTATTAATTTTGGGAATTATTATCTGAAAAACTATCGGTGCGATTGAATTCACGTTTGTTTTGTTCGAAAGTACATACATTGAGGTATGTTGACGAATTTTTGTTTGAATGTATAGTGAATGGGAGGGCTGTTATTCCGGCCGGCGTGAAATAACTTTGACGTCGGCACCGTTTGCGGTTCCCACTTTTTCCGGCAGTCGGTTTGTCCGAAACCAAAAATTTCAAGAAGATTCGCAAAGTCTAACGTCTCGAGCTGTTCGGCACGTAGGATTTTTTTTTTTTCACAAAATGGCGCTCGATCGAAGTTGAAATTCACTTTTAAACCTCAATTTACGAACTTTGTTGATTGATGAAAAAATGAATAAATTAGTTTTTGAAAAAAATCTTACGTGCCGAACTTCATTAGCTATCCGTGCATATTGCGTCCAAATTTTGAAGAAATCGGGTCAATCCGTTATCCAAAAAAAAGTGAGAACCGACTTTGAAAAAAATGCTATTTTCAATTAGCTCATAATATTTTCGACGATCGAAGGTTTCCGGGCGTTGTTTCGAATGGCGAATGAAGAAGGTTGGAAGGAAAGAAGGAAAGGGACCACCGTGTGAGTCGCGATCAAAGGCCTCGAGAGGTGCTCTCTGCGTAATCACCTGATTTCACCCGTGACGCTTCATTCCCTCGTGTCGATGTATCAATCCACATGCGACGATAAGCAGCAGTGTACCAGGCTACAATGGCGGGTGGTGGTAGTGGTGGTGGTGATAGTAGCATGCAGTATAGCTGCAGCGAATTTTCGAGTCTCTGTCTTCCGACGACTGACGTCATAGACGACGATGGGGAGGAAAGCTCCGAGTTATAATTATAGACGTACGTATATCCATATGTATGCAACGTCGTTGTACAGTTGCCGCAGTTGGTTACCTATATATTATACATACTTATATATATATATATATATATATATATATATATATATACACATATATATGCATATATATAAAAGGTCGTCCCTTTAATGGCGGGGTAAGGTTAATTCGTTAAAAAAGAAGCATGTTATTTAAGATTTTTTTTCTGGCGATAAAAATAGTGTAAATTTATTCAATCAATTTTTACATAATAATACAGGATTTGAAGAATATTTTCCTGAATTTTCATTCGAAAATATCGAAAAATTAAGCGGATGACGGATGATTAAATTAATAATTATTTTTAAAAAAAGCTCTCGACAATACGTGGTGAATTATGTGAAAAAGTAGTGTCAAATACTCTGTATTTTTTTATCACAACACATGAGCACAAATGATTGTCAATTCGTGTTGAAATAGTTTGTCAGTTGTTATCATCGTTGATCGGTTCGCCGTTATCGATAATACACAGGTGAGGTCTTGTAAAAAAATGTACGAGTAGTTACACCCATGAACAATAGATTTGTGTGAATAAAGAATTTTTCGCGTGCTCAGGAACAACTCGAAAAAATAATTACCGAATTAGTCGGAAAATCGTGTGTTATTCAAGTGGGAAACAAAACGAGGTTACAGACACGTCTTCTCATTGGACTACGGTGCTGGGGTTTCGCACATATTTTCATTTATTTATTTCGAACCTATCTGGGGGGTGCGCTTGTCGAAATTCGTCGACACCCTCATCAAGGACCACCCTCATGCATATATATATATCGAGATGCCATCGTCATCTTCGCCGAGGCACGGGAATAGTCGAGTGGTAACTGGAAATACTCGAGCATCGCTGGAAATAAGTTGGTACCGATGGGATGAGACTGCGGACTCGACACGAGTGCTTCGCCGAGACCGACGATACTATATATTCCCCCCCCCCTCCTCCTCCACCCTCGTCGTCTTCTTCTTTCACACGATCGACGCGAGCTTTTCCATCCTTTGCTCTCCCGACAACGAGGCAAATTGTCACTGTGTAACGCAACAACGTCTTGTGCAATGAAAAATAAAGATAAAAAAATAAGAAAAGAAGAAGAAGGAAAAAATGAAAAATAAAAGAAATTGATTGTTCCTTTGTTTGGGGGTTGATAATGACAGCGTTTTGCGACTCGACCGATATTTCATTGTGTCGTCTTGTACGAAATTTAGTTGTTACGATTGTTTCTCATAAAAATATATCAACTTATGAATTATTGTCGATGATCGAAGGAAATTTTACTGCGTCTCGTTATTTTCTTAATTTATTTTTTTTTCGATTAAGCTCTCGATAAGAGAGTTCCTCGTCAGATTTTCATGAAACTTGGCATGCTTATGGGTATTGATAAGAAAAAGGTTCGGTTAAATTTTCATGGCTTTCCGGAACGCGAGAAAAAATATATCGACACTTTTATTCTCACATGTTTAACACGGAGCCTTATGGACAATCACGCTCAATTTGATATAACACAAAAAGTCCTCGTCAGATTTTAATGAAAACGCTTGAGCTGCAAGTTGAATATTCGGACAACATTTTGGGCACTTGACAGTAGAGATCGGGAGACTGTGATGATGATAGTAATAAGCAAATAAACATCGGGGAAAATACAGTTTATATGAGGAGTTGGTCGTGATCCAGTAGACATGGCAACGTTGCGCGTTTGTTTCCCATCTCTCTCTCTCTCTCTCTCTCTCTCTCTCTCACTAATCGACATCATAACACGCGACGTTGTCACATCAAAGTACTACGTACCTCAATCAGATGCTATATCTTAGGCTTGCTTCGACTCTTACAGTATGTAGGACTTGAATCGAATGGATATATATATTTTTTTTTCTTTGCGTCGCTTGGAAAAAAGCTCGACCGAGAAAGAGAGAGAGAGAGAGAGAGGTGGAAACGTATCTCAATGGGAAAATTGCAACCGTATTATCAAAACGCTTTTGGCAATGGCTGCGATCCTCCCCCCACTCTGGTCCTTCGCCTCAGCACTTAACAATTAGCGTTGCATTGTCGTTGACGTAATCGGAAGAGCTTTTCGCCGCGTCTCCGACACGTCGAGCCACGTGTGTCCACACAATGCGCTCACAAACCCCTTTCGCCCGAAGGTAATTCCGTCAGGGTCGTGATGACCCTGAGCTTTTCTTTCTTTTTCTCTTTTTTTTTCTTTTTTTTTTTTTTTTATTTCTTTCATCATCGTCATCAAACTCTTAGCCGCGTTATTCACGTTGAATAAAATAATACAAATCGTCCGAAAATAGAACGTTGAACAGATTGCAATGTGGATTAATTAACGGACGACTCGCGAGGGTAGATATCGGCGAGGACGGGGCAAAACGGCACACGAAAACGGAATAACAATAATAATAATAATAATAATAATAATAATAATAATACATTTTGTTGTTGAAAATAATAAGTTTTTACGTCGTTACAAATTCTGAAATATATCACTTAATAATAATAATAATAATAATAATAATAATAAATTGAACTTAACACATTTTTTTCGTTGAAAATAATAATTTTTTTAGGTCGTTACAAAATTCTCAAATCTATAATTTATTACGAGAAGCACGAAGCCATTATTTTTTCCCCAAACGATAATACGAAACGTTAAAAAAAAAAAAACAAAATCTCCTGAGGCAAAAAAAAATTTCACATTGTCCAATTTCATGGAAAGCTGCAATCCGATGGCGATTTGGTTTATTCGAGATCAGTCGTTGGACAATCGAGTCCACTTTTGTCCCCATTTATTTCCACCCTCCCATGAATCCCTTATTTTCTTTTTTTTAAATTTCTTTTTACGGATATTTTTCGCCCGTGCTCAAAATTTTTCTTCGTACAGGAATCGAACATTCGACCGGGCCGTTTTGCCCCGCCCGGCCATCGGAGGGGTTCCCATTACGGTACTGCGCCTCACGGATCGTTAATTAGATCAACTCGGGTGGAAACAAAAATTCATAAAGCCACGAAGAGTCGTGCATTTTCATAGTTCAAACGAATTTTCAACGAGTTTGAAGAAAGACAGAAAGGGGGGCCGGGGGAAGGGGGAAATAAATAGTCACCCCTATGTGTGCCGACGTTGACGTCATACGCGTTGTGAGTCTTGTTCTGTAATTAAACTCTTCCGTGGTATTGGGCGACGAGGCTGAGGTAATTGCTTGCTGCATTCGTCGTAAATCATCATCAAACTATTTTTCTATGAAACTAAAATAAACAATATTATTATAATGTATATTATGTGTATATATGAGCGATTCCACGTGACTTCAGCCACTAAAGAAGAAATATTTTCCACAAATAATTGAAAAAATTGATAATCAAATAATCAAAAAAAAAAAAAAAAAATTCTCAAAAAATGCACTCGTTTTTTTAATTTTCAAAATTTCCCGAAATTCCGAATACGAAAAAAGAATTTTCGGTATTTTTCATATCGCGGGATCGGTAATCGGTAATGCGTAATTTTACCGATTTTATCGATAGATTTTTTTCAGTTCGATTTATTATTATTATTATTTATTTTTTTTTTTTCATGTCCTCTCTGAAACAAAAATTAACGATAATCAATGCTCGTTGAATCCGTAGCCAATGAAAATCGGTTATCAGGAATGGACATTGATTCTTCTTATCAAAATTAACAAAATTATTATAATAATCTTGTTGTTATAATTTATTATCTCACGCAATAATATTGTTACCTATCGTTATATTCACAATTCCGTTATTATCGTGAATAATTCGCATGAATTATTATTTTACATCCTGATATCTATCAGGTGGAAAATAATTCAGGTGATCAGGCGGACGTTCGAATCGTGTGCGTCGCTCGCAGCGTTAGACGCGGTACCCCTCGCGTATTCGTCGTTCCGGTCGAGCTTTTGAGCCTCCTCTCCTTCTTCGAGAGCTCGGGGGCCACTCCACGTCGTGCCCCCTCCCCCTCACCCCCCTCGCCCCTCGCCCCCCATCATCGTTCTTCCCCGACCGCGTCGGGGTGGGTTTCTATTCGCGGCACAATTTCGAGGATCGATGTATCGAGCGCATGCTTCTCGCCCCCCCCCCTCCTCCCCCCTCCGCGCCATTGCGGAGCACACCCCCGAACGAATCTTCATCCCCCGGCGGCTCGTCGTCTCTTGTCTCATTCTCACTCGTCGTGTGCGAATCCCAACACCCCCACAAAACCCCTCAATGTCCTCGTGATTTTCACTCAACCGGACTTGCGTCATTATCGAACCCCGTTGCCGACTCCCGCATTGATTAAGGTGCCCTCCGTAAGAGAGTTCCTCGTCAGATTTTCATGAAACTCGGCACGCTTATAGCTATTGATGAGAAAAAGGTTCGGTCAAATTTTCATGGCTTTCCGGAGCGCGGGAAAAAATATATCGACACTTTTATTTTCACACGTTTAACATGGAGCCTTATGGACAATCACGCTCAATTTGATATAACACAAAAAGTCCTCGTCAGATTTTAATGAAAACGCTTGAGCTGCAAGTTGAATATTCGGACAACATTTTGGGCACTTGACAGCAGAGATCGGGAGACTGTGATGATAATAATAAGCAAATGAACATCGGGAAACATACAGTTTATATGAAGAGTTGGTCGTGATCCAGTAGACATGGCAACGTTGCGCGTTTGTTTCCCATCTTCTCTCTCTCTCTCACTAATCGACATCACAACACGCGACGTTGTCACATCAAAGTACTACGTACCCCAATCAGGAGATGGTACATCTTAGGCTTGCTTTGACTCTTACAGTTTGTGGGATACTACCTTAAGATCCCAGATCAACGAAAAACCGGTGGCTGAGTGACCCGAGGAACGATGAGGGGATCAATGCCAGTGTGGACGATTATCGCAGTGACAGTGATATTGAAAAAAACCCGCGAGGAAAAAAAAACGAAAAAAAAAAAAAAACGTTTTAATGAAAAGTGAGAGCGTGGATAAGCGAAAAAATGTCCCGAGCTCTATAAAAAATTGGATTATGGAAACGTACATATATAAATATATATCTATATATATATGGATATAGTGAAAACGGAAGAATGTATTTTGTCGAGTAGCGACGGTGTACCCAAGCCGAGCATTGAGATTACCGGAGCGAGCAACGGAGTCTCCGGTCTCGGCGCAATGGTCGACATCGCGTTTTTCCAACCGCCGACAAAATGTTTTTATTTATCTGTCAATTAAAAAAAAAAAATTCATTCATCACTAACATTGATTCTCAATCAACGAATATTGGAATTGAAAAAAAAAAAGAAAGAAATTGCATCTCAACGCTAATTGCATGTAAATAATAAAATATTTTCAAATGTGTTGATCGTTTTTTTTTTGTTTTTTGTGATTTGAATTGTTTCGTGAAAATCGTGAGGTAAGGACACGATTTTTCGAAATTGGGTTAAAGGGTACCGAAAGGAAGAAGGAAGACGAGTGAGAGAGAGAGAGAGAGAGAGAGAGGGATGCGCGGAGAATGCCGCATTGAGGGTAAATTGGGGGAAGGGGTCGAGGGCACGGACGTGCGGATTCCACAGGGATTACCACCGACTCTTTCTTTTTTCTTTTTTCTTTTTCCTTTTTTTTTTCGCTCGCCAATCTCACCTTCCATCTATCGCTGTTGCTTTCGTCACAGCCTGTCCCGAGTGTGCGACGTATCAACGAGATTTTGAATTTTCACGTTTACTCGACAGACAAAAATCGTATCGATAAATATATATTTTTCTGGATTATATCAAATACATACATATATATTATATTTATATATATACATATTTATCCATATATATATCATCCATATACAGATATTTATCCATTCGAATTGACCATTTTGGTTTTAAACAATGTATAGACCTCTCCCGTAATCGAATTGAAAAAAAAAAAAAAAACATTAAAAATGTATCATTGAATTAATTGAAACATCAAAATACCATCGAACCTTGAGTATCGATTGCCTATTTCAATTGTACAGACAATTTGAAATCCAAGTATGTACATTATCAATATATTATCAATTTTTTCAATTTTTTCATCTTGGATTGATAAAATTAAAAAAAAAAAACCAAAATCACTACACAATCGATACTCAACGTTTCAATAGTGAATTTCTTATCCGTTCTCCAATTGCCTGATTACACACACACACACACACACACACACACACACACACATAAATATTTTTCATCCAAATTGGGCAATTTAGAAGCGATAGAAATTTTAAAAAATTCCATCAGCTCGAAAATATTTCAATTGATTGATAAATTTCGTTCTATAATTTTATTCTCTTCGATATGAAGATTATGCATAATACTCATACACCTATATATATTCTCCCTTACTTAATACTTATACACACATATATATATATATATATAATACTCGTACACATATAGATGTTCTCCCAGTCAAAATAGGCAATTAGAAAATTATTCGATCCGCAAATTATTCGATCGCCTCGAAAAATGAGTGTCGCGTGGGGGGGTTGGGGGGGTCGGGGGGGGTGGGGCAACCGAACGAGGGTGCGCCGGGCAACCGGAAGGAGGCCGACGTTGAAAACGAACGAAGAAGAAGACGCGGGAGAGGCGTCGTCGTCGCGAATTGCGGAAGGGATTGGTGTGCTACGTCACACGGGGGAGGCTGCAACCCCCGGTTGCAACGTCAAAACCACGACGAGTGCATCGCGGCGAACATCTCGACCTTTTTCCCACTCTCTCACTTCGGATACTCCTTCTCTCTCTCTCTCTTTCTCTCTCTCTCTCTCATCGCACTATCACCTCGAAAACCGTCCTCGAACCCACTTTTTTCCTTATCCACCTCTTTAAAACCTTTCCCTCCCCTGCATCACGGCCGTTCTCGCGCCCTCACCCCCCGCAACCCCTTCGCCGACAACCCCCCACCCCCCCCCCGCCCCCCACCTCGTTCCGGGAATTCCGCATCTTCCGCAAAATCACTGCAAGAAGTTGTCAGTCGTTCGGTACTGGTTCTCGTGACAACAAATTCGTCTTGTCTCGGATGAGACAAACAATTTCGTTGCACATTGGATTCGTTCGTTCGTTGTTTTTTGTTTTTTTTTTTTTTTTGTTTCCGAAAAATTTAATACAATCTTTCCAATATCTCACATTGAAACAAAAAATCGTTTTCAAGAAAATTGTTGTTGTTGTTGTTGTTGTTGTTGTTTTGGTTTCTTTTTTATGGAAAAAATTGTTTTTGCGAACGAGAAAATTCTTTCGAATTCCAATTTTTTTTTTTTCAACGAAGAAAATAATTTTACATTCGTGATTGATTGAAAAAAAAAAAAAAAAATTGAGAAAAAAAAAGTAACGAGTTTGTAAAAAAGGGAGAGAAGGAAGCATCGAAGATTAATTTTGAAAAATTGTCGATCAAAAGTCTGGAAGAAGTGACACGAGACAACGTGAAAATCGACGATTCCAATTTTTTTCTTGTTTGTTTTGTTTTTTTTTGTTTCAATTTCTTTTTTTTTTTTAATTGAAAAATGCGATAAGGATTGGGAAAGGGGGATAGAAAAAAAAAGACGAACAATGGAAAAACCGAGTGAGACTCGAAACGGTTGTGTCAACGATGCTGCGTTCGTTCATCGTTATCGGTCCTCGACGTTTTACGGACGCGCGTTTCTTCTTCTTCTGATCACATGTCTTCTCGCCAACGACGCGTACGCCCAGTAAGCTTATCGTTGTAGATTTTTTTTTTCTCCACCGACTATTGGAATTGGATTCACGAGAAGCCAAACGGAACACCCGAAGAGGTGTCTTCGATCTCTAATCTCGTTTGAGTATTAATAATAACAAAAAAAAAAAATAAGAACAATGAATTCAACAGAAAATTGAAAGAAAAAGGAATAACAACAAAAAATTAGATATATCTATTTTAATTCCGTCATATTTTTAAAGATATAAATATATTTATGCTTATCGAGTGCATTGAATGATTAGAAAAAGAGACAGAGAGATATATATAGTTCGAATTTTTCGTGCACGCTGGCTATGAGCATTTTAGAACGACAGTTTGCTAGAGCGATACGCTTTTATCAGCCTGAGACAGTATACGTATATGTATATATATATATATAACAATATTTAAATATATATTTATAGGTTACCATAGTGAGTTTTAGTAGCAACCAAAGAAAAATGCATTTCAATCTGATTAACGTTGAATTGATTTTTTTTTCTCAAATACTTAATTTTTCGATTGATCAATAATTAATCACAAAAATAAATGTTTATTTTAAATTCATCGATATCAATAATTAATGACAAAAATAAATGTTTATTTCAAATTCATCAATATCAATAATTAATGACAAAAATAAATGTTCATTTTAAATTTATAGGTCGGGGAGATTAGTTTCTTTTTTTTTTTTTAAATCTACATTTCACACGCTTCGATAGAAAGTTTCTAGTTTGCGAACACGCGAGACGTTGTTCTGACATCAATTGTGTATTGCAGGCGAAGTTTGGAATTTTACGATCTTCTGCCCGAAGATCCAAAGTTGTACGACAAAATGAGACCGCCGAAGAAAGACGGACAAGCGACTGTTGTGTATTTTCACGTGACGGTCATGGGTCTCGATTCCATTGACGAAACTTCGATGGTACGATTTTTCGTTTAAAACGAAAATTTTTGAAAAAAAATTGCAATCGTTTTTTTTTTTTTTTTTTTTTTTTTTTTTTTTGGGGGCAAAGTTGTAATGAATTTTTTTTTGGAACGTGAAAATATTTTTTTATTATCACTTCAGACATACGCGGCCGATATTTTTTTCGCACAAACGTGGAAAGACAATAGACTCAGACTTCCGGAGAACATGACCTCCGAGTACAGGTATTCAAATATATATATATATATATATGTATTTCTTTAAATAAATATATCTATACAGAAACATGAATATTTCAATGAATTTGTTTTTCTCGATATTTAGAAAAATGGAAACCAAAAGAAATATTTATTTTATTAATTAGAAAAGTTACAAGAAGAATATCAATGTATATATGATTTAAAGATGGCCGCCGAGCACGGCTACTCAAATAATTAATAAAAAAAAAAATTATAAAATGATTGAAATTGAATGAAAAAAAAAATCGATAAACAGTTATTATTTTTATTTTCGTGTTGAATTCGACACTAACGAAACTTTCGTGTTCAAGATTGTTGGAGGTCGACTGGTTGAAACAAATGTGGAGGCCCGATTCGTTCTTCAAGAACGCGAAATCCGTCACTTTTCAGACGATGACCATTCCCAATCACTATCTTTGGCTCTACAAAGACAAAACCATACTTTACATGGTCAAGTACGTAAAACGCCCCCCCCCCCCCCCCCACCCAAACACGTAATGTATCGTAACAGTATTATTTTCCATAATAATTGACACGAATCGACCAAACTGTCTTCAAGATAAGTGAAAAATGAAAAATTAATTACATTGATAATAATAATAGTAATAATAATAATAATAATAATAATAATAATAATAATAATAATAATAATAATAATAATAATAATAATAATAATAATAATAATAATATTAACCCATTGAGTTCACACCTCCAACCAATAACATAACGATCACATGGGGTCCAGCGGACCCTACTCACAAAACACGACACGAACAAAAAATTCACGAATTCCGACTTTTTCTTACAAAAGAAATTCGTGAAAAATTGTAATTTTTGCGATACGCTGAAAAAATCTCCCGCCGTGTTTACTCTCGAGATAATATATTTTTGAGAGAAAAAATAATACAGCTTTCATGGATTTCGAAAAAAAAGTATATTTTATTTTGAAGTTTGACACTCAAGATCATTTCGATCGATGTCGAAAAATGAAAAGTCGTGTACGTTCAGATGAACGAAAAAATGTTACAAAATGGTATGTTCATTGCCGGAAATACCACGAATTCGGACTGGGGTCTCCCCGGACCCCTCTTGACCCCGCAACAATTAATTTACGTTTATTTCGACGATCGATAACGCAAAACATTAACATTTCAGACTTACTCTGAAGCTTTCTTGCGCAATGAACTTTCTCATATATCCACACGATACCCAGGAGTGCAAGTTACAAATGGAAAGCCGTGAGTAATTAAAATAAAACCAAAAAAAAACCAAAAAAAAAAAAAAAACGTTTCCACAATCATAATTTCAATAATCAATCGCAATCATATTTTCCATTATATTCGTAATCGAAAAATAAGAAATAAAAAAGAAAACAAAAAAAAAAGAATATTGCACTAATTAAGTGAAAATATTGATAAAATGAAAAAAAATATATAAATCGCGAGTGACCGGTGAATGGTGAATAGGGGATAAAATTTTCTTTGTTATCGTCATCGTGAACGTTAAAGTCGAAACGATATTGTCATCGAGGGTGGTTGCGGACGCGTCGAGGGGTTGATAACGGGGCGAGAGAAGAGCGCACGAGGCGCGAGAGAAGAAAGACCCCCCCTTCACCCATTCGTTCGAAAGGGGGGCGCGAGGGGGGGTCGGACTCGAGTGAAAGTCGATAAGCCTCGAATGAAAGATGAGGCTCTTGTTCGGGGGCTGCATCAATGTCGTGTGGGGGTCGGAAATTTCTCCCTCGCACCCAAGCTCTTCTTTCTCTCGGTTTCTTGTCATTATTACACCCCAACGACGCGATTTAGAAGGCTGAAAAGAAGGGGTTTGTTTTTTTTTCTTTTTTTTTCTGTTTTTTTCTGTTTTTTTTTTTTTTTTTTTTTTTTTTTCAATCTTTCTTTCGAAGCATTTCACATGGCGTCCGATCCATCGTCGTGAAGTTGTGAAAGCTTTACAAATTTTCGATAAACGTGATTAACAACTCGGTCAACAGTGTCACACACGACGGATGAAATGATCTTCCAGTGGGATCCCGATGTGCCCCTCGTCGTCGACGAGAACATCGAGTTGCCCCAATTGCAACTCATCAAAAATTACACCGCTGACTGCACACAAGTTTATTCCACAGGTAATTATTATTATTGTTGTTGTTGTTATTGTTATTATCATCATCATCATCATCATCATCATCATCATCATCATCATCATTATTATTATTATTGTTATTGTTATTATTATTATTATTATTATTATTATTATTATTATTATTATTATTATTATTATTATTATTATTTTCGATGTTGTTATCATTGTTATTGTGTTTGTATTTAAATTGAATCATCGAGAATATGATTGGTAAGATTGAAATTATGAAGAAAGATTGAATCGACTCTCATTGTGACAAACTGGAATCTCACGAGGGGTGAGGGACACCCCAACAATTGAGTATCCGGCAATAGAAAGAATTGCATCGATAGTTGAAAAAAAAAAATATATATATATATATATTTTTAAATATATGATTCGAGACCCAATTTCTTAGCAATTATAGTTGTCGTTGTTGTCACTGTTATTGTAAGTATCATTATTATGATATATTTTTGTTGAATCAGCAAAGTTTGATACTGAAAACAAAACTCTGATTGGTACAAAAATCTCGATCCAGTAGCATCGTTCGATTATAAAAATTAGCATGATCATTTAGATCTTATTTCTTACTTTTTTTTCGTGGGTCATTAAAATCATAATCACAATTTTTTAATCTCATATAACAGTAATTCATTTGTATATATATATATTACTACCTTTCAGTATGGGAGTGATAATACAAAATACACAGAAAAAAAAAAGAAAAAACATTAATTTCGATCTTTCAGTGCGATTCTAATTACTGAAAACTTTAGTCACAGACTAGTCAATAATAGCATGCCACGATGATGTTCAATCGTGTAAAATCTCCCTCTACCCAGAAAATCCAAGCCCAGCCCCCCCCCCCCTCCCCCCAACCGACGAAAGTAAATTCGTATACATATAAAAAAAAATTTTGAAAAAAACGTAATAATTTTTTTGCATAAATTCAGGTAACTTCACTTGTCTCGAAGTGATTTTCATCCTGAAACGTCGTCTCGGTTATTACCTATTTCACACATACGTGCCGACCTGTCTGATCGTCATCATGTCTGTGAGTAAATGACCGGCAAGGCCGCTATAGGCGAAACGGATGAATAAATCAACGCAGCAAAACATTTTTTTTTTTCAATTGAAAAAAAAAAACAAAAAAATACAAAAAAACACCAAAAAAAATACAAAAAAAAACGAAAAAATAAAAACAATTATCCTTCAAAACGATAATCGAAAAAACAAACAAACGACAAATGAAAAAAGTTATCCTTCAAAGCGATAATTAAAAAAAAAAAACAAACAATTAAAAAATAAATTTTTCTTCTCACGTTATACGAATGAAACTTTCAGTGGGTATCATTTTGGATAAAACCCGAGGCCGCACCGGCCCGAGTGACATTGGGAGTGACATCATTGCTAACACTATCGACCCAGCATGCCAAGAGTCAAGCCTCATTGCCACCGGTGTCCTATCTAAAAGCCGTAGACGCTTTCATGTCGGTTTGCACGATTTTCGTGTTCATGGCCCTCATGGAATACTGCCTGGTGAACATTGTCCTCGGGGATTCCGATGCCCCGCCCGCTAAACCTCCGGCACCGCCGCCGGGCGCCACGGCGTCCGGTCCCGCGGAATCCGGAAAGCTCGACAAGATATTTGACATTGCGACAAAGGTAACGCCTGGATGAAGATTCGTTGAACGATGAAAAATCGTGCTTTCTGTGCCTCCGCGGGTTGTTTCATCTCACACGGACGAAAAAATCTTCGTGCAATGCGTGCATCGAAAGAAAATAAATAATAATAATAATAATAATAATAATAATAATAATAATAACGATATTCGTATGGATAATTGACTCGAGATAGATTCGCTTGGAGGACAAACAAGATTGAATTCAAGTTGGTTTTGTTCTTTTTAAAAAACTTGAAAAAAACTTGGGAACCAACTTTGAAAAAGTTATTTCACGCCGGCTGGAATAACAGCGCTCCCATTAACTGCACATTCGAAGAAAAATTCGTCAACATACCTCGATGTATGTACTTTCGAACAAAACCAACTTGAATTCAATCGGACGAACAGTTCTAGAGATAATAATTCCTAAAATTCACCTATTTTTCGGGCAATCTACACAGATGTATCCCCTTGAATTGTTTCCATTATTCAATTGTTTCCATGTTATTCAATTATTTCATTGTTTCTTTGTTGTTCAATTTTCAAATTGCTTCAACTGTTTCGACTGTATTCAATTATCCATTGTTTATATATTGCTTAATTGTTTCCCATGTTCAATTGTCGAATTGTTTCGATCGTTTCCATGTTGTTCAATTCCTTAATCGCTTCAAACGTTTCCACGTTGTTCAATTGTTTCCACGTTGGTCAATTGTGAAATGGTTTCGATTGTTTCCATGTTACTCAATTGTCGAATTGTTAAAATGGTTTCCACGTTATTCAAATCTTCAATTGCTTCGATTGTTCCCATGCTGTCATCTCGTTAAATTGCTCCAATTATTTCCATATTGTTCATCTGTCGAATTGTTTCAATTGTTTCGACGTCGTTCGATGATTCAATTGTTTCACTTGTGTCTATGTTGTTCAATTGCTTAAATTCTTCAATTGTTTCTATGTTATTCAATTTTTACGATTGCTTCAATTGTTTCCATGTTGTCCACTCGTTGAATTGCTTCAATTGCGTTCGTTCAATTGTCAAACCGTTTCAATTATGTCCACGCTGATCCATCGTCGAACCATTCCAATTGTATTTCCACGTTGTCCAATCGGTTTCCACGTTATTCAATATTCAAACATCATCTCGATTGTCCATTAATTTCAATTACTTCGATCCGCAATATTTGTAACGTAGAGTCCAAACGAGAACCCTTTTTTTTCGGCCAGTCCGCAAGCGAATCGTTTCGTCCATCAACAATACATGCCAAAAAATACATAACTACGTTTTTCTCTTCCGTGTACGCATTGTCTCGAGTTGAACTTGATTGGCAGAAAAAAAAAAAAAATCCGACAAAAAAAAACAAAACGAAGAAAAAAAAATATCTTCTTTTTAATTTCTTTGCGGCTCAACGGAGACTGCTGATGCGAAAAGATACGTCGTCGACGGTTCATCGACGTTCGATAAACCAACGTCGTCCACATCGTCGTCGTCGTCGTCTTCGTCGTGGTCATCGGCGTCGTCGTTGTCGCCCGACTCGTCCGTGGCTTCCCCCCGAGGCACAGAAGGCTCGCCTCACGACGGCGTTCAAGTTGTGATTGTTTTCACGCAGGAAAACGCAATGCTGTTGTCCGGACGATCGCAGAAATCGACTAGCGGACCTCCGCCCGGTCCGACATTGGCTCAACGACGAAGAATGCGAGCCCTCAACATCGATCGCGTCTCACGTGTTTTCTTTCCATTCTTGTTCGCCGCCCTCAACGTCACTTACTGGTGCATCTTCGCCAAGTACATTTAGAACGGATGCGACGAAAAAAAAAAAAAAAACATTTTCGGTTCGAACGATTACGACGAAAAAAAAAAAACAAAAAAAAAAAAAGACGAAGCATCGACGATTTATTCGTCGGCGAGGAAAAAAAGAAAGAAATTACTGAACACGAGAGAGACGAGACACGGGTTTGCATACTTCGATCATCGCTGAATCGAAAAAAAAAAAAAAAAAAAAAAAAAAAAAAAAAAAAAAAAAAGAAAGAATTGCCAACTTTCGATGAATTTGCGGATGAAGGATGAATTAAATATGCGGATATTAATGACATTCGCGATTGATGGACTTTTAACAGTCGACTGTCGTGTGGTAATTCCGCCCAAAAAAATAATTCTGTTTTTTTTTCAATAATTGAAAAGGGCGTGGAAATTTTTTTTTTTGTATTTTTTTTTTTTTTTGAGAAGAGCTGCTGAAATTGTTGACGTTGATGAGACGATATTTGCCGTCGCAATTTTCGTGCTACGAAAAAAAAGAAAATTATATATAATATATATATATATATAGTGCATGCATCTCGATAAAATGGTTGACACAACCTCCGACGATTATTCTGGCCGCTGTACAGATGAAAATTTGTTAGATTATCGATTATCATTAATTATTATCACATCGCAATAAGATTTCGAATGGACAAATGAGATCTCGTGAAACGAGACATCGACGTGGGAATATATAAATTATGTTAATTAATTCGTAAATTAATATCCTCAATGCACACTTGATCGATTACACTCTACACGACGCGATAGAGTATAATCGACAAAGTTTACATTTTTTATTTCAAAGATATTACATAAAAAAATAAAATATAAAATAATTTACGGAAAGACGAGAATAGCCGACGAGCTTTGTAAATTCGAATTTGAAAAGAAAAAAAAAATAATAATCGAAGACAAAAAGTTTTATCTCAATTATAGTCAAAATTAAATTGAAGAGGAAACAAAATTAGCGTCGGTGATGGTCGTCTTCGTCCAGTGCTTCATATTTTTATTTCGCGATTTCACGGATATCGGCATTCAATTTTCGCGAATCGCTTGAGCAGTCCAAAACGTCTATTTTACCAACAGCATCTATATATATATATACACACATATATATATATATATATATATATATGTATATATATATAAATGCTGTCATATATACATAGTATAATGACGACGAATAATAAAACAACAGATAAATAATGAAAGAAAAAATCATAATAAAACAATTAATGCGTACACGATTTAAAAAAAAAAAAAAAAAAAAAAAAAAAATCGAGGTTCGATTCGATCCTCGTCCCAGCGTGGCTACCAAAGCTTATAAAAAAAAAAAAACATTGTAAAATTGAACGAACGATCGATCTGCAACTTCGACACTTTGTACACTAAAAAAAAAAAAAAAACAAAAACAACAACAATTACCAACGTATTTCATAGATATGTAAATTAATGAATTCTCGCAGGGCGCTATCGAAATAATAAAATCTTAAATCTCAACTCTCACATTATTATATAAGAATATTGAAAATAAATAAGTCGACGAAGAAATAAAAAAAACAACAAAAAAATAAAAATAAAAATAAAAATAAATCAACAACAAAAAAATTCTGACATTATGGAATAATTTTTTTTCGGTCCTCGTACTTTTTTTTTTTTTCGTTTTGTTTTACTGATTGGGGTGTTCGACGTTTGGTTACACGCGTGAGACTCGGCCTTCCGTTTTCTATGTCCGCTGAGATTCTGTCGTGCAGTCATCGGCTGGAATGTCGAGCGATAGAAAGAAAGAGAGAGAGAGAGAGAGAAAAAAAAAGCCCGAGCTTGAAGCTGCGAAGAGAGCGACGAGGAAGAGGAGGGAGTGGGCAACGCGTGTTATCGGAACCGGGGTTACAGATAGATAGCTCGCCCACGCATCTCTTCCTTCCTCTCGAACTTTACAGCTGACCACATGCCTCGATTTCATCGCATATAACGTTCCCAGTTCTCAACAAAATACGTTTTTTTATTTCCAATTTTTTTCTTCATCTTCGATCCACAAAAATTGAAATTATCGGCCAGTACAATCACGAGTGGTTTAGAATTTTTGAAAAATCTTCATTTCGTAAATTGATTGGTAATTCAGATTTTTTTGGGTGCTAATCACCGAATATATGCACATATACATTATTATTAGCCGACATAATGACGAATGATTTAAAATTGAAAAAAAAAATCTTCATTTTGTAAATTTAGTGGTGATTGATTTTTTGTTTGTTTTGTGATAATCACTGAATATATATGTAGCAATCCATCACAAGGATTCCTGTCAGGTTGATCGTCGTTAAATTAATAAAACCACACCGATTAGAAAATAACGTTTATTAAAGATAAATCCCGAACACGTCTTATCTCGTTTGAATCCTCAAACGTTCTCTTTCATCTTTTTTGTTTATCTGTCATTCGCGCTTTTAGCAACGGCGTTGCTAAGTTGCACACATACACTCGAATACATATATCGTTAACAATAAAAGAATATAATATGCTTCATATATTATAATGTACATTACACATATATATTTTTTTTAATATATATGTATAATCCATAAAATGTCATTGATAACACGTTCGAATTTTTTTTTCATTTCTTTTGAAAATATTAGTATAAGTGTAATGTATTCAAAATTATTTCAGGCATTCATAATTCGATAATACCAAATCAATCTTATTTCAATATTTAACATCATCATTGTATTTTTTATATTTATCATCATTAACAATTATTTAATATTAAAAAATTGGTGAATGAAGTTTCGTGACGATTCACGATGGCACGAGGATAAAAATCGTCGTTGGACCACAGAATTTGGAACGTCTATGGTAAAGGTCATAACGAACTCGGAGATACAGCTCACATCGGCCCAAAGATATATATATAGAGATTTTTTTAAATATATATATATATATATATTCGACGAATATTCGTGACTGATAAGAATATGAAATGGAGGAAAAGATTTTCGACGTGAATAACATTTTGTCGAAATTGTTAGATGTCGATAATTTCGTTGTATCTGAGACAAGCAGGAAAGGAGGGGGGAGGGAGGGGGGAGGGACACGAAGCATAATGAAACAAACAGAGAAAAAGAAAAAGGGAGAGAGAGAGAGAGAGAGAGAGAGAGAGATGCAAGAGCACAGAGAACGAAAGCTGAAAGAGAATGCAAGAAAGCTGAAAGAGTGTGCTGCATGTGTGAACACAGACCACCTACCACTTGATATAACGGGTGTCCCTGGATTCTCTCAACTCCAAAGCCACCCCATTGCTCCTCCTAATCATCGAAAGCCACGTCAACAAACTGGCTATCTCATTTTTCTTTTCTTCTAACATTAACATTATTATTCATTATTATATTTTTTTTTTGTTTTTTTGCTTCCTCATAAAAGAAAGCTACGTGACAATTTTTTTTTTCGAGATCTCCATGTCACCATTTTCAGAATGTCACGAAACGTCGAGAAAACACACATTTGGAAAAAATTTGCGGATGTGTAAAAATGCTTTCTCACGAATTTTCGTTGACTCGATGATAAAATCTTCGATCTCGACGATTAATCGTAAATTCAATTGCGACACCTGGTGTGCATTCGCGATGCACTCGTCGTCGGTCCGGCCAAGTCCTTATTCGGGCAGACTGCGCTTGGAACTCGAACCCAGCTTTGTCGAATGGCAACTACCGTGCGTGTCGCTCGAGATTGTTTATTCAACCGAACAATACAGATGTAAAAAAAAAAAAATAATCAGACGCTGCGATGCAGAGTGAATGCAACTTTTATTGAAAAACGAGATGTATTTTTGTTGAACGTTATTAAATTATTTTGGTCAGTCGAAGTATTCACCTCGTAAACTTTTTTGTTGTATTTCTTCTTATTTTTCATATTTTCAACAAAAAAAAAAATCAGCCACTTTGGCAATTTTTATTCTATTTCAAAAAAATGTGTATTATTATTTTTATTGACGAAGTTACAAAGAAAAAAAAAAAAAATATATATTATTTGAGAAAAATTATTGAGAAAAATAAATTTTAAAAAACCTGTCAAACCTCCAAATAATAAAATATCGGTCACATGGGGTCCACCGAATCCCACTCGCAAAAATCGAATCCATCTGCGTTCTTTTCCAATGTATCGACTCAAATCTTGCGCCAAACTTTGATTCAACATGTTTTCCAAACAATCCAATATCTAGAAAGTCCATGTTGTTTATTATTATTATTATAATAAAAATAAATAATTTGAATCAATTCAAATTAATTCAATTTAAATAAAAATTAAAAATAACTAATAATCATTATGATAAATAATTAAAGTAGTAGTATTAGCGTTTGGATAATTATCATTAATCGATTAATTCTCACAATACGCAAGTATGAAAAAAATATATATGTTCGCCATTGATTCGATAATGAAGACTTTGAAAGATGAAAAATTTACGATCCATCGAACAACAATTTGCGCGATAAGCTGTGAAACCTTACCGATCGATAGAGTCGTGAACTTACAAGCAAAAAAGAGTGCGAAATGAAGTGACCAAAAAAAAAAAAAAAAAAAAACGAGTCACGAGCTTTGTTCACAAGCGTGGCGCTCATTGGCTGTGATGCCCTCACGACCCACACACCGCTCAAATTGTCCATGGAGCAGTCAAGCGCTTCCCCGAGGGACAATTATTTTACCGAGATGCGTATATACGAGCAACCACCCACGCACCACGTCCCGCAAAACAATCGACCCTTAAACGTTTCACGACGACGAGTTACCGTGCTTCGCGTATGTCGCGTTCACATTAACGCCAGACGATCGATCAGGCAATTCGCCTATCAGTCGAATATTTCGATTTGAGAGGGTTGAATGTTGGGAATTATTATCTCAAAAACTATCGGTCCGATTGAATTCTGGTTGGTTTTGTTCGAAAGTACATACATTGAGGTATGTTGACGAATTTTTGTTCGAATGTATAGTTAATCGGAGCGCTGTTATTCCGGCCGGCGTAAAATAACTTTTTCAAAGTCGGTTTCCACTTTTTTTTAGATAACCGATTGACCGATTCCTCCAAAATTTAGACACAATATGCACGGATAGCTAATGAAGTTCGGCACGTAGGATTTTTTTCAAAAACTAATTTATTCATTTTTTTATCAATCAACAAAGATCGTAAATTGAGGTTTAAAAGTGAATTTCAACTTCGATCAAGCGCCATTTTGTGAAAATTATGATTTTTTAATAAAAAATTAAATTTTTTTATTTGTAAATTGTGACTTTTTAATAAAAAATTAAATTTTTCAATTTTTAATTTGTTATTTTCGAATAAAAATTAAATTTTTCAATTTTTCATTTGTGATTTTTGAATAAAAAATTCAATTTTTTTTTCTTTAAAATGTGAATATTGCAATCGATTGAATTTGTGAGGATTGTATATAGTGTGGTGTGGTGTGAGCAATGTTTTCCGGACGTTATAGTTTGAGTGAAGACGGTCGGCAACGCAGCAAGGTTATTATAGGAAGACGCTTTGGAGACGAGAGAACTCATGCGGTCTCGAAACATCTGGCAGTCACCGGGATGGAGAGACCCATAAAATTTACGTCTCGGTCTCACGCGGCCTGCGGAAAACACGCGACCGTCCCCATGGAACATTGCTTCCCGGAAAACCATGTACCTGATCCCAGGTTTCACTCTTCCAAAGTAACGAGGACTCACTTTCGATGTAAAATTTTCGTAAACCACGGTCACGCAAATTTTTTCACCGTTCAACTTCTCATCATCTTCAGATACTTCCAAAATCTGAAATCTATTCTTTTGTTTTATTGTCTGCTTAAAAAAAATTACAAAAACACGAAAAAAAACTATCGGTTTTCAATAATTAATAAAATGCAGGAAAAAACAAATGGAGGAAAAAAACCAAACGACCAGTTTTCAGAAAATGAATAAAATGCAGGAAACAAACAAATTGGAACCAAACAAAAAGATTTTTAGAAAACAACAAATTAAAATCGAACCATAAAATCCCAATTTACTTATAATCACTCTGCCAAAATTACAAAAGTATGAGAGTCACAAATAAAAATCAAACCATCGAACTCCACGTCTCAGATTATCAATTCACAAAAAAAAAAAAACAATCACAAAAATATAAAACAACGAGATGAAATTCCAAACCTTGATTGAAATTCTATCCTAAACAAATTAAAAAAAAAAAAAAACAAAATAAATAAAAAATTATTTCTTTTAAAATTATTCTCGAATGAAGAAAAAAAAATGTCTAAGCACGTGGCCTGTATCGGCCAGCACAACAAATTATTATCGTTCATTCAAATTTGAAAAAAAAAAAAAATTAAATCGAATAATTTGTTGCATATGCCGATAGCTAACAAAACCTCTAATGGAATTAAATAATAAAACAAAAAAATATACACTTACATATATTATATATTTATTATTATATATTATATATTTATCTTCTTATTTTGCCGATTTACATTATTTATCGGCAAACGCAACAAATTATTCGATTCCAGTTTTTTTTTCTTTTCAAATTTGAATGATCGAAAATAATTTGTTGCGTTTGCCGATAAATAATAAAAACCGGCAATAGAATTAAATAATAAAACAAACATATATATACATCCATACATATATATTTCTTTTTATTTTTCCGGTTTTATTATTTATCGGCAAACTCAACTAATTATTTCAATTCCATTTCTTTTTCCAAATTCGAATCAACGAATATATATATATATATATATATATATATATATATATATTTCAAGACGGCAAAGACTCGCCCATAGCTCTACAGTCCTCAGAGATTTAATCCCTCCCACTAGTCTATGAATGTATGTGTGTGTCTGTGTGTGTAGTGTGTGTGTGATTGTGTGTGTGTTTCCCCCCGTGGTTCCCCGTTCGTCCCGAGTCGACGAACTCGTCGACAGTGCCGAGAGACCATCGAGCTGAGGCACCGACACACAAGCCACAGCAGTTTGCCGAGTGCTGCAGCCGCCGTCTGTAAAGACACGGACCCCGGGACTCTTTAGAGAGGCGCGTCCAACAACTTCCATCGGTCGCGTTCCCTATTTCTTTTTTTATTATTATTATTTTTTTTACATATACATATATATATTTTTCATTATTCCAACCGTAAGGCGCATTCTGCACTGTTTCAACACCGCGTCGACGTTTTTTTTTATTCTTGTTATAAATATTGTTCATTCGATTTTTTTCATTCATATATTTAATTGTTTTTTTTTTTAATTTTTTCGTAAAAAAATTAATGTAAAATATTTGAAAAAAAAATAAATAAAGTTTGAATCGTCGTGTGCCGATTGAAATAGTGTTGCTGGTGGTGTTGCTGTTGCTCCGAAATTCGAAGATCGAGGATCGAATAAAATTTTTTCGTCTACGAGGGATCCGAGGATCCGAACGATACTGGTAGGTTGGTCACACCGAGTGTAAGAGATCGAGTCTTCGGCTATCTCGGATCTTCGCCGACGCTTACACACACACACACACACACACACACACTGACACACACACATGTACACTTGAGATCTCGTTTGCCGCGTTTCAAGTCGCGTTCGCGAGTCGCTCCATTTTCGATCGTCGACGATCATTGTTTTTTTTTTTTTTTTTTACAAGAAATATTTGTTGGAAGAAATGTTTCTTTCTTTTTTTTTTTGAAGAAATTGTTTTTTAATGAACGTGGCTTATCGAATCGTTCGGGTCTCGTGAATTGAGTGAGAAAAATCTTTGAGATTTGTTCAATGTTGGATGCTGATGCGAGTGTATTTGAGTTTCGTGAACGACTGATCGCTCGAGATCAGGCTTCGATACTTCGCATGGATAAAAATATATATCCATGGATATATATATAGGTAGATATATGTGGTTGAAAGTGGAGGAACGAAAAAAGATAGGAAAGATGCTGCGTTTGGATTTTGTGTTACCGAAGATTTATTTTATTTTTTATTTTTTCGATTATTTTTTTTTCGACTACTGTCGAGACGATTGAGATGAGCAACTTAGAAAGTGATTTTATGGAAAAATGAGACGAAGGGTTTATCAGGATAGCGAGGAATAATCTTGTCAGAATCGATTGAAGATAGTATTCGAAAGTGAATTTATGAAAAATTGAAGAAAGAAAAAGTTATATCGGAGTAATGAAGAATCAAATTTTCAAATTTTGTGAGGGTGGTAGTTTCCATGGGAGAATACGTCTATGGGTTACATTATCGATTATTATTATTATTTTTGTGTTTTTTACATAATTGAAGATAGTAGTTGAAAGTGGATTTATTACAAACTTGATGAAAATGGTTATTAAATAAGTGAGCAATAATTTGTTGTTTTTTATGGCAGTACATTGGTTTACATTGTCCAAGCAATTGAGAATATCAATCGAAAGATGAATGAGTTGAAAATAAAAAGTGAAATGATAAATCGGTGCAAAAAAATTAATGAAATGTGTCACATTATGATCCAAATGATCGACACATTCACAATCGATCGACCATTCTCTGCAATCAATGGTGAAACGTATAAACAAAATAATTAAGTGGCTCTTATTTCAATTGATATTCGAATTTCAATCGAAATTTAATATCTAAAATATTAAAAATTACCGAAAACAATTTATTGTTTCTATAATTATAATTTTTTTTTCTAATAATAATAATAACAATAACAACAACAACAACAACAACAACAAAACAACAACAACAACAATAATATTAATAATATTAATAATAATTGACGAAATCGTTGAAAACGATCAAAAGGATGCTGCAACAATTATCAAACAATAAAAAAATCAACTCAAACGTATTTTTTCAAACAATTTTATTCATTCTCATTATCTTTTCCTCGTTCAGATAAATGAAGTCAACGTGTTGAGAAGAATCTCGACGAGGAAAGTCATCGGTCGATCAGGATGGCCCTTTCGACGTTCCGTAAAGCGACCGTTTTCGTCGCCATTATCATTGTATTTCTAACGGGTGAGTTTTTCGACATTCCAGCCATTGACAATATCGTAATTGATCAATCTATACATCCATCGTACAACCATCAACCGCTCGGTTCACCATTGACAATTACGAAACGACAATAAATGATTTAAAAAAATTTAAATAAAAAAATCATTATCTCGAGCTACATAATTTTTTAATCATTTTTTTTTCTTAATTTTATATTTCTTTTACGATTTTTCACAACTCGAAATCGTTCGGTAACTGGAAACGACGTCACAGAATATTCGAAAAGCTCGGGAGGGGAGTGAAGCTCTTCGTCAGAGTTTGGCCCCTCACGACCAGAAGAGAGAACGTCTTTATCCAGTGTCCGATTAGATACCAACACGACCCCTTGACCCCACCTTCCGCTATGTGCCCGCCCAATGAGTTTATTTCAGTGCCCCGAAAAAAAAAAAAAGAAAAAAGAAAAAAAAAACCCATATTACGACCCATGCGACGATGCCGGCTCGAGATGAACTCAAAGGCATAAAAAAAAATAGGAAAAAAAGAGGAGGCCCCCGGTTAAACGAAGAGACAAACGGTTTCTCAGAAATCTCGGAGCTTTTTTTTTTGTCGTCGTCTTCGTGGCTTACGATAAATCCGGATGACCCTCGTGGCTCAATGAAAGAGCTTTTTTTTTTCGTTTTTTCCGAGAAGCAAATCGGTCGAAGGAGATAAAAAGAAAAAAATTCGTTCACGAGCACGTGTTGCGATTGGGAAAATTTTGTTTGATCGACACGTGTGAACACCATTCAAGTGTAAACTAGTGCCAATGCTAGACTGGATATAATCAAATCAAAAAGTCAGAAGACTGAAAGGGCTTGAAGGGGGTTCATCTGTGTAGATTGAAGAATAGATGAATTTTTGAGAATTATTATCACAAAAACTAATCGTCCGATTGAATTCAAGTTGGTTTTAATCGAAAGTATGTACATTGAGTTATGTTGACAAATTTTTGTTTTAGTGTGCAGTGAATGGGTGCGCTGTTATTCTGGCCGGGGTAAAATAAATTGAACAATGGATTTAGCTTGTTCAATAGTTTTTAATACGACTCGCGGTTGACCGATGCACAATATCTAGACCCACTAACGATAATTACACAGTGGAATCGCCACTCCGAAGCTTAATTTAATCGTAAACGAGATTATGGGCTTCTCGCTTCTCGTATCTCTGCTCCACATGTAACGTTTATAATAAACATATATGTATATATATATATGTATATGAATGTGCGAGACTCGGTAGAATCGTGGCAAACATCCGTTCCACCCGGTTTGTTGGACTCCGACCGAGAGAGCTTTTTCGGACCGAATCTTTCACACAATATTATTATCAACATCTGTCGACAATGATACACATTGTAACGATTTGATTATGAAGTTTCACTGAAATTCCGTTTACCATTGATATATGTATATATCTCGACTTCCTGTAAGTCAAAACTTGCAATTCGCTTCATCGGAATTTCACAATCTAAAATTCAGAGCGAGCGAATCGCAATTTTCAACTTGCAGCTTTTTCTTATTTCGACTGGAGCTTAACGTTCGTAATTTTTTTTTAGATTCCGGTGATGCTCAGTATGGACGGGAACAGAGGATCGGTGCGAGAGGTGAGCTTTCGTGAACCAATCGATTTTCGATTCTTCCAATCAAAAAGAAGAAACGAATATTTCGAATTTTTGAGAAAATTATTTTAGGAGCAAATAGAGGGAAAAATATCGTTTTAATAAATCAATGGATTTAAATGAAATTGAGTAACGAATCGAGAGTCAATTTTTGGGTGACAAACGTACAAAACTTTCACTGAAATTTATTCATTTATATTCAAATTTGCGATGTAATAAAAAAATTTCTCGAGAGAAATAATTGAAGAAAAAAAATAATAAATATTGTGTTAAATTGACTAACGAAGATTATTCGATGGCAGGTCCTCACGCGAAGCGACGACATCCTTGCGAGCAGAGCTCGTGTTATCCGGCCACTGGAAATTTATTGATCGGACGTAAAGATCGTTTGACTGCAACGTCAACGTGCGGTCTTCGTGACTCCGAAAGATACTGCATCGTTTCGCACTTGAAGGATCCTTACAAGTGTTTCTTCTGTGACGCTAGTTCCCCGAAACTTCAGCACAATATAACAAACATCGTTAGTGGGTGAGTTCATGAGTCAACGAATGAAAATAATTATGAACTTGGAAATTGTATTTCAAATGAAACACCATTTCAAATTGTAATTGCAATTCCGTTTCATTGCATTTAAAATTTCATTTAATTGCATTCAAAATTTACATTTCATTTACACTTTCATTCAAATTACAATTTCATTTCATTTACACTTGCATTTAAATGACAATTGTATTTCATTTACAATTACATTCAAATTACAATTTCATTTCATTTACACTTGCATTCAAATTACAATTGTATTTCATTTACAATTACATTCAAATTACAATTGCAGTTCATTTACACTTGCATTCAAATTACAATTGCATTTCATTTACACTTGCATTCGAATTACAATTGCATTTCATTTACACTTTCATTTAAATTACGATTGCATTTCATTTACCATTCTATTACGGTTACGATTCCATATAATTGACAATTCTATTTAATTTACGATTCCATTCCATTGACAATTCTATTTCATTTACAATTCCATTTCAGTTACAATTCCATTCCATTTACAATCCTATTTCATTGACAATTCCATTTTAGTTACGATTCCATTTAATCGCATTCGCAATTGTCATTTCATTGCATTTGCGATTCCATTTCATCGAATTTAAAATTACTTGTCATTGTATTCACAATTGCTTTTCATTGCATTTAAAACAATTATTACAATTGCTTTCATTCCATTTGATTACATTCAAAATTTCATCCGAATATGAATAAAAACATTGAATCAAAAATATGTTTCATCAAACGTTTCATCGCAAAAAATTTCAGATACGCAAAAAAAACATGGTGGCAAGCGGAAAACGGTGTGGAAAACGTGACAATATCGTTCGATCTAGAGGCCGAATTTCACTTCACTCACTTGATAATACGTTTTCAAACGTTTCGACCGGCTGCCATGCTTATCGAACGTTCCCACGATTTTGGAAAAACTTGGCAGGTATATCGTTACTTCGCTTACAATTGCGAACAATCGTTTCCCGGAATTCCCACGCACGCGCCGAGAAAATTGACCGACGTGATATGCGAATCGCGTTACTCGAACGTCGCCCCATCGTCGGACGGTGAAATAATTTTCCGTGTATTACCGCCAAATTTGAAATTCGTCATTGACAATCCGTATTCCAAGGAAGTGCAGAATCTCATGAAAATGACGAATTTGCGTATAAATTTTACCCGTCTTCACACACTCGGCGACGATCTTTTGGACAATCACGCGGAAATACGTGAAAAATATTATTACGCGGTAAACGACATGGTGATCAGAGGATCTTGCTCGTGTTACGGTCACGCGTCGGCGTGTCTCGCTCTGCCCGGTGTGTCGAACGAGGAAGAAATGGTTCACGGACGTTGCGAATGCACTCACAATACCAAAGGTTTGAATTGCGAAAATTGTCAAGATTTGTACAACGATGGACCGTGGAAACCGGCGGTTGGAAAACAAACCAACGCGTGCAGACCGTGCAATTGCAATCAACACGCGTCGTCATGTCACTTCGACGAAGCGGTTTACGAACGTTCGGGACGCGTTTCCGGCGGTGTTTGCGACGATTGTCAACACAATACACGTGGAAAAAATTGCGAACAGTGCAAACCGTTTTATTATCACGATATCACGAGAAATCTTACCGATCCGAATGTTTGTCTTGGTAAGACGATTTTATTTTTTTCCATTTTCATTATAAAATATAATATTTGCTATATATTTTTATTGTATAAGTATGTATTATATTTTTATTATTTTTCATATATAAGACGATATTTTTTTTTTGTAAAAAAGTTTCATCGGACTGTTTTTTTACAATTCAGAATTCACGAATTCACAATTTAACCATTTTGTTTTTCTTTTATTTACAATTTACGATTCAGAATTGATCAATTTTTTGTCCGATTCACGATCGTCGATTTATCATTTTTTCCAGTTTTATTTCACAATTTATGTTCAATTATCGATTTACAATCTTCCACTTGACATTTTTTTTTTTTTTTCAATTTACGTTTTAGAATTTTCCTTCTATTCACAATTTTTTTTCAATTTCTTTTATTTGCAATCTACATTCAATTTTCAATTTTCAATCATCGTTCAATTATCAAATTTCTTTCAATATTCGACTTTCGTTCAATTTTCAATTTACTTTCAATTCATTATTTTCGTTCAACTTTGTTTCCTGGAATTTCGTTCAATTTGTAATTTACAATCTCTATTCAATTTTCAATTCACAATTTTCTTTTCGTTTTCAATTTTCGTTCAATTATCAATTTTCGTTCAATACTCAATTTTCTTTCAATTCACAATTCTCGTTCATTTTTCATCCAAAATATTCGTTCAATTTTAAATTCACTATCTTCATTAAATTTTCGATTTTTCATGCAATAATAATTTTAATCCATATAAAGCTTGCGACTGCGATCCTCGTGGTTCGTTGGACGACGGTATCTGCGACGCGAAAACCGACGTACTCACCGGCGAGGAATCCGGTCGTTGTCACTGCAAGACAAACATCGAGGGTCGTCGGTGCGATACTTGTAAAAATGGATTCTGGAATTTCGATCCGAACAATCCCGACGGATGTGAAGGTATTTATTTCATCAATAACCTTGAAAAAAATCTATTCAACACTCAACTGTTGAAACTCGAAAAAAAAAAAAATTATTCAACACTCAACCAATGAACCTCGAAAAAAAAATTATTCAACACTCAACTGTTGAACCTCGAATTAAAATTCTTCAACACTCAACTGTTGAATATTCAAAATAAAATCTAAGAACAAAAAAAATGTTAAAAACCATAATTTTTCTTTATGCCAGCTTGTACGTGCAATCCGTTGGGTACGATCGACAAACAGGGGTGCAACATGATAACCGGCGAGTGTACGTGCAAGCGTTACGTAACCGCCCGCGATTGCAATCAGTGTTTGCCGGAATATTGGGGCCTGTCGGACGATCGGGACGGTTGCAAACCGTGCGATTGCGATCCCGGTGGTTCTTACGAAGCCACTTGCGACGCGGTCACCGGACAATGCCGTTGCAGACCCCACGTGGGCGGTAGAACTTGCAATCAACCCGAACAGAGTTATTACACCGGAGCCATCGACTTTTTGATTTACGAGGGAGAACTGTCACGTGGTAGCGATGTGAGTTACAAATTCCAAAATTCAAATATTTTTATTTTTCATTCGTCGACGAATTTCACAAACTTATTATTTTTTTTTTTTTTATTAGATCCTTCGAATAAATTTCATCTTATCATCATTGAAAAATTCATACGTGTAGGATTTTTCATATGATTTAGAAAATATATCCGTATAAATAATTTTTTTTAAATATATATTTTTAATATATACGTATAGAAATAATATGCATATTAGAATTTTTTTGAATTTATATATAGCATGTGGCCTTATTATCAATGAATGGATTTACATATAATTCAAGAAATATATCCATACAAATATATATTTTTTTCAAAATTCATTAAAACGTAACATGTGCCTTTAAAAATGATAAATGCATTAGCAGACCGTAAATTAAATAAGTCAAGGCACTAAAAGTGACATTATATTATGTAATGAAAATTATTCATAAGCTATGACGAAAAAAATTGCGTCAGACTGGAATGATGATGGTTCTAGAAAAAAAACCATAAATCAACGATAAATTCAATCTAAATATTCGTTTATTTATTTATTTATTTATTTATATATTCATTTATTCATTTATTCATTTATTCATTTATTCTTTTATTCATTTAATCATTTAATCATTTATTCATTTATTCATTTATTCATTTATTCATTTATTCATTTATTCATTTATTCATTTATTCATTTATTCATTTATTCATTTATTCATTTATTCATTTATTCATTTATTTACTTATTTTTTTATTTTTTTATTTTTTTTTCATCACAGAATTGTCAGGTGGTGATAAGAGAGCCCTACAGAGACGGCAGACCGAACACGTGGACCGGTACGGGTTTCATGAAGGCCTTCGAGGGTGCAACGATGAATTTCGACGTGAACGACATTCGTCGATCCATGTGGTACGACGTTGTGCTGCGTTACGAATCGCTTCATCCCGGTATATGGCAAAACGTGGAATTGACGATCGAGCGCGACGGTCCGGTCGATCCTGAGGGTCCTTGCGCGGACAGCCGTCCCGAGGACGATCGTCTGTGGGTCCAATTGCCGCAGAACGCGAGAAGCGCGGTCGCCGATCCGGCCGTTTGTCTCGAGGCCGGAAAAGATTATCGAATTGCATTGCAGTTTCGTAAATTTGACAATCAAGTGGACACACCGACCGCATCGATACTCGTTGATTCCGTGAGTCGAACAATAACAAATTTATCAATAAAAACCAACCTCTCAATCGTATTTCTACAAATTTTTCATTATATTCCAACTTTTATCATATTTTTTATCTCACAATTTTTTTTAAATTTATTTTCATGATGAATTTTCGTATTGTTTTTTTTTTGGTAGATTGTTCTGAGACCGAGAATCGAATCGATTCCGTGGTTCACGGTTTCGGGTCCCGGACAATTGCGTCTACAGGAATACGAGAGAAATCGTTGCAACGAAGTTTTCAACGACGTCGGACGTTACACAGCCAAGGAGAGTGAAATTTGCGACAAGTATCGCAACAGCATCGGTTATTACGTCTTCGACGGTGCCCACTGTGAGTACATTTATTCAACCAACTCCGAAAAAAAAAAAGAACACAAAAAAAAACAGAAAAATTATCGTTAAGGGGGGCGATAAGGTTAATTCGGTGAAAAAGACGGCAGGTTTTTAAAATTTTTTTTTCTGGCGATACAAATAGTGTAAATTTATTCAATCAATTTTCATATAATGATACAACATTTGAACAACAGTTTCCTAAATTTTCATTCCAAAATATTGAAAATTAAGGGGGTGACAATGAATCTCCGGTGGCGGCTCGAAAAAAAGTTGCTTCGTTTTTTTCGTAGCACTTGGAAGCAAAAAAAAAAACGATTTTCGCTACAAAAATCAGCCAATTTCTTGCTGTAAAATTAATAATCATTAAAAAATAAAAGCTCTCGACAATATCTGGTGAATTATTTCGCGTTATTACGAAAATTTTGCTCCAATCAAAAAACAAAAAATAAATTTAAAAATGCAAAAAAAAAGTTAATAATTTACCCGTCCCTTAATTTTTCATCCCCAGCTTGTCGTTGCAATCAGACGGGTTCCCACAGTCTCTTGTGCGAAAATTACGGCGGCACGTGTCCGTGCAAGACGAACGTCGTCGGTCGTCGCTGCGACCATTGCGCCCCGGGCACCTACGGTTTCGGACCGGAAGGATGCGTCGCTTGCGACTGCAACGCCGTTGGCGCGCTCGACAATTTTTGCGATCCCGAAACCGGTCGTTGCAAATGCCGTCCCAACACTTACGGTCGCGATTGCGGCGAATGCGATCCCGGATTTTGGAACTTTCCCCATTGCAAACGATGCGAGTGCAACGGACACGCCGAGAGTTGCGACTCCAAGACCGGTGCTTGTATCAATTGTCGGGACTCGACTACCGGACACAATTGCGATCGTTGCGTCGACACTTTTTACGGCGATCCGAGGATTGGAGTTAATATACCGTGCAGAGCTTGCCCGTGTCCAGGTAATTATTAAATTAATTTTTTATTATTCGAATTATTCTTCTCGAATCAATTTAATTTACTGTTTTCAAATATTCAAAATTAATTTATCGTTGTTATTATTATTATTATTATTATTATTATTATTATTATTATTATTATTGTTGTTGTTGTTGTTGTTGTTGTTGTTGTTGTCGTATGAACTATTATTCGTCAAAGAGGCATTTACCTTTTTTTGCGATTCAATTTTAGGCAACATTTTTTAATAAATTAATTTTTTTGTTAAATTCAAGTTAACTTTTATAATTTGATTATCTATAATTGCTTAATTAGCTTAATATGCATTATTATTATTATTATTATCGTTATTATTATTAATAATATTACTATTACTATTATTATTATTATTATTATTATTAATATTTTTGCTACTACTATCATCATAATTTCAATTTCAATTGTTTCTGTTAATATTGTATAAATTGTCTCCCGTCAAAGAGTCATATTCACACTCCATTCCCATTTAATTTGACCAACATTTTCTCGCATAATACTTTGATTTTTTTCAATTCCAATCAGGTAACTATTTTGTGTTTTAATTCCCATTTCCATTTTCGATAATCAGTTGCTTAGCTCAATCGACGTTACAGATTATCATCATTCAGCCACGAAATAATATCGAACCAATCGAAACGCATTTTTATCGAACCAAAACGCTCATTCCTGCAGTGGGGTACTTATGTCCCCCATTGCATTCATTTTTTAAACTCAAACATGAAAAAAAAAAAGAAAAAAAATACAAAAAAAAAAATAATGTAAACGATTCGCTGAAAAAATGAAAAAATGTCGATCATCAGGTACAATCGATTCCGGTCACTCATACGCGGACAGTTGTTCCCTGGATCCGCTGACCCACGACGTCGTGTGCGAGTGTTACGAGGGTTACACAGGTCCCAGATGCGAGTCCTGTGCCGAAAATTATTTCGGCAATCCCGAGGAACCGAAATCCGGATGTTCGCTCTGCGACTGCAGCAACAATACCGATCTGGCCAGACCCGGTAATTGCGATTCCCGTAGCGGACGTTGTCTGCAATGTCTTCACGATACCGACGGATCGAATTGTCAAGTTTGCAAATCCGGATTTTACGGCAACGCTTTGGAAAAAAATTGTCAGGATTGCATGTGCGACGTATTGGGTACCGACGGTAACGCCGGTTCTTGCGATCATCGTACCGGACAATGTCCGTGTTTGCCACACGTCATTGGACGTCATTGCGACGAGTGCGAGGAAAATCATTGGAGAATCGCGAGCGGCGAGGGTTGCGATCCCTGCGAGTGCGATGCCGTTGGAAGCAAATCCGATGAGTTAGTATTTCTTTTTTTTTCTTATTTATTTATTTTTTTTTAAAATTATTTTTTTATTTTTATTTTTCTTTCTGCTTCCTCATAACAGAAGCTATGGACAGGAATGGGCATTCATTCAATGAAGATGTATTTCAGATACTTTTTCAAACAAATAACTATGATTAATTATTATGGAAAAATCAATATTTTCACATTTTCGTAATAATTATGACCAATTTACGTAAATTATGATTTTACAATGAATTGGAATATTTAACAAATCTGATAAAAATCGTTATCATTTTGGTCCGAAAAGTATTTGAAACACATTTTCATTGAATGAATGACATGAATGCTGCAAGTTGAAAATCGCAATTCGCTTTCTTTGAATTGTAGGTATCGAACGAAAATTCCTTTATTTCATAGGCCTCAAACTCAAATCAAATTATTCTATACTCACGATAATTATCATCAGTTATTGCAAAATTATTCAATGGTCATAAATAATTATTGCAAAAATTATATTTATCATAATGATCAATGATGCTATTTATTCATATTATTTATTTATTTATTTATTTATTTATTTATTTATTTATTTATTTATTTATTTATTTATTTATTTATTTATTTATTTATTTATTTATTTATTTATTCATTTATTCATTCATTTATTCATTTATTCATTTATTCATTTATTTATTTATTCATTTATTCATTTATTCATTTATTCATTTATTCATTTATTCATTTATTCATTTATTCATTTATTTATTTATTCATTTATTCATTTATTCATTTATTCATTTATTCATTTATTCATTTATTCATTTATTCATTTATTTATTTATTCATTTATTCATTTATTTATTTGAAAAATTCAGGTGCAATCCGTACGACGGTACGTGCGATTGTCGTCAGGGTTTCGGTGGTCGTCGTTGCAACGAGTGTCAAGCGAATTATTGGGGAAATCCGAACGTCGAGTGTCGTCCCTGCGAGTGCGACGCAATAGGTTCATCGTCGTCGCAATGCGATCGTGAAACCGGAATCTGCGTATGTCACAAAGGCATAGGCGGTGACAAGTGCGATCAGTGCGATCGCAGTTACATAGGCGATGCACCGAATTGCAGCCCGTGCGGCGAATGTTTCGACAATTGGGATCTCATACTCGACGGTTTGCGGAACAAAACGACGGGAGTCATCGACGAAGCTTCGAGAATTCAAAAAGTCGGTACAACCGGAATCTACAGTCAACAATTCGACAACATGGTGGACAATTTGGATCAGATACGTGGTTTAATAAGCAGCACTTTGGTCAGAAGTCAGGATCTCGACGAATTGAACGATTTGGCCGAAGAATTGTCGACGAACGTGACGGAATCGTCGAAATTGTTGGAGGAGGTGGACAATCAATTGGAAAACGTTCGAGGACGCGTGACCTTGAGCGACACGACGCACAAGGGTTTGAAAAATCGTACGAACAATCTTCATCAACGTGCAGCCGGATTGAGCGAAGACGCGACTAGATTGCAAGAGGCCAATGTTCAGGGTGCGTTGAACGTGACTCAACAGATGGCCGAACAATCGCGAATGGCCGAAAAAATGGCAAACGAAACGACGAAAGTATTGGCCGATGCCGAGAGATATCGCAAACACACGGAAACATTGTTGGCCAAGAACAGCGGGACTGTGAACGAAGCTCAGGATCGCAGCAAATTGGCTTTGGAAACGATCGAACGCAAGATCGATGGTTTCGCGACGATGATGCCGAGTTTGAACTTTGGCATGTGCGGCGATAATGTGACAGATTGCAGCGACGTTTGCGGGGGTGCGGGATGCGGTAGTTGCGGTGGATTGTCTTGCGACGCTGGGGCCGTTGCCAAAGCCAATCAGGCTCTGGAGGTCGCCAAGGAACAAGCGGCCAAGATCAAGTCCCACAAGGACGAGGGCGAACAACTTTTGCGCAATGTAGGTTCACTGTTTTTTGTTTTCATTGGGAATTATTTTCTCTGAAACTATTGGGCCGATTGAATTCGGGTTGGTTTTGTTCGAAAGTTTATGTATTGAGGTATGCTGACGAATTTTTGTTTTAATGTGGAGTGAATGGGGGCGCTGTTATTCCGGCCGAAGTGAAATAAGTTTGTCGTTGACACGGTTTGCCGTTCCCACTTTTGTTATTTTACACCTGCCGGAATAACAGCGCTCCCATTCACTTCACATTCAAACAAAAATTCGTCAACATACCTCAATGTATGTACTTTCGAACAAAACCAACCTGAATCCAATCGGACGAATAGTTTTTGAGATAATAATTCTCGAAAATTCACCCACAGATGTAGCTAAGAAAAGATTTTTTTCGAAAATCAATCGCTAAAAAGATTTCAAAATTGACCGACCGAATTTAGGTCAAATAAACCATTATAATATTTAAATAATTCGATTTTTTTTTCATTTTTTGATGACTGGAAATTAAAGAAAATGAACAAATCAAATGGGTTTTATTTATTGAGCCTTGAAAGGTTTTTAAAAAATATTTCTTATTATCATTATTATTATTTGCAGATGCTGGATATAAAGCAGGACGCGACAGCCGCTCGTGGCAATGCACAGGACGCTTTTAACGCGGCTTGGGACGCGAGAAATCGTTCGGACGCTGTGGTTAAAGCCGTGTCCGACGTGACCGAGAGAATGCTGAGCATGTTGAACGAGGAACAACCGACACCGGCCATGGTCCGGGATCTCGCCGAGGAGGTGTTGAGCAAAAACATTCCGTTGCAACCGGACGAGATACAACGATTGGCCAACACGATAAAGGGCATTGTCGGTTCGCTCACGGATTCCGAGATTATTCTGTCGGAAACCGCTGACGATCGACGAAACGCTCACGATCTCGAGGATCGAGCCAAACGGGCCAAGGAGGTTGCCCTCGAGAAACAGAATCAGGCGAGCAAGGTGAGCTTCGTAAATTTGTGAAACTGTATTTTTTTTTTTTTTTGCTTTTTGCTTTTTCAAATGGGTGATTTAATTTTTGTTGGATATTGTTGAACGTTTGAGAAATTATTTTTTTTTTTTTATGTAAAGTAGAATGATTTGTTGAATTGTTGAATTGTTGATTAGTGAAATTGGATATTCAATTGGAAGGTACATATTTTTGAGATTATTAACGATTTTTTGAAGAAATTTATTATTTGTTCAACAGTATTATTGAATATTTTATGAATTAATGTTTTTCATGTGTAGTAAAATTATTTAAAAACGATTAGTAGAATTGGTTATTTAATGGAAAATGGTTTTAAGATTATTTACCAACTTTTGGAGGAATTTATTATTTGTTCAATTGTAATATTGAATATTCGATGAATTAATGTTTTTAATGTGCAGTAAAATTATTTGAAAAATGATTAGTAGAATATATTTTTAATGGAAACTGGTTTTGCGATTATTTACGATGTTTTGGAGAAATTTATTATTTGTTCAACAGTATTATTGAATATTCGATGAATTAATGTTTTTTAATGTGTAGTAAAATTATTTAAACAATGACTAGTAGAATTGGTTATTCAACGAAAACTGAAATTGATCAATCAATTTCAGATTGATCAAACAATCGATCAATCTCATCGAATAAATTCAATTTCAATAAACATTTTAACGAATAAATTTTTAAGCATCACCATTTATTTATTTTTTTTCAATCAATCGATAATTAATTTCTCATCTTCAAGCCAATATAATAATTCATTCTAAATAAATACGAATAACGATAAAAAAAATAATAGAAAAAAAAAACTAATCAAATATTCAATCTGTTAATTAAAATATAATTTCGTCATACCAATTTTTGTATATATTTTGTGTGTTTTCGATCGCAGGTCGTTGAATTGTTGAGCGACACGCAAAAAGCTCAAGATTCGGCACAAACGGCTATAGCCCAAGCCGAGCGTGACATCGCGCTTTCGGAAAAAGATTTGAAGGACATAATCGAGGTGACGGAGGAGGCGCAGAAAAAAGCTCTGAACACAACGGCATCGGTTGACTCGCTGGACGCTCGACTCAAAGAGTTACAATCGAAATCCGCGAAAAACAATTTTGTTCTCAATCAAGAGATACGGGGAAATCTTCGTAACGTAGGCGATGACGTTAAAGCCGTGAAAGAAAAATCTCAACGTTTGGGTATGGAATACAAAAAAGCCGGTGATTCGCTCAATTATCGCGTGACCAAAAGCAAAGACGATATACAACGGGCGAAAAAACTTTTGCAACGCGCGTCCGAACTCACGGCCGATACATCGACCAAATTCAAGGATCTCGATGGCATGGAAAGCGTTTATCGAGACAACGACAAACTTCTTGGCAATCTCATGAAGGACGTTGATCAACTTACCAACGAGATAGAATTGCATCTTGCCGAGATCGAACACAAGTCTCAAGTTTACAGAGCCTGCACTACTTAAAAAAAAAAAAAAAAAAAAAAAACTTTTTTTTTTTTTTCAAAATTGCGAGAAAAAAAAAAATTTAACACTTTTTTGTTTTTTTTTTTTTATTTTCGTTATCGTGAAAAATCGGAGAGCGGGTTTTACGATATTTTCCCGCGCCTGCGGCAACTTAACCATTTCGAAAATTTAAACGTAAAGGACGAATATATATATACATATATATATATATATTATTATTATTGAAAAAAAGAAGAAAAAAATTGAAAAAAATATTATTTTAAAAATGATAAAAGTGCCATAATTCGAAACCGGGCTTTTCTGTCTCGACACCTCGTCACTCCCCCCCTCCGTCAATCATAATCCCCCAGGCGAAATAAAATCGAACGATCCAATAAGACGTGACTTCCACACGAAACATCTGTAAATAATTACGGTTAGAGTACACGAATCCATTTGTCATATGATATTTCAACTGAAGAAAAAAAAAACGTATCTTTCGTTTGTTGATTTTCGTGTTTTTTTTTTCAGTTTTTTAATTTTTTTTTTTTTTGAAGAAAAATGCTTTGGCATGTAGTTTTGTAATGATCAACACATCGAGGGCGTATGAGCATGAAAGTGGCATCGAAGAAGAACGTTTGTTACGTTAAAATGTTACGAACAATATATATTTACATATATATATATATATCGAACATCGACCAATATTCATCGAAATTAAGTAAGCAAAAACAAAATATAAAAAAAAAGAAGAATAAAAATGAAATTGCAATAATTTTAATACGCTTCAACCAAACCTTTAAAAAAAAAAAAATATTTTTTAATCGTATATATATATTTCATACGTTGTTACAATTTGTACGAACAATTTATATGTATAAATAAATAAATAAATATATATATATAGATATGTAGTGTAAAATATTTTATAGACCAAATAAATGATAAAACAACAACGTGCCAATTGATGAAAAACTGAATAATCATGAATGCCACATTATTCGTTGTTAAACGATGAAGATTTTCGATGGATAAAAATTTCTGTGAATTCGAATTGCGGTTAACGCGATAGGGTCGATACGCAGGAAGCGTGATAACCACGACGACGATAAGACGCGTATCCACAAGGGGGAATCGTAAATACACAATAACTGTACTGTAATTTTTTTTTTTTTTATTCATTCATTCATTTTTTTTATTATCGACAATGCGATTATGATTTTTTTTCTCATTCAATGCTGGTAAAATTACGCATTACCAATTATCGATCCCACAACACAAAAAATACCAAAAATTCTTTTTTCGTATTCAGAATTTGGTAACAATTTTGAAAACTAAAATAACGAATGCATTTTTTTCAGAAAAAAAACTATTTTTGCGTATTTTGCCCCGAAACGGACGTTCAACTTGCTCGATAAAATCTCAAGTAATTTTTTTTCTGGAAGGCCATAAAAACACGCATATTTTCGTTTTTTATAAATGTAAATACGTCAAATCTTGCCAAAGATACAGCCATTTGAATGGAAAAATTAAAAAATAAACGTCAATCAACGAAAAAAAAAACGACAGAAATTTTTTCAAAAATTCGTGACTCGGTGAATAAAATTTCAATAAAATAACTCAATTTTTTAAAATTAATTGTGAAACATTTTTTTTTTTAGTGGCTGAAGTGATGTGGAATTTTTTATTTATATAAACACACAAACACACACAAATAATACACACGAGAAAACGTTGAAGGGTTTTTTCACGTACGTTCGTGAATGGTTTGGCTCTGTTGAATTCAAATGGGCCCTGTTGGGTTTCCGTGTGTCGAAACCCAAGTCGAAGGGTATGTACAAGCGCACAAAGCCCTCATTCAGTCTCCTCTTTCGGCGGTTCTCAAAACGTCTGGCTTCTTATCCACACATTCATGCATCGAACAATGGAAAGGCACATCGCAGGCTAGATTACACGTCGTTCGAGGCTCCACGAACAAATATACACTTTATTCGAAACGTTTTATCTATTCCAAGCCTCGTCGAACATTTATTTATTTTTTTTTTTTTTTTTTTTTTTTTTTTAATTTTATTTTTGTACATTAATATTCGTCAAACGTTTCGCCGTCGTCTGTAAAATATTCCACGGTAGAAAAAGGATGTGAAAAACAAACATCTTGAATGTGTTTGGTTTGCATTTGAATGTATATATAGATATACGTATATATTAATCGATGGTGAGCTATTGAATTGGTTAAACGTGTAGCACAAATGGGCATTGAGAACAAAATTGTTGCCTTTCTCCGGCAAATCGGACTTTGTGCCTTCAACATCGATCGACCAACGTGGATAATGCACTATCGTGTACAATGTGCGTGTACCAATAGCTTTAAATTTTTATTTCACGTTATTTCACGTGATTCATTGATCTTCGGTTATTATTATTTTATTTAGCAAGGTCGTTTAACGATTCGACAAACTGTTTACGAATTTTACACTGAACCTTTTTTGGGAACGAATGAAACATTTTCAGGTAAAATGTCTCTTGAAGATTTTTCGTAGTTATGGCCAAATACTTTTTTTTTATTGATTACGAAAAAAAAAAAATTATTGGATTATAAAATGGAATCAACTGAAATGGATCGTTAAATATTACGAAAAACAAATATAGCCAGGACTTTCAGTGTACCAGGGTTAAACAAGGGTTACCAGGGTCAACAGGTCAGTGTAGGAGGATTCAAAATGTTCGACGACCTATTCAGCGTGTTATTTACAATACAATGCCATTCGATCTTGTTTATTTAACATTTTTTCGAATGATTCGATTATCGTTGACGTTGCTTCTCACTACTCGTGTCATCTTTCGAAAAAAGGATATTCTACGTGAATTATTCTTTACATGAAAAATTTTACAAAACGTAAGAATAACATATTTGGTAATTAACATTTTTTCCTCTTAATTATAGTTTATTATTTGTCCAATAAAAATCAATTATTTCATCATAAGCAAAAAAAAAAGTTATAGAAGTTTTTGTGTATCGTTTTGTTATTTTATATATATATATATATAGACTCGAGTTAACGTTATGATAATAATTTATTTAAATAAAAAAAAACTCGCTTGACTTTCGCAAATGCAATAAAGAAAAGGTGAAGTAGCTTCGTCGATTAATGCACCACTTCACAAATCATGCGAAAGGAAGAAGAGAGAGAGAGAGAGAGAGAGAGAGAGAGAGAGAGAGAGAGAGAGAGAGAGAGAGAGAAAGAGTGAGAGAAGCATAATTACAACAGTTTCTTATCGCCCTTCTCAGTATAACCCATCGACTCCGAAGATTTATCATTATTTTTTTTTTTCACTCTTTATCCATCTCGCACGTCGGGCAACAGTCGTGATTGATCGACGAGGGTCGATAAAATTTTCCGACCAAACCGGAAACAAACAAAATTGCGATCCACCAATGCAATTAAAAAAAAAAAAAACTGGGAGCGCCGAATCGTCAGAAATCCATTGGCAAGCTCAAACTTGCAACCTTTTTTTTCACTCATAATCCAATAAAACTGTTCAATACTTCAATATCATTCGAAATTAAAAATAAAAAAAATTATTTCCAAACTGAAAAAAAAATGTTAAGATTTTGAATGAAGAAAAAATAATTCGAACGACGTTACGGAGGTTTTGGTAAAAAGGAATTTTTATACTGTGAAAATAAACTATGAGGAAAACGCGTGTGCAACGGAAGAGAGAGAGAGAGAGAGAGAGTAGTCATCCGGTAGGCAACTCATTGCCACGGTCAGAGATAAAAAGTCGTACCGTTCTGTGTGTACACAGCTTGATTAGGCAGCATCCCCCTCCCCCCCTGCCCTACCCCCCTCGCGGCTGCTCCATCGGTTTAGCGGGACCCAAAAATTTATTTACTCTCTGGCTTACCATCCCCCACACCCCCCCAGACCCTCCCCCAACTCTAAATGCATCTCATGTTTCACCACGTGAATAATATTCGTTAACATTGTATATCTATAGCTGTTATTCATCCTGACACAGAGAAAAATTATATATACATATATATATATATATGTGTGAGTGTGTGTGTGTGTATATATGTTCTTCGGCCCAGTTGAGAGAAGATATTTCGTTCGGATCGAGGGTTAATAATTCCAAAAAGTAACTCAGCTTCGAGCAAAAACTCATCCCACAATAATTCATCAATCGATCTATTAGCAACTAAGACATTAATAATCCCGTCCGAAACGACTCGCTCACCCGTTAGAATTGCCGTTTTTCACATAAATTACAATTCGTTCCGATTCCACAAATTATTCGATTCCGACCTTTTCTATTTTACTTTTTTTTTTTTTCAAAAAAAAAATTTTTTTTACATTTTTTTTCTTCCAAAATTTAAATTTTGAAAAAAATTGTTTTTTTCTTATTTTCCAAAATGTCGGACAGACAGACGCACGAGTGAGCTTACAACGGTTCCGTTTTTTTTTCCAGTTGAGAAACGGAACCTGAGAAAAAAAAAACAAAAAACGAAAAAAACCAACCCCCCAAAGTTCCGTGAAGGGTGGGGACTAGACGGAGAACCCTGGAGTACGCCGGGTGCGAGTGTTTCGCGTTATTGTGCGAAACAGAAATGTTCGTCGACTCGACGACGGTTTGTGAATTGTTCCGTAAGCCCTCCGGTCCAGGAAGGGCATGGGGGGGGGGGGGAGGGAAGGGTGGGTGAGCTGTTGGGTTACCTGAGCAATAATAATGGTGCGCGTTCCAAGACGATTGTTCGCCGTGACTGCGGGGTCTCCTCCCTCCGCGTTTGGGGTTGCCAGCTGCCCCATCGTCGTTCCACAGGTAACGGGGATGGACTACGTGGCCCGGTGGAAAAGAGACAGCGCTACAGGCTTTTATTTTAGAGCGAGAGAGAAAGGGAGAGTTTAGTCCCTCCGTGTCTTGAGACCCCTCTTGCTGCAAATTCGTTGGACGATTCGTCGTTGCACCTTTTCGCAACCACCACGTGAACGAATCACTAGAGAAAGAGAGAGAAGGGGGGGGGAGAGAGTGAGAGGGGATAAGAAGGGTTTGGTGAACGAATGATAGCGATCTAACGTGTTCAAACTCGCTCAAACTCTCACCGACGAAACTTCAGTGTTTTCGTTTTCGTTTTTTTTTTTGTACATTTTTTTCTTTTTCGGGTATTGTTACAACGTCTTCGTCGACGGGTTCGTCGGTCAGTTCCAGAGCAATCGTGAACGTTTGCGGATCGGTTTTACAGCTCGTGATTATTATCGTGGTCATTAATTAATTATTGTTGGATAATTAATTTCGTGAAAGTGAAATTGACAAAATTATCGAGTTAACGAAATAATTAATCTAATTTTTTTTAGATATTATTTTGATTCGATAAATTTTGATGGTTTGAGAAAAAGAAGTTTTTTAATGAACTGGAAATTAATGCAGGAATCGAATGCATTTTTTTAGAGAAATAAACTCGCCGTGTGAAATAAGTCAACGAAATAATCAAGTGAATTTGAATGTTTCAAATATTTTTTTTTTAATTCAATCGAAAACTAATTTTTTAAAATTATTTTTATTCAATGAAATTTTTGACTGTTTCCCAAAGAACAATTTTTCAACGATCTCGAAACGAATGCACCAAATGCATTTCTGCATCATTATAGAGGAACAAAAGAAGACGTCTCTTTGTTTTTAAACAAGTGAACGTAATAATAAAGTGAATTTAAATAACCAAATACACTTAAATTTGATTTTTAACAAAAACTTTTTTATTTTCTGTTATTTCAATTAAATCAAGTTTGACAACTTTCGAACAACTATTCCTCAACGATTCCCGAAACGAAATTCAGTCACCAAATGCACTTCTTCATCATTCTCGAATAAAAAAAAAAACAAAAATCACAAAAGCTCACAATCATTTTTAATATCCCAAGAACGACGAATCACTTTCAATTAACGAGTTAAAAAAAAAAAGTTTCCGTGGAATCGACGACTCGTGTGACATTGATAAATGTGCTTGTGTGTGTGTTCTTTTTTTTTCTCTGTGTTCTCGTTTCGTGAGAAGCGTTGAAAGTTAATTGCGTCCAAGTGGAAAAAGAAAAAAGAGAGATTCGAGTGAAGGAAAAGTGTTGGAAAAAAAAATAAGAATAAACGTTTGAGGAAGCGAGATTTCCCGGAGCGGTTTTTTTTTTTTCCGGTTTGCGAGGCAACCGGGCTCGCGTTGACGAAGAGGAGATCGCGCCCTGACGCACGAGGATGACCCACGAGGATGTGGTTAGCGCGCGTGCACACGCGCGAGGGCTGTAGCAGACGAAGCGCTAGCACAACTACCAGAAGAGGGAGCGAAGGCGCGAGTTAATTCGAGACTGTCGCAGATAAGAAACTGTGCGTGGTTTGAAAACCAGTGCGAGTCTCGGAGAGAACGCGAACGGTTCGGAAAATTTTATCGTCGAACGAACGAACGAAAAATTTTAATCATCGACGATAGTTCGAAAATACGAGTTCAACCCTTTTCGTTCGACCCCGACACTCGCCTTTCTTTCGAGGATATAAAATAATAACAATCGAATAACCATGAATTATTGATTAAACGAGAAAATACATTTTTTATTATCAAATAATACGCTTTTTTTTTTTTAATATACAATTCTGTGATTATTGTTGAAGGTATTATTATTATTATTTTTTTTTATTCAATCCACTTTGTCTCTTTCGTTTGTTCCAAACCAAATAAAATAATAACAACAAATTATTGATAGAACGTTGAAATAAAATTTAATCATCGACTAAGAGATTTTTTTTTTTTTCAATATTAAATTCTCTCGTTTCTCCCAAATAAATGACAATGATTATGATGAAGATATGATAAACTATTGATAAAACGATTAAATACAATTTTATTATCAAATAATACATTTTTTTAAATATTTCATTCTGTGATTATTGTTGAGACTATTATTATTATTATTATCATTATTATTATTATTAATCCACTCTGTCTCTCTCGTTTGTTCCAAACAAATGAAACAACAATAAACTATCGACAAAACGATGCTATAAAAATTTATTATCAAATAATACTTTAAAAAAATGTAACCATAAAATTTCGTAATTATTTTTATTATCATTATTATTATTATTATTATTATTATTTTCCAACGAAGATCGTTGGAGTGAGTTCAGTGTAGAAGCGCGAGACGCGTAATTCTGGTTTCGAAAATTGCAAAGTGATAACACGACCGAGTGAAGAAGAAGAGGAGAAGAAGACAAAAAAAAAAGTATAACCGCGGGTAATCGAACTCGTTGTGGTCGATCGTCTCGCGATCAATCGGGGTCGGCGCACGTGGGTTTTAGCGTATATATTTGTTCATTCAACAACAAGTCCCCATTGATGGATATACGGTCGTGCGGACGATAGAAGATTAAACCGCGATGTCGGATATCGTTGCGAACAAGTGAAACCCGACGTTGAACGATCACACACACACACAAAGACGTTCATCGACGTTAATCGACGACGAACATTGAAGATGGAGAATTTTGGAAGAAACGAATCTTTCATCGAAATGATTCAGGACGACGAGGAGGGACGACCTTTTCCCAGATCCGTCACCATAACTGCCGCCGTTTGCGCCATTATCTTCAGTATCGTCGGAGTTTTTGGTAAATCACAAAAAAAAAAAAAGAAAAAAAAATTTAAATCATCATTTTTTTAAAAAGATTTAATCCTTTCACTGATAACGGATTGTCGATTCGACTCACCCCGAAATTTCATATTTCCCGCATTTTTCCACGATATCATTTGTTCATTGTTATTTCTATAACGAATGAATTTTCAAAAACTTCGTACATCAAAATTTTCAAATCGTAAACCAAAAACCCTGAGCTACATGAATGTATTTTTTTTTTTTTTCATTGTTGTACGATTTAACCCTTTCACTGTTAACTGGTGTTTATCAACGATCGACAATTTTGCTCCATCTCGAAATAACAAATTAATCTTGGCACGAGGATCGTAAATTGTCAAACCGAGATAATTGAAGATCGTTTTTTCAATGTTTGGGTTTGCATTACCGTCGATTAGAATCAATTTATTTACGTCGGGTTGATCTGTCGATTTTTTTTTTATCTGTCGGTTTTTTCTTTTGTCGTTTTCTTTGGAGACGATGTTCTCGGAGCGAGTTATCATCTCGTCGGGCGAGTATCGAGTTGCCATCGTTTGATGTTGCGCTGAAACCTCCGTAATTAGATTCGTGCCATATACGTCTAATAAGCCGGAGAGATAGAAAGAGAGAGAGAGGAAGAGAGAGAAAGAGAAAGAGAAAGAGAGAAGAAAGGAGAATGTTGATGGTGTGTGTGTGTGATAGTCGGCAACGTTATCGTGGGCACGAGTCTCTCGAAGCCTTTGAGAAAAGCTTGTATTATTCCTGTGTGTGTGTAAGTGTGTGTAAGTGTGTGTAAGTGTGTGTAAGCCACACGCACCACGTGTAACAGTCTCTCTGGTCATTCGAATCCATCCCAGCTTCGTGTACTCGAATTAGAATTTTTTTTTCTTTTCTTTTTCTTTTTCTTTTTTTTTTTTTTTTTTCATTTCACGTACATCAGCTGCCAACTATACGTTCACAATAATATAATGTAACCACCGAGTTACGTCGATTAAGGGGGTACATCTGTGTAGATTGACGGATAAATAGGTGAATTTTGGAAATTGTTATCTCAAAAACTGTTGGTTCGATTGAATTCAAGTTGATTTTATTCGAAAGTATGTACATTGAGGTATGTCGACGAATTTTCGTTTGAATGTATAGCGAATGGGAGCGCTGTTATTCTGGCCGGCGTAAAATAACCCTTAAGGACGCCGTGCTACGTATATTCGCGTAAAAAGAAGCAACAATATTTTTTTAATCACGAAAAAACAAAAAAAAACAAATTCCATGCCCGAAGGCAATTACTCGTCGGTGTTGGGCGTCGTTTAATGGGTTTGGGAACTTGCCCGAGTCCACTCTCACACTTGCATTCCGTAAGATTAAAAAATTTCCCACGACATCACTGCATGTGTTGTCCATGAATTTATTTCCATTATCAATTTGACGGATAATTGAATGAAAATAATCTAAACTTACGTTTTTAGTTTCATCGTTATGAATATGATTTGAATGATTTATCGTTGTTGGAGTTTTTATCTTTCAAACGCTATATTTTCTTCCAGAAGTTAATTATTTTTATTTGAATGAAGATTCCTGCGTTACCGACTTTTTGGATTGAGCGCCAAATCATTTTTCATTCGATTTGTGCCATTCCAGATTCGATAATTAATAATAATTATTTTAATGTAAAATATGAATATTTTATTGTCGAATTTATTTTACACATTTTTTTTCTCTTTTTCATATCCAATAAAAATCTATGATTAATTTATCGATTAATTATCGTTTTGGATTTTGCAAAAATTGTGTTTCATGTTTAATGTTTTTTTTTTTTTTTTTGTTTTTTTTCTAAGGTAATTTAGTGACGGTCATTGCACTGTTGAAGTACACGAGATTGCGAAGACACGCCACAACCGCATTCGTCATAAGCCTGAGCATTTCGGACTTGATATTCTCGGCGGTGAATCTGCCGTTGACCGCCAGCAGATACTTGAACGAGGCTTGGGTACTCGGAGATGCCTTGTGTCAAATATTTCCGTTGTTTTTCTACGGAAACGTCGCGGTATCGTTGCTGAGCATGGTTGCGATAACCATTAACAGGTGTGTAAATAATTTAAACAGGGATATTGTGAAAAAAAAAAAAAATTTCTACCCAAGGTTATGTGCTCGGTCGGTAACCAAAAACTGTAACGCATTGTTCTCGGTCGGAATTGTTTTTTCCGATGAAAATCGAGAACGATTGTCTGCATCGATGAATTCCGCAGTCGATCGTTCTCATTTTTCATCCGATACTGCAATGACATTCGAGAACAATGCGTTGGCAAGATCAAACTGAAAAAGAACCGTTTTTATAATTTTTTTTTGTGGCGATACAAATAGTGTAAATTTGTTCAATCGATTTCCATATAATGATACCACATTTGAATGATAGTTTCCTAAATTTTCATGACAAAATATTGAAAATTTAGCGGGTGACAGTGAATCTCCGGAGGCGCCTCGAATAAAAATCGGTTTTCGCCGTTAAAAAAAAAAATTAATTGCACAAAGAATGAAACGGAAAACAAACTTCATTGATCGATGATAATCACGAGAATTACTGCATAATTCGCGTGAGCAACTCGTCTCGAGTCCCCGAACGCATCTCTCTCTCTCTCTCTCTCGCTTTCTCTCTTACTCTTTCGAGCCCGTCTTCTCCGAGAGTCATTTGATCCAGCACAAACGACTCCTTGTCTCGTGACTCAGTCTCATTTATCCATACATACGTTGCTCCATCATTTTTTATCGGGACCAGACCCGCGGTCCAGACCTCCTAAGCTTCTTCCATATAAAAACATTTCTTTTTTTTTTTTTTTCGGAACCCTTCTCGCTGGCATCGAGCCACCCAGATACGAATAACTCCATCATAAACTCATTCCCCCATGTGCAAACGTGAAAATCATATAAAATTATCAAAATTTAAATATATATGGACCATTCTACGAAATATAGGCATCAGTTTGGATGACCCCCCCCCCCCCTCAGAATCTTTTCAATTTTTTTTTAGGATGTAGTCCTTGATGACTCGTATGTACCTGAATGTTACCAGATTTTTTCCTCCATTATTTCAGCTGTAATAATTATGAGCATTTCGTCACATTTCTCTTTTTTTCTTTTTTTTTCAACTTAATTTCGAAGTATTTTATCGCAAAATAAAAATCTCCACTCAGAGTGCATTTCAATGTGAAATCATCTCAACTTTCCGAAAAAAATATTGATTTTCAGTTCCGACTAACCAAAAGCTCTCAAAATCGAGCTCTAATCATAAAAAGCCATTTTTCAGGCATTCCGCATGTCTGAATTATTTTTCAATATTTATATTCAGAAAGCTGAAAAAATTTCACACTATATATGTCAAATATATGTCAAACCCTGGGTTCTCTGTAAAAAATTGAAAACGTAAAATAATATCGAACCCGTTGAGTCCGCATCTTCAAATTTTTCTTTTACCAGACTCAACGCTCACTTCGTTCGTTTCAAATCACATTTACACACCTTGGACCGTAAAAATCCACCTGAAACTCGTGTAAAAAACATTTTCTCGACTCGTGTGATAAAAATACTCGTCCTCGGCTCATAATCGTCCTAGTATCATAATGTACTATTTATTATTCAACTCGTCTTAAAAACAAAAATGTTAATTATTAATTCACAGATACGTTTTGATATCGAGATCCGACATCTACGCGCGTATGTACACGACAAAAGGAATAACGTTGATGCTCGTTGCCATCTGGATTTTGAGTTTTTCGTTGCTGATTCCGCCGTTGCTCGGAATTTGGGGAACTCTGGGTCTCGATCCGGCCACATTTTCCTGCACTATACTCAAAAAAAATGGCAAAAGTCCGAAAAAATTGTTGTTCATCGTTGGCATCGTCGTGCCTTGCGTCGTCATAATCGTGTCTTATCTTTGCATCTATTGGAAAGTACGTGACAGTCGTAAGAATCTCGAAGCTCACTCGGGTGGACGTAAAAACGGTGGATTTCAAAAACGCGAAGATTCACGAGTAACCAGACTGATGCTCACCATATTTTTGTGTTTTCTTTTGTGTTTCGTGCCGTTGATGTTGATCAACGTTTTGGACGACAAAGTTCGAATACCGATAATACACGTGATCGGTTCTGTTTTGGCTTGGGCCTCGTCGGTCGTCAATCCTTTCATCTACGCCGGCACAAACAGACTTTATCGCGAAGCTTATAGACAAGTATTCTTTCCGGTAACCAGCAAAACTCATGTGCCCGGTGTTAGACCGACTTATTCGCACTCCAGCAAAGTTTCCTCGCCACAAAACACGTAATTTTTTAATCGTCGTTGTTACATCGTTAACGAAATGAAAAAAAAAAAAAAAAAAAAAAGGTAGAAGCCACGAGTGTGAAAAATAATTAACACGTCTATTCGTTGTACAAAAGTATTCAATTCTTTAATAACTTCGAGGTACCAAAGCGCGTTGTCCATCGACGAAAAATATACACATACGTTTTTTTTTGTTTTTTTTTTTTCACATTATTTTACACAATAAATTATCTTCTACTTCAGCAGCGTCGAAAATTAAAATCGAGATTCGAAAAAAATTAAATTTAAATAAACAAGCCGAATGAGATCTTTGATTATCGATTAAATTAGTTTCGTGTTTTTTTTTTTTTTAAATTAAAACTAATACGGCGATTGTTTCGCATTTAAAAAAAAAACACGTATTAAAAAAATAATAATAATTAATTATACTGCATCGAATAAATGCCATAATATGAGTGCCATGTGTTTAACCGTCTTTCATAGTCGTCGTTGTATTTGGCAGTGATCGCAAGACGGTTTGAGAATGTTTTTTTTTAAGTCATGATTGGATGTGAATTATGTTTTACTCGTCATATTATTAACACGTAAGTTTTTTTTTGTACTTCGATTACGTCGACGTTTTGTCGAGTCGTTCGTTAGCGTGAAAAAAAAAATGTTTTTTCAATTTGGGGGTACAAAAGCGTATGAAAAATACGTACACACGATGGTCGATCGATTTACGATGGAATCGTATAACGGTGCGACGAAATGAAAAAAAAAAAAATGTAAAAAAAATAATAATTTTCAACAAAACTTTTAAGTTTGTATTTTACGTACGTTTAAAAAAAAAACCCCAGAGTCAAGCCCATTTTGGGGTAGCACACGTTGTTCAACGAGGAATGTGTGAGATTCGGAGATAGCACGAATTTTATGTACGAGCAATATCTCTTTAAACTACGACAAAAATAAAAAAATAAAAGAAATATTAACGCAAGTGTAAAAATTGCTAATCTAACTTACAATTGTTACATTAGCATAATGTAAAAAACGAAAAAAAATATTATTAAAAAACATTTGAAAACCGTGGCTATTCATATGACCTAGTGTATAATTTATATCAGATCCAAACATAATATGTATATATATAGATATATATTAATTATGTACGGAAATAATATATTTTATATCAGGACTATATATTAGTTTGATATAATTTTATTTTTTAATATATATTAATATATATATATATATTAACCTGATATAACTTCTATATTATTTCCGTCCAAACTTGATATCTATATATACATATATATATATATATATATTACGTCCAAACGAAAACAAACTCGATATATATTAATATTAAATTCGGACGGAAACGACGAGTATTGTCGTTGATTTTTTGCATGTACGCAAGTGGGTCGATTAAACGTGTGAGAAAACTCAATGGTCTATTGACTCAAACTAAAAAATAATAAAAAATAATTTTAAAAAAAAACAATAATAATAATAAAGAAAAAAATCAGTTAATATTCTTTTGTTTTTCGTATAAAGGCGCCTGGTAACTACTCTTCGATGATTCGCCCTAATAACAAGTTGAATCGATAAATATTCGTTCGTATCGATTCCTCCCTGTTATTCCGTACTATCGTCATTTGTTTCGCGATAGAGTTAACCTGTTTTTCTCGTCTTCGTGCTTCGATCCTCCGAATCAGTTGAGTTCCATTTCGGCGTTGTAAGGCTCGGTTATTGCAGTTATGGGACAAAGACTCAGAGTGTTCTGTGAAATAATAAAAAACAACAATATTTGCGTTTATTTTAAGATGGAAAAAAAAAAACAAAGCTGATCGAATCATCAGCAATGAGGAATCACTTCAATGAGGAAGCAAAAAAATAAAATCGAATTGAATTCCAATGACACAATTACGCAGACCAAAAAAAAAAAAAAATCATCAAATTCTCACCAATCTCACGAGTTCGTCGAATGTCGGTCTCTCATCGGGATTGATTTGCCAACACGACATCAAAACCTCGTACAACGGATCGGGTGTGTCCGGAAGTTGTGGCAATCTCGTGCCCTGATCAACGGCTTCCTCGACATCGATGTCCGTCGGCAAATCGGCATAAGGAGTTGCACCCATGCTCAACATTTCCCAAACCAAAACCCCAAACGCCCAAACAACGCCCTGCGGACTTTTCTTCTGTCTGCTGAAACATTCGACGGCGGTCCATCTCGCAAATTTCACATCCTCGACGGCGTACTTCGCGATACCGTGACCCATGACTTTGGGTGTGAAATCGTGACATAGACCGACGGTGCGCGAACAAAGATGCGGGTGAACGATTTTGTGAATTTCCAAATGTCTCATGGCTTCGGCGACGTGCGAGCCGATCGGCAATATTCGATCGACCGGAAAATCGTCACCCGTGCGCGACGCAAGCAAACGATTTTTCAAGGTCATCGGTGGCAATTCCATGACAACGTGAAGAATTTCCGGTGTCTCGCAAGTTCCCACGAGACCAGCGAGATAATTCATCGTTCCGGCTTTAATGCAAACATCGAGATCGCGAAGCATGTGTTTTTTTTCATTCGCACGCAATGAACCGTCGACGATGCAATGTACGGCGACGGTCGATGGTACGCCATTTTTTTGCACCTGTCCAACGTGAACGGTGCCGAATCTTCCGCGTTTTATAACTTTACCATCGACGGTTAAAAAATTTTTCGGTATGTTCCAAACTTTTTCTTTGAGTATTTGATAATGATTGGCGCGTTCGGGAACGTCTTCGGGTATGTAAGCCATGTTGTCGACCTCGTGAACCGGGCCCTGAAGAGTGAGTTCCTGCTGCTCGGGCAGCTTCGTCATGGGATTTCGCGTGTGTCGTCGACGCATTACGAAATAAACGACTATGGAAGCGGCCAGAAGAGCTCCGAGAACGGCTATGGCCAGGCAAAGCGCGATTACCGTGGCGTCCATCTTGGATTCGCGCGAATCGCTCGACGAACGTAACCTCGCCATGTTCGAATAAGCGTAACGTACGTCTGGATTTACTCGGGAAATCACGACTTCACCGATTTCGGCATTTGCGAAACGTCCCGTCAACGGAGCGTTGTAATAACCTCCAATTTTTTTCCCATCGCCGACAACGAAATTTTCGTATTTTTGAAAATCCAACGAATCGAATTGGGCCGTTACGTAATAACCCAGAGAATCTTTGGCGGCTTCGTGAAAATTTTTGTAACTAATGTTTTCACCCGTCGGTGGAATGATGAAACGTTCCACGACTACGACTTGATAAAAATTTACAGGACCGTTGTCGCTACGACCTTTTTGCAATATGACTTTTGTGGTCGTGTCAGTCTTGTCGATTATTCGAGGCGATTTTGGAATTTCCGGAGGACCTATCGACGTGTAATCCAACACGTACGAAGGATCGCTCTTGTCTTTTTCGTTCACCGCTATTACCGACACGTTGTACTTTGTGCCGGGATGCAGACCCGTGAGTTTGGTGCCGTTGACGATGCCGCTTTGCACTTTGGTTTGGATGGACGGAAGCGACGACGCGTGGGTTTTTACGGGAACCGCTTTCAACATGTACGACGAGACGTTGCCATTGGGAATGTCCGGAGGCTCCCAAGTTATCAGCAGGCTGGTTTGGTCGCTGTTCGTCACTTCTAACCTCCTAGGCGGACTCGGACCTGAGGACAATTGTTTGTGTTCGTAACCCAGCTTCTTTCAAGCTCGGCGCGAGGGATATTACGTGCGGATAATTTACCTCTCTGACCGGTGGCATAGACGCTCACAGCTTCGTCGCTTCCACAAAAATTATTGGGTTCCGCAAAGCAGGGTATGGTACAATCGTTGGACAAACCGTTTCTGCCGTAACTGCTGCTGCAGTAGCACGTTTGTCCTTTCATGAGACCGGCGAACCTGTAAAATCAATGGACCAGCTGTGAAATTTCGAATGAAATTCGTAAGTCGATGGAAAATTGTTAAGATTCATTCTTACATGAAGTATCGCGATTTGCAAGCGGCCACGCATTGACTAGCGCTGCTGGGAAATCCTAGCACCCGATTGAACGAGTCCGATTGGCCATCGGAATACTTGTAGCAGCCCAAATACTCTTCTGCCAGAGTCGAGCCGCCGACTAACGCGACAAATGTCCAAAACACAAACATCTTCATCGTCGTTGTAACTCGACGACTCGAAATATCGATTCAAGCGTTACTAACGGTTGTCATGTGTTTGCAGCGAATTAAAAAATAGAAAGCATGTCGAATAATCGATGTATGAGCAATCGGAGTGTGAGTCAACATTTAACGATGTCAGAACACGAAAATTTTTCATAAGTGAGGTTAGAACTCTCGAGGTTGTGTTTTTTTTTTTATCTCAAGTAATACACAGGAATACAACTTTTATGTATCGTTTGTTGAATATTACAAACATTTTGCATTTGTAATAATTGTACTTTTAACGCGCAGGTGCAAGCATGAAAGCTTTTGATGACAGGACGCGAAAGGGCACAGGGTACACTAATGTCAGTGGGCCAAGCCCAAAAGCCCATTAGCCTGCACTACCTACGGCAGTCAACTTCCCACGGTAGCCATGCGCCACGGCGGCCAACTGGGGAAAGCTCGTATGCGACCATCCCGTCACCGCGAATTTATTTATCTCTTTCATTGAAGTTTCCTCTTACCGACCGAGCATCGGCTCATCGGAGATCTCTCTACTCATCTCTGGTCCGACTCTGAATTTCCCGAATGAGACTTTTCCGAATTATGCAATGCCGGAAGATTCAGAGAAACGCGAAAACCACGCATTTTTCCAGGATTGAACGACAGTTTCGAAAAATTCTAACCTCCAAACACGTTTTTCGTCGAAAAGTCGTATGAAACTCGAACGAGAACATGTCCAATCCCGGATAAGATAGCAAATTTCATACTCGTATCAATTTAAGAAATAAATCATCTTAGCCTACAATTGTTACGTAACTCTATCACATATTTTTCCACGCATTCCAATAACACAACGTTTATTACGTCGTCTGCTCGCTCGTACGTCATTGTAATATTGTCGAACTACGAAAATACAAACTATATTCCATGATCTCGACTTTCTTCATCAAGTAATTATCGTTAAGGATCTTTTTAGGTTATTTAGGTTAAGTTCTCTTATATATCTCTGTATTTCATGGGCCTATACGTACACACACACACATGTCTATGTACAGGTGTGACATATATATATCAATTTTTTTCTGCCAATGAGTCGCCAAAAAACGAATGCGTTGTAAATTTTATGCAAAGTTTACGAAAATGTTACGAAACATTGTTTTTTTCTGTTCCTCGTACCGCGAGCAGCGAGCCACGAAATGCCAGCGTCGCCTGAGATCCAAACGCCGCTTGACGTCTCGATGAATTATCGAACTTGCGCAAACTGAAAGCGTACGGTCATTGAGGTGCGAGATATTTTTTTTAAAAGGCTCGTCCGGCGTCGAGTCTGGATCACGTTTCGACCCGACACCCCCGGACGGTATTACTCAAATATGCTCAGATATGCAGGGTCGACTGCTTGACCCCCACTGCGAAGAAACTCAGATAAGCGTCGATGTAAGTGATCCGCACGCTTGGAACGTGCTCAGTTTTTCGTCGACCGCGGTCGCAAGCTTTTGTCAAAGGTGTTCTCGCACTCGAAATTTTTTTGCAACCGTCGTTCGTGCGAGATTTCAAATTCGTCGAGTGCTTGATTCGATAATTTTGGATAAAAATTCATCGTCATGGATACATTTGCCGGTGTGAGTGTTCGATAGATTCCGAACAACCAAATTTTCTGTTCTCGCCTATTCGGAAAAATTGTGACCAATTGAATTACATTCAATATTTTACCTGAAAAAAAAAAAGATCACATCCTATCGCATTTCATTTATTCGATCGCAATCGTTTCATTTCACCATTTTTTATCACGACGACGCTAAATTCATTCGTACAAGTTTGTGCGTGTTGTTCATTTGTATTTGGATATCGTTGCGATTTCATTGTCGCCGCTATCGACTGTTTATTTTATTTTCCGCTATTAAATTCTCCTATACTCCAACGAATCTACCCTCTGAACCGTGAAATAACACAAACGATAAATATTATCCTTTTGTTTGTGTCACGAGCGTCATAAAGTTCGTGGTGAGTTCGCCAAAAGTTATCGCTGAAATTGCTCAATAGCTCGCTGGGGGCGATTGCAGAATTTATTTGTTTGCCACTCGACACGGAGCTTATCGCTCAGGGACCCCACCGAGACTCGATCGATTTCATTCTATTATTGGTCAACGATACCAATAATATTCGCATTGTTCTCATTTTTCAAACTTTTTCACATCAATTTCACACCGATTCAATTTCCTCAACAACAACAACATCGAAAAAACCAATCAAATAACTGTACAAAAAACATTAAAAAAAATTTATTCAAAAATTTGACTAAAAAAAATTAATTTGCAAAAAATTGTATAAACAAAGAATTCTGCATTGTCATTCGAAAAAGTTTTATTTCGAGTATTTCGATGGTCATCTCTAACATTGGCAATGAAATTACGGATCATTTGTAATCGAATGAAAAAAAAAAAAAAAAAAATCCAATAAAATACGATAACTCCTCACCCCTGCGATACGATTATATATTATATATATATAGATATCAAAGCTCTTGGCTCCAAACAAATTTTCCCGATGCGAGTAATTTTTTTTTTTTTTGTCCTTCTCAATATCGCGCAAACATAATTTTCCAACAAGCATAACGTGACTTTTCGCGATAATACTCTCGCACGTTCCAATAACCCGAAGAGATTCTCCATCCAAACTCATAAATCTTGAAACGACCTCACCCTTTGTCGCGAATGTGAAAAAAAAAAAAAAAAAAAAAAAAATTGTTTAATCGGCGACCTCACGTCGATTGAACCCGTGCGAACTGACACGAGTCGCGATGGGAATTTATTGTCGGGCGATAAAAGACCCAGTGGAAAAGTCTATCGTGACTCAATTGATAATACCACCGAATGCTCACCGTACAAATAATCAAACATTATTTTTCGAACATTTTTACTTTCAGTAAGATAAAACTTTTTGATGTAAAAATAATTTTTTTTTTTTCAATTTTCAAATTTCTTTTCAAAATTTCAGTATCCCGTTTTGAAATCTTTTCTCGCCGGATCGTTTTCCGGTACATTTTCGACGATATTGTTTCAACCGTTGGATCTCGTGAAAACACGACTTCAGAGCACTGTCAATGCTCAGATCAGGTGAGACTGATAATTCAATCATCACGTGCATGGATGGGCATTTACAAAATGAAAACACTCATTATGTAATTTTGTTTCTCAGTGAATAACGATATTTATTTAAAATCCTATGATCCTATCGATCCTTCGATCGAATCGACTTTTATTTGCACAAATATTTAAAAAAACGTTTCTTTGCAAAACAATACATTTTCGTTTGCGTATTTGCTTCACTTATTTATCACGCCCATGCCTTTATCACGTGTATTATCAAATGTATAATAAACCGTGATTACGTGGATCATAAAATAAAATTTGAAAAAAATCTATGAATTTTTTTTCAAATCTCAATTATTTTTTTTTAAATTGTTTTTTCAGTACACAAAAAAATGGAATGCTCAGAACGATATTTCAAATCGTGCGTAAGGACAACGTGTTTGGATTATGGAGGGGCATGACACCGGTAAATAATTGCTTAGCAATAATTTTTTTTTTTTTCAAACCTCGTTGAAACGAAAAAGCGAATGAATAATTTGTTTTGCATTTCAGTCGATAACTCGTGTTATTCCCGGAGTGGGATTGTACTTTTCGTCGCTTCACTGGCTGAAGCGCACTTTTTACATGGAAGAACCTCTTTCGCCTTTGCAGGCTGTGGTTCTCGGAATAACCGCGAGAACCATGTCCGGAGGACTTCTCATACCGATCACAGTGGTAAAAACGCGATTCGAGGTAAAAATAATAATTAAAACCCAACAAAAAAAAAAAATGCATTATCTCAATTATGATCGATAAATTCTGCGAAGAAAAAATAATTGTCTCGATGGTAATTGATGTGTGGGTCAAATTGACCCAGCGTGGACTCGTCGGGTTTGACCCCATGTGACCGATGTGTTATTGTTCGAAGGTGTGACCTCAACGGGTTGAAAATTCGAGCCTCGTGGGGGAAGTCAATGCAGACGTAACTCGTGAGACTATTAAACACTGATAAACGTTTTTTTTTTTTTTTTTTTTTTTTTTTTTTTTTTTTTTTCAGAGTGGAGTTTACAAATACAACACGATGAGCGAGGCTCTGAGACTGATATACAAGTACGAAGGAATAAAAGGACTGTCGAGCGGTTTGGCTCCTACCTTGCTCAGAGACGCACCCTACAGCGGTCTCTATCTAATGTTTTACACTCAACTGAAGGACCTGGCAGCTGCTAGTGAGTTTCTCTCTTTTTTTTCTTTTCCCACAAGTTTTCTTTATAATTTACTCTAAACCAAAAACTCTGAAAGACAAACCAACTATTCAATGCTATAGTAATAGCAGCTTATAGTTAATCTCTGGAAAAGCTATAAAACAAATTTTTTTTTAAATAAAAAAAAAATTCAATGAAAAAAAATTTCAATAAAAAAAAATTTAATAAATAAGAATAAATGAATAAATAAATAAAATGAAAAAAAAAAAACAAGTTTTTCTTGTTCCATCGTTGGGTGCGATTCATCAGACACGATAATTCGGCGATGAAATCGATGTACGTTTGATTCGTTTGCAGACCTCGACCGTTCGAATCAATCGGTTCCGATTCAGTTCGTTTGTGGAATAAGCGCCGGTGTTCTCGCCTCGGCGATAACACATCCGGCCGACGTCGTCAAAACGAAGATGCAACTCTATCCGAACGAATTCAAAAACGCGCAAAACGCATTTGTCTTCGTTTACAACAAGCACGGAATTTTGGGATATTTCCGGGGCATCGTGCCGCGCATGCTCAGAAGAACGCTCATGACCACCATGGCTTGGACCGTCTACGAACAGGTAGCTATATCATTTTTCATTTTTTTTTCTGTTTCAACCCGTCGAATAATAACACATCGGTCGCGTGGGGTCCAGCGAATCCCACTCGCAAAAACCGAACCCATCTCCGTTCTTTTTCATGTATCGACTTGAATCTTGCGCCAAACTTCGATTTAACATGTTTTCCAAATAATCCAATAGTCGTTGTCTTCTGTTCAAGATTTTTAAGTAGTCAAGATACAATGAGAAGAAAAAATTCACGAAATTTTTCATTAAAAAAATTCGTTAAAAATTGTCATTTTTGTCCATATGGTAAAAATTCTCTCGAGATATTATATTTTCGTGAAAACGAATGGAGCTTTTATGGATTTTGAAAAAAAAATTAATGTTTTGAAGTTTGAACTCGAGACTTTTGGTCGATGACGAAAAAAAAAGGAAAGTTGTAGGTTTAAATGGACGAAGTAATTTTGAAAAATGGTATTTTGGATGCATAATCGCCATGAAGTTGGCCCGGGGTCCGGTGGACCCCCCGAGTGACCCCAACGCGTTGAGACGGCGACTCGTTCGAGTGAATCGGGGTCATTTTGACCCAGAGTGTGAATCGACGGGTCAACGAGGTTTCTCCGAGACTATAGCCAATTTTATCACGCCAATCTTATTTATTGTGTTGCAGATAACTCGAAACATTGGTCTCAAATAACTCCACGCGCAAACGCGCCTCAACGATTGCGATGTGTCGCACAGTATTGAGAAACCAAGGCTGTTAATTTTTAGACTAGCACAATTTCGCTGTGTATTATTAATCTTAATATCATGTATGTACATACATATATACAATATATATACATATATATTTATTTATTTTTCAATTATAATAACGATAATTATTCACTCGCATAAATTTTCTTTTCCTCGTTGTTCCAAACACCTTAAATCTAGGATAATCCCACGTCAAAAGAGAGACCGCTGCAGTCCACAGGCGAAAAAAAAAAAGAATTATCATTGACCTCGTGTTTGCACTTAAAAAAAAAAATTTCAATACAATTTTCGGAAATAAATAATGGTTATCTTATGGAACATTGTAGATGATTATCTGGTAAAACTTGTTATCTTCGTATCGTAGAATGAATATACTTTTTTTTAAAAAAGAAAAAACGGTTTTCAAGACGTTCGAAAAAAATGTTGAATATCTTTCCTTTTTTTTTTTGATATCACGTTTTTTAAGATTTTTTTTTAGCACATTTAAAATTACGTTTTAAGTATTGTAAAAATGTTAACTCGTGGAAAAAGGTTTGAAATACATCTGACAATTTTTTTTTTTCAAGTCGTTTGGAGTTGATTGAACCTTTTTTTTTTTATTTAACTGCAATTCAAAGTCGTTGAAATTAATTTTGCCCGGTGTGACTGAACCTTAATTTCATCGAGGTGCGATTGACGAGGATTCAACGGAATGAATTACGTAATAATAATAAATACTTTCGTTCAGTGTTCGTTAGAAATAACAATTTATTTACGATAATGTTACAATACGAACAAAATGGACAATTAACCACACGTCAAATCGTTCGTCAAGCTTAGACAGTCTAGAGTAACAATTGCATTCGATGTGGATAGAAGAAACCGTTCGCGTTGGATTGACAATCCAAAAAATTTGGTGAAAACCGAGTGAACACGATTTTAATTAATTTTTTATATTTTAATTTGTTCAATTATTATTGTTTTTTTTTATTTTATTTCATTTTTGTTTCAGATCGACACGTCATTTGAGCACATGCACTATCACCCTCATTAAAAAATTCATTTGGATATTGTGTCTTCTATTTATTTTTATTTTTTTTTGTTTTTTTTTTTTTGGCTATCGTTTTGATATTTAATTGTTTGTGATTCGACTAAATCTCGATCGTTTACGATTACGTTCGAGATGTCAGAACTTTCATTGCGATTAAATGTGCCGAATTATCTATTCTTATCATTATTTTTTTTTTTTTTTTTTTTTCGTCCCCCATTTTTGTTTTTCAAATCGTTTGAAGATTATGGAAAATCTTTACCTTAACAATACATTAAGTCGTGTGTGTTCGTGTGCTCTATCACTCTCGTTAACGGTCCTCTCCCCCGGCTTTTCATCACACTCTGAAAATAGATAATAAACATTTCAAAATTTGAATACGTCGGTCTTGCGAGAATCGACGAATTTTGCCACTTAATTTTCTTCTCATTATTATTATTTTATTTCATATTTTCTGAATTTTTTTTTTTTTCTGTTTCAATTTTTTTAGCTGGCGGATTGATTGATATCGCTGAAAGGTCTTAAATAAAAAAGAAACGTTTGAGTTTTTTGTGAAACACAAGTCGTGTGAAAAAACCCAATAATCCCTGATACCTGATACATAAAAAAAAAAAAAATAGCAATAAACATTTTTAAATATTACTTTTTCGCAAAGTCCGAGCGGAATATTTTGTGAAATAAATGCGACAATAACAATTTTTTTTTTACGTTCAACAACATGCATACAGTATTGTGGGAATTAATTTTAATACCGTTTTTTTTTTGTTCTACATTTCATTTTCGTTTCATTTTTTCGATTTTCAGTGTTTGTCGAACTATTGTTATCTATCTGATGAAATTGCCGATCCAAATAATTGTGTTTGTGTAGATGAAAAAAAAAAAAAAAAAAAAAAAAAAAAACTTCCGCTCGTACCGTAATTTGTTTATCGTCAATAGAAATGCTTGAAATTTTTTTTTTCAATGAAATAAATAAATAAATACGCAGTCAAATGGAAAATTGTAAGTACAAGATCGTGAAAGACAAAGATAGAGATGAATCATCAAACGCGTCACACAGGGATTTCGTAATGAGTAACGAAAAAAAAAACAAAAAAAAAATCATTAAAAAATATATAAATCGTGGAAATACTTATTTGTCGAAGACGACCCAGTCGTGATGGACAAAGCGACTGCTGGAATTGCAGAAATTAACTTGGAGAATTCTCTATTCCTGATCGTTATAGGAAAGGGGGAGGGAGGTCATTACTAGTCTAAATCCAGGTTTTCGAAATTTCAACCCAGATCAAAAAATATCAATCTTAGAAAAAAATCGTTATAACCACAATTGTGGAAAATTAAATTCTCTACAACTTTTGTCATGTGGATTTTCAGTCAAAAGTTGAAAATCAGCGAGTTATTCGACAAAAACTTTTTTTTTCTGAAATTCAAGATGGCGGTGTAAGCGAAGGAGGGTTAAAACGTTGAAAACCTGTATTCCGATTAGGCCATTGACACCCTCTCAACGATTGAGAAAAGACACCCCCGGCCCAAGTTAATTTTTGCAAAATTTACATCTCGACTGAGCCAAAAAAAAAAAAAAAAAAATAATAATTGTAATTGAAATAATTATGAAAAAAATTCTAAAATAATAGTAACAAATGAATAATACAACGTCGTAGTCCGTGCTCCTCGTCCAGGTGAATAAACAATTAATAATAATAGTAACAATAATAACAATGATAATCGGAAATTAAAAAAAAAAAAAAAGAAAAATAAAGAAGACATGTTTGGTATCATCATTCCGATATAAATACCTCATAAATGCGTGGCAGAAGCTAGGATTGTATAGTCACAGTCACACAGGGCACTGTCGTGGCAGGTCTACCGGTAGTAGGCACTGATTTCCTCCACTAAACCACTAATTATTTTCTTTTTCTTTCTTACAATTGTGAAAAAAAAATTAAAAAAAAAAAATAATAATAATTCATAACGACACAAACAAATTTTTATGTACACGAGTCTCTGGTTTCACACACAATGGACTTTGATTGTGTTTAAAACTCGTTGCGTGACATAAACTTTGCTTTGTTTGTTTGTTTTTTCTTTTTTCGTTATTTATTTAGAAAAAAAAAGAAAGAAAACAGATTCTTTTTAACCCTAGACCGGGTAACGTGGCTGGCTCGTACGTAAACGATTAGCTGGGACGATTCAACACCCCAGAATTTGCACCGCGTGGCACGATGGTGGAAATTTGGTTACAAAAAATGTTAAGCAGTGCATTTTTTTCGTTTTTTTTTTACAAGGAAGACGATGGTGCCGATAATCGTTCTGTCAACTTCGAAAACATATGGACAAAGTTCTTTATTTAAAATTAGGAGAGAAAAAAAAAAGGAAAAGCGAATTCGACTTTCTTTTTCAAAACGCACCGTAGATTTTTAACAACTCGACCGATTTTGAAAATTTCAACGGGATTTGAGAGAAGAATAGTCACACTTCAAGAGTATACGAGCAACTTTTCCTGTTTCTTGAAAGATGAAATTAAAAAAAAAAAAAAAAAAAGAAACCATAATTTTTTATTTATCAGCGATACAGGGCGTTAGTTCCGTCGCTCACCGACCGAGGGCGACGGCCGAATCCCGCTGGACTAGGAGAATCAACTTTGTCCCAAATGTCGATTGGGGTTACGTAGAACCCCAGTTACCCGTTCTAGGGTTAAACAAAACATTCCGAATCCAAAGCAAGAATAGGTATACCTTCTCCCATCTTGCTTTGTGCGTAAAAACTAACGAGATACATCTGTTATCGTTATGGTCAATTGGTGACGGAGGGGGCGGGGGGGGGGGGGGGGGGGACATATTATTTTTACAAGCCATACGTTGAAAACTTTGCGATTGGATCAAATGAAAAATTTAATTTTATGCTAAAAAAAAACATGGCCCTAATTTTTAAAAATATTTTATTCATTGGACCCTCGAGGCAAAATATCCGAAATTTTCAAACATTATTTTATTTTATTTTTATTTATTTACTTATTTTTTTTTGTATTGATTTGAGATTTTGATTTGTTCGACAAATTAAAATATTTTTATTTCAATGTATGCTCGTTAATGGTGCATCAAATTATTATTTTGATGTTATGGAATAATGAATACGTTTTTTTTTTTTTTTTTTTTTTTTTTTGTGAGTACGTCGAACAGTGGCGTCACGCCAAATCCGGCTCGTATTGCGTCGAATTCACGTTTTCATCGGATATAATGGTACGAAATAATTTCACGTGAATATTTGTATTGTGCCGGTACAATTGTAACAAAAAGTGAAGATGTAAATATAACGGCATGACAACGATAATGACGTCAAATATTCACGGTGGATTTTTTCTCCTCCTCTTTCTTTCTTTTCAATTTTCATCGAGAAGAATCACAGATTGCTATCAGGTTTATCACTTATCGATCGTATTTTTTTTTTGCATTATTCATTATATTTAATATATATGTATATATATATATATTTTTTTTTTTTGGGGTTTTCTAACTTAACTCACCTGGATATTAATTTTATTGTACCTGTACATTGGCAATTGAGAGAGAGAGACGTTAATTATTTAATCGTTTGGTGCATACCTGATTCACTTCTCACTCACTAACCAATCAAGAGTAGTTACTTGTGACTTCGACTTCTTGACCGGTGACGACGACGATTGTGACCGCTCGAATTTCGATGATCACGGTTACCTGATTAATCATATTTTCGAAAAATTTAATTTTAGTTGAAATATAAAAAATAAAAATAAAAATACATTAAATTAGAAATTAATTTATATTTTTCTGATAATCGTCTTTAGGCACACTTCAACAAAATAATTTTTTAAAAAATTCTGAGCCCATTTCGAAACCTTTTTTCACATGTACAAATTTTTGATAAACACGAAAATGTAATTTTCAATACGCTAAAAAAATGTATTTATTGAAAAAATAAATAAGATAAAAAAATTGTGACCAAAAAGGGTTAACATATTTTTTTTTTCTTGTTTTGGCGTGTTTATTTATACCTTTGTCTCGATTGTGACGTCTGTGATTTTCCTCTTCTCTGTGACGATCGTGATGATCGCGAGATTTGCTTCTGCTACGATTTCCAAAGTTTCTTCGTTTAAAAATAATTCAAAATAAATTAATGATGATAGCAATTTAAAAAAAAATTTTTTTATATAAAGCTCGAATAAAAAACTTACCGATGGCCGATTCCGTCGTGGCGACTTTTATCCTCGTCGGGACGTCTTCGCCTCTTGTCTCTGTCTCTGTCTCGATCGCCGTCTCGCCTCTTCCTCTCGAGTTCCTCGTTCGCACGAGCCCTCTGTTTTCTGTCCTCGTCCCTCTTCTGATCCTTCTCGTCTCTCGCTTTGTCGCGTTTGTCCTGTATCATCCGAGCAATCACGATCGATTTAAAAAAAAAAGAAATTCAATCAACAAAATGACAAAATTATGTTTCTAACCTCATCAACTTTTTTTTTTTTTTTCAAGCTCACCATTATTTCTTGCAACGCGCTCTTGAGCCTCGCGTATCCGACGTGTTGTTTGCCCATAAGATGATCGTCGATGCGTTGCTGCGCATCGCCGACGATCAGAAAAGCTCCGCAAACGTCGCACACTTCCATTTGCTTCTCTTGGGCGGCCGCTAATTCGGCGGTCTTGGCGACGCATAAAAACATTGTTTTACGTTCGATAACATTTTTTGTACAACGAAATAGTTTTTGCGAAGCTGTAAGATTAATTTTCAAGTCGTCGACGTACCTGATTGTAATGACTGTTGTCGTTGGATTTTCTGAGAGTCTCTCGTTCGTCCTTGAGCTGATCGCACAGTCGCATCAGACCCTGAGCCTGTTCGACGTTGCCCTGTATGCCGCTCTGCTCCGCCTCTTCCACCAGTTTGTTTATTTTTTCCGTCAGCAGGGCGATCTGTTCCTCGTTGCGCTGAGTCTGCGCCGGCGAGAGAGTCGGCTACAAAAAAAAAACAAACAAACGCATGAACGTCGAAATGCGAATCTTCGAAATCGCATAACCCCAAAAAAATCTACGACGTCGGTTTTAACTACTCACCGCTTCGGTTCGACCGATAAGCGCCAATCTCTGTTTTCCTTTAATGATCTTTCGTTCGACCTCGTTCAACATGCTCTGACAAAATCTGATAAACTCCTCTTCGTACTGTTGCTTTCTGTACGAATAGGTCGCCTTTTCGAACAAGTCGCGAGCTTCGTCGTCGTGAACTCTGGAACAGGCGCCCAAGTCCGCTCTCGTGTTGACGAACAGATCGTGGGGACAAAATTTCACGAGATACAATTTGCAAAACTGTGAAGAAAACAAACGAAAGACCCACGTATGATATATACAGAATGTGTGTCTGTGTGTGTGATGAAACGGTTAGGTTAGGTTTGCCGAGTTTGTGATCAAGCATATTTATGAGTACGGATGTATATTGTATTGAGGATTTCGTACCTCGGGATCTTCCCAGTTGAGCTCTTTGGGTTTTTCGTTGGGAAGAACGTTGCGATTGCGTCCCATCAACTCGTCGAGTAACGCCGCAGCGGCTGCAGCAGCCATATTTTTTTTTTTTTTATCGTTCAGGCGTTTTTTTTCTTCGTGAAAAGGGTTAAGTTGGAAACTGTGGGGGGAGGGGGGTGGGGCACTAACAAACAATGTCCTTGGATACCTCCATCGGCCGATGGATAACGATAACGTCACACAGACACAGATTCTCCTAACGATTATCGAGCGATGAATTCACGAAAAGAAAAAAAAAAAACACTTTGACGGTTATGAAATTCCGACGAAATGAATTTACGGGTTTTGAACTTTTCGACAATTGGCGGCGAGGCGCAAAATCGAAGGTGGAAGGGAAAAAAAAACACAACGATTATTCAGTTTGCGCGGAAATAAATCCGTGAACCACGCGGATTACGTGTTAGTTGATGGTGTTTAGTCACGGATAGCGTTTTTGCGGGTGAGTGGTGAGGGGCGTCGCTACGAGAGCGATCTCGCGTCGTCCATCGTCGTCGGATGTGTGGTACGGGGGCTCGTCGGCAGACGGCGCTCGGGGTGTAGTCCGAGGACCGCGAAATTCAACGGTTTTTCGAAGACGACGTTGCGGAAAATTGAACAAACGGGTTTCTACGGTGAATCGGATGGTTTTTGTTGGGGAATGAGGAACGTACGAACATTTGTGAGACTGTCATGCCTCGTTAGGCTTGCGTCGGAACGTACAGGCCGTTTTGCGTTAACTTTATGGGATTAATTCGTACTATCAATTGTTTTTATTTGGATGTCATTATTTGGGAATCGAGTCTATGCATCGATGGAATGAATTTGGGTATACTTCTTGATTGATCGTTGTCGTCGTAAATTGCTAGTGAATTTTGGCAACGATTTTGGAATGTGTAAGATGAGATTTTATTTCATGTACTTAAAAAAAAGGGGATAATCATTGTTTCTCGATAAGATGAGACTTTTTTCGATAGTCAAGAATCCCCCGAAGTGTCGTAGACTTGAGCTATCTCGGGAAGACGATGTCCCGACTCAAACGGAGGTAGAATCTTACCTGGGCTCGTCCTTGGCCCAGGTATTCAAGGATCACAGTCACGACACGACGAGACAGCTGTTGGGTGTCATTCCACCTTTGAATGGCTATCAGGACGAAGTTTGGATTTCCCCGAGCGATCAGTTGATCGGCAAGGTCGCCCTGAAACCTCCACTGACCAACAAATGCACAAAAGCTTGCACTCATCAAGGAATTTTAGGTTCGAGCACAATTTCTTCGAGCCTCCCTCACACGTTTTTCAATAATTTCGATCCACAGAAATCGGAAAACTCGCAGCAGCAAGATTTGAAGATGAGACCGAAGAAAAAATGAGAAAGCGATTGCAGGAAGAAATGTTGGAAATTCGAAAAATGTTCGAAGCTGAAAAACGCAGAGCTATTGAACTGAACGTTGATAAAGTTCAACGAGAACACGAAGAGCACATCGAATACCTGAAAGAAGATTTTGCAAACAAGCTGAAGGTCATATATTCGAAAGGCTTAAGATCGAAGTCGTTTGACGAGTCAATTACCAAATTATCGATCGAATATTTTTTTCTGATTCAATACGAATGATCCAGTGAATATTATACGCAGATGGCGCTGGAAGAATCGACGAAAATATCCAACGAAGAAATGCAAAAGGCAATTGTGAGAGAACGAATGGAAATAACGTTGCTGATGATGAAGAAATTGCGAGACGAGGTTGGTTGTGTCGTTGATTGTCTGGAAGTTGAGTTTCAGGAGTCACTCAGAGCTCAGAGACTGAACATGATAGCCGATTTCAACGCTATAATGAGGTAAAGATTTCCGAAGATGACGGCTATAACTCACCATAATTTCTAAGAATTCCTTTGATTCAAAGTAATTGAAGAAAAATAAATTTCGACAAAACGTAAAAACGTTTGCATTCATTTTTTTTTCATTTCAGACGAGAACGGAGCAAAGTAGACGCCAAAATGAGATCGTTGGACCAAAACAAAATGGACGAACTATCGGCTCAACGTCGAGAGTTGGAGATGCAAAATATGGCGGACGCTGCTCGTATTTTGTGCACCGAAAGAATGCGATGTGGTAGCGAAAAACACGAGATTCATCGATGCTTCGAAGTAAATATTTATTATTTTTCAATTATCGCTTAACAATAAATACTCAACTTAGTCCAATCCAGTTTATTTACCATTTTCGCATATCGATGAAAATGTATTATTTAATTTAGAAACAAATCGAGGCTTTGCAAAATCTGCTGATAGAAGTGACGAAGAATTCGACAAACGAAGAAATCGCAGATGAAGAAAAAAATCTAAAACGATCAAACGCCTCGACTGAATTTTTTCTCGTGACGCAAATCATCGACAAGGAAGGTCGAAAATGGCGACCCATTGACATGGATCCAGAAGTAACGATCTCAGCTAATTGCCAAATTAATATTTTTCCTTAAAAAGAAAAACGGATAAATTATATGAATGAATAAATGTAATTTTAGATTCCTGATTTGGACTGCACGGAAGTGAAACCGACATTTTCCATCGAACCTTCGCGACAAAATTTATTCCCATCCGACCATTACGACAGAAATTCCAGGCCCTCGGTAACGAGTCTGAGAAGCTACGAGAGTCTGCCATTTTGTTACGTCGAGGACAAGATGTACGTGAGATCGGATTGCAAAGAACGCAACGAAGTAGTCACTGGAGACACGAAAAAAATGTCGGAATTGGCCGAAGGAGCTCGTTTCATTATGAATCTAAAAAAATTATCGACAAATTGTAAATCATGATCGTGAGTGACGATAAAAATAAAAAAAATAACAGTGAAATGAATTATTTTAAAATAACCAATGTCACTGTAGTATAAACCCTTTTTTTCAGTCCGAATGGTGGGTAATGACCGTCATAAGATTTTCTCCTAAACTATTTCTTCTATTATTATTGAGTTATTTAGTTGATAGATTATATCCTCATTCCATCACACGAAACCTCTTATTAACCATATAAATGTCGATATATAAATCTGCACCGTCGGATGCAGAAAATCCAGATTGGCATAAAAATGTTTCTATCTCTAATTGACAATTATGGATCTCACAGCTCAGCTGTGGTATGAAATCGGTCGAAGTTTGGTAAAAAGCATCGAATTTTAAAGCAATTAAATTTGTTTTAACATTGCCTTTCCGTCGACAGCAGTATTCTAGAGGTTCTAGTTAGCTTTTTTGAAACAATATCAGCATTGGCGGCTGCTCGCCAAGCAGTTAAAGCTCGCGATGGCGATACGAAGCCCAGCGGATGACCGATACTTAGGCTGCGTTGCAGAAGGATGATGTCATGCGAGTCGCCTGTTCTTGTAACTTTACGATCCCTTATCAGTCCCACAGCGTTGGTCGTCGATAGAAAAAAATCCGTTTTTTCGCGTTCCGAATGCTTCGCATTTATTCAGCGAGTTGGAATTTATAATTCCAACATCCTGTAAAATATGAAATCTTGAATCGCGTTGCGAATCTATGAAAGATACATGTGAGGCAGGGTCAAAAATACCTGTTTCGAGTAATGAGGCTGGTAAGGTATAGCTAAATATACTTGTCTCGAGAAACTACCGCGTGCCTCGATGTGTAACCCACGTATATCATACATGAATACATAAAAGAATCCGAAAGAAAAATTAAACCATTTACCGGGTGATTGACGTATTTTTTTCATGTAGGTATATTTCGGATAAAATTTTTCAAGCATGATTGGTTCAAGGAGTTAGATGTATTTGTTTGTGAGAAAATTACGGGATTTTCATGATTTTCTTTCAACCATGTTATAATAATTTGATTACCTGCAGAATAATCATTTTGTTTACAAAAAAATATAAACAATTGTTAGCTTTGAATTATGACACAGATTGCATTAGGAACGAATAACCCAATACGAAAGTTCAATGGAAAGGAAAAAAAAGTAATCTCCATTTTTTCCACATTTTGGAATTATTTTTGACTAAGGACAATGGGTAAAAATTGCGACGGAATTCTTAATATCGTCAAACGTGGTGCTTTTTCAAACGCAGAAAAGTTATCTATGCTCATGGGCTCGAGGCTGCGAATAAAAATTATCAACGTTGGCACCTAGCGACTGTCGTAAACTTATGCATTTTCGAAATAAAAAAAATCACATTGGTTGCTGTTGCGAATAACCGACACTTATTCGCTCAGGCTATTAACGTGGGTATAAAAACCCTCGCACTTCTGTCGCGTTGTCAAATCGTCGCAAATTGTTAACACAGTAGTCGGTTATAATAAAATTTTGTTCTTACCATCTGGCACCGATATTCGTCTACGGCAACACCGATCAGAACCTTCGGAGGTGAGTAAATCTTGTGATATTTAAATTATCGTCGGTATCGGTCGGTGCTACGTCCAATGTAGGGGAGACCGGGGCCAGTTGTAACATTTTTCGCAAAAATCTGAATATCTTGCGATCCACTCATTATATTCACCAACTTCTTGTGACATATGGTTTATCGGTTATTAAACTATCATCATGGATTAAACAAATTTTTTAATGACCCGAAACTCGAAAGTAATTGAACTTTGTTTTGTCAAATGCGGAGCGTAACGTTTTACCCCGCCCGGGGGTAAAAATTAACAGTGCTGGGGCAAGTTGTGACACGTTGCTGAAGAGAGATCTTAAACGAAGAATGTATTTTACAACAATCAATGGTCGAGTCACGGAAAACATCTCATAGTTTCGGACAATATGTCAATACATAGCTAAATCCCCTAACCCTTGTTTTTTCTTTTTCACAAATAATAAGAAAAGAAAATGTCGGTCAATCAGTGTTACTAATGATTCGCGCAAATCTTCAAGTTCAATCACGTTTCACACCATCGAAAATGACGAGTCAATATCGTAAAATACCATTATACGTTTTTCATTGAAAACTCAAAACCGCGTTTTTATGTAAATTCATGAAAATTTACAATCAAAGGCGGTGTCGATGTAGACGTAGCTGACTATGACGCGCATGCGCAGTTGTTCAACGAACGTTCTCGAACCCGAAACGTGGCATCTAACTTTCTTATTTCGAGAGATATCGCACTGTTACAACCTACCCCCGTTATTTCTGGCCCCGATCGTTCGATAACACCATTCAAATTAAACTGAATTTATTCAATGAATTATTAAACTCGAATTAATGAAAAATTTTATTATCAATGAGGGTCCCGTTAAAACGTTTGAATTTTCATTCGCAGTCAACGACGTTTCGAATCGCAATAAACGTCAAGAAGATGATGAAGATTCCGAATGTCTTGTTGATTTACGGGGTTATCGTCGTAAATTGGTGTCCCCCTGCCAACGGAGAATTCATGATCAACGTGTTGACACGGTCCGACGTTCTGGCTCAAAATTCCGCGGACTTGAATTTCATAGGACGGGGTATCAGCAGTTTCGGAGTGAAACCATTCCGATCATCCGATCGAGTGAAGAGTCTCGATTTGTTCAGCAACAGGATAGTCAATCTTTCGCCACGTGATTTCTCGGGACTCGACAATCTAGTTACGCTGAAATTAAAAAAAAATCCTCTGGAGAACTTACCCGCCGGAGTGTTTGCGGAATTGAAGCAATTACAGTTTCTCGATCTATCCGAGACTTACGTGAAGGTCCTCGATGACGACACGTTTCGGGGACTCGGAAATTTGACTTGGCTATCTCTCGAGAAAGCCGGATTGGCCAACCTTTCCATCGAGATTTTCGCTGATCTAAAAAATTTGGAAAATCTACGTTTAAACTCAAACAACATGAAAGTTCTCGAGAAAGATCAATTCAAGTACCTCGGTAATTTGAAAAGTCTCGATATCAGTGGAAACGCGATTGCCACATTTCCCGAATTCGTGTTCGCGAAACTCGACAAATTGGAGACTCTTGTTATGAATTGGAACGGGATACGAGTTCTCAAACCGAAATTATTTAAAAAACTCGAAAATTTGAAAACTCTCAGTTTCGCTCACAACTCGATTGAGAATCTCGATCCCGAGATTTTTTCAAATCTTAAAAATTTGAATGACCTGTCTATGAATGACAATCCCATAAAGAGCCTGGACGGAAATTTGTTTCGTAAACTCGAAGAATTGCGCCATCTCGATTTATGGAGCACCTCGGTCAAGAAATATGATCCAAAAATTTTTTCAAATCTCATAAATTTGAATACGCTACACATGAACGAAAATGGCATTGATAAGCTACATCGAAATTTATTTAGCAATCTCGTAGGATTGAAAGAACTGTATTTGAACGAAAATGCGATTAAAAGTCTTGACTCCGAGATTTTTTCAAATCTCACGAATTTGGATACTCTGTCCATGCGTGGAAATTCCATACGTGATCTACCGAAAAAATTATTCAGCGAGCTCGAAGTATTGCGATTCATCGATTTGAGCAAAAATTCTATGACCAATATCGACGAACAAACGTTTTCGGGATTGAAAAATTTGAAAAAAATTCATCTGCACGATAATCCCATAAAAACTGTCGACGTTAATTCATTTCGGGATCTCGAAAGTTTGGAGGTACTTAATTTCGCTAAAACTAGCATATCCAAATTTCCGAAACGGTTATTTTCGAACAACGGTAATCTTACGTCACTTGATCTGTCTGGAAATGTTCACAACACTCGATTGCCCGATTTCCACGGTCTCGACAGTCTTGTCAAGTTGGACATCAGGGGTAACGAACAATTGGACACTCTGAGTTCCGACGCGTTCGTTGGACTCGAACCCTCTTGCGTCATAGAATTGGGAACCCGAGATCATGATACTAAAATAAGCACGGCGGTCTATGGCGGTCCGGTTGGCGAACTTGTGGATTTCGATCGGGAAATGGCGGATAAAGATGACGAAAAATCAATCGCAACTGGCGGAACGTTCAAGACGTATCGATTGGTGGCTTGCGTTAAATCCAAAAAATTAACGAGTCTCAAGGTTTTGGGTGAGAAAGACACACCAAAGCCTGGTTGTCACGAGATAAATCCAACTTCGGCCGGTGTGATAATTCGTGGACGTGGTATAGCCGAATTCGAGAAAAATTGGTATCAAGTGCCGGATAAAACTGGAATAAAAGGCGGTTGGTCGGTTATGAGTTTCGCGTCGAACAACATAATTCAATTGTCCAAATACATGATCAAAGGACTTCCGAAACACATAACCACGTTTCGCATTAATGACAATCAAATCGAAAGATTGGAATCCAACGTTCTTAAGCACGAGACGATGAGGGAATTGGATTTGGCATCGAACAAGATAAGAATAGTCGGAAACAATGCTTTTGCAAAAATGTTGAAATTGAAAATTTTGAAACTTTCGGGAAATCGAATAGTCGAGGTTGAATTTTTGAAAACATTGCCGCCAAATTTGAAAACTTTGTATCTGACCGGTAATCTTGTGGAAGACATAAGCTCGTTGATAGATGCCGAAGTGTCGGGTCTGAAGTATCTCGATATCGATGGAAACAAAATAAATGCGATCAACGAGGGCAACTTCAGATCCTTTCCCAGCTTGATATGGCTCAATTTGGCCGGCAATGGTGTATCGACGATCGAAAATGGTGCTTTCGTTGGGCTTGCGAATTTGCGGCATCTCGATGTGACACCCAATAGAATTTATAAGATTTATAAAAAGTTGTTTTATCCATCCGTTAAAAACGGTCTTGATCGGGCACGTAATGATGTTGTCGTACCGGGAACCTTGGAAAGTTTGTGTACTCTCAAAAGCAGTATGATGTACCTGGATGTCGATGTATTAATCCGCATGCGAAAAGCAAGCAACACGAATGTTACGTGTCATGTTCAATTTTCCGGAACTACTAGTATACGGAAGGAAGGAAAATAAGACATCAGTTGCGGCGCTCAATGTAGAAGTCCTTCAATGGGGTCTGTTTAGTCGTTTCAACGATCGGCGATTAATCCGACAACTTACTGTTATTATATCGGAATGTTTGTTAATCCGTATTATGAATACCTTTGTCAATCTATTGTAACCAATCATTGTTGTAACATGAAAAAAAAAAAATTCTGTTATCAACTGTAAGAAGACCAAAAGACAATAAAGAAAAATCGTGAAACAGTATTCAATAATTTCACACTTAAATCCTACCTCTTAACATTTTTTGTTTTCCAAGATAACCGTTCGAATTGTCGTATTGGAATTTTTCGCAGCTCAAATATATAATATATCCATCTATATCTGTTTATAAAAAAAAATGAATCGTGGTTTTTTCGGATGCTTAAAACTCGAAAACGGCTGGATCAACTTGGATGCTTCCTTTTGCGAATTTTTTTCGTAATTGCTACGCGACGGTTTGGGAAAAGAAAAAGTTGGAAAATCGAAAACGATATTAATTTTATTGTCGACAATGGAAATTTATTCGAGCTGGGAATCGTGGAATCTGCATGGGTCAACATGAGCAAGGTTCGGTATTTTGCAGGATGTTGGAATTGTAAATTCCAACTCACTGAAAAAATACGAAGCATTCGGAAATCGGAAAAAAAAAACGATATTTTCTGTCGGCGACCATCGTTGTGCCACTGATAAGGGATAGTAAAGTTACAAGGACAGACGGCTCACATGACATCATCCACGTTTCATCATGCGGTAACGGCAACGTCGCTATTTTTCAATCGAATGAAATTTTTTTTTCCAGATACGTACCTCATCGAAATTGAGCAATTGTTCTTTCATAAAATTGAAGTTGAATTATTCTTTCTAATATATATATATTTTTTCCATTTCGAAAAATAGAAATGGTAAAAAGAAGAACCTTGAAAATTGATTCCTGACAACTTTGTACCGGTTTTAAATTAGTAAGATAAGTGTAGATATCTAAATCCACCGTCGGATGCAGAAAATCCAGATTGCCATAAAAACGTCTCTATCTCTAATTGACAATTATGGATCTCACAACTCAGTTGTGGTACGTATGAAATCGGTCGAAGTTTGGTAAAAAGCATCGAATTTTAAAGCAATTAAATTTGTTTTAACATTGCCTTTCCGTCGACAGCAGTATTCTAGAGGTTCTAGTTAGCTTTTTTTAAACAATATCAGCATTGTCGGCTGCTCGCCAAGCAGTTAAAGCTCGCGATGGCGATACGAAGCCCACCGGATGACCGATACTTAGGCTGCGTTGCGGAGGGATGATGTCATGCGAGTCGCCTGTTCTTGTAACTTTACGATCCCTTATCAGTCCCACAGCGTTGGTCGTCGATGGAAAAAAATCCATTTTTTTCGCGTTCCGAATGCTTCGCATTTATTCAGCGAGTTGGAATTTATAATTCCAACATCCTGTGAAATATGAAATCTTGAATAGCGCTGCGAATCTATAAAAGATACATGTGAGGCAGGGTCAAAAACACCTGTTTCGAGTAATGAGGCCGGTAGGGTATAGGTAAATATACTTGTCTCGAGACACTACCGCGTGCCTCGATGTGTAACCCACGTATATCATACATGAATACATAAAAGAATCCGAAAGAAAAATTAAACCATTTGCCGGGTGATTGACGTATTTTTTTTCATGTAGGTACATTTCGGATATAATTTTTCAAATATGATTGGTTCAAGGAGTTTGATGTATTTGTTTGTGAGAAAATTACGGGATTTTCATGATTTTCTTTCAACACCATGTTATAATAATTTGATTACCTGCAGAATAATCATTTGTTCACAAAAAAATATAAACAATTGTTAGCTTTGAATTATGACACAGATTGCATTAGCAACGAATAACCCAATACGAAAGTTCAATGGAAAGGAAAAAAAAGTAATCTCCATTTTTTCCACATTTTGGAATTATTTTTGACTAAGGACAATGGGTAAAAATTGCGACGGAATTCTTAATATCGTCAAACGTGGTGGTTTTTCAAACGCAGAAAAGTTATCGATGCTCATGGGCTCGGGGCTGCGAATAAAAATTATCAACGTCGGTACCTAGCGACTGTCGTAAACTTATGCATTTTCTAAAAGAAAAAATAACACTGGTTGCTATTGCGAATAACCGACACGTATTCGCTCAGGCTATTAACGTGGGTATAAAAACCCTCGCACTTCTGTTGCGTTGTCAAATCGTCGCAAATTGTTAACACAGTAGTCGGTTATAATTAAATTTTGTTCTTACCATCTGGCACCGATATTCGTCTACGGCAACAGCGATCAGAACCTTCGGAGGTGAGTAAATCTTGTGATATTCGAATTATCGTCAGCGCTAAAGAATAATGTAGAATTACAGAAGTTAAAATGAGTCGCAGAGTAAATGATTGAATATTAAACGTTTTAATTGATTCAAAACCGTCGAACCGAAAGAAATCGACTTGCTGGCAGTATTTATGAGGATCGTGCAGGGAAATAGAGTGAGCATAGTTCTGAAATATAATTTTATAAAAAATTGTTATATTTTTTTTTTTTGCAAATTAATCAAAAACAAAAATAAATTTATTCGATTATGTGAAACCTTGCAAATGTATGTAGGACGCAAAAACGATGCTTCGTAATGTTTCTGCATCGTTGAAAAAAAAAAGAAAAAAAATTAATCCAATCCAGCCCAACTTACCGTTCAGAACCGAACCATAAATTTCTACGATGATTCGGAATTCTCGCCCGTTAGTTGTTAGTGTCGAGGTACCCCATAAGTAATATTTAGATACTCGTGTGTGTGTCGTTGCATCTCATATGTACTTTGCAAGTCCCAAGATTATGCGCACTCATTTCCGATAACGCCATCCAAATGAAATACTTCTTAGTGCGTGGCATGCGTGTGAAATCCATCATCAACGATGATTGAATGGTCCGTTAAGACGATTGAATTTTCCATTTGCAGTCAACGTACGTTTTGGAATTACGATAAACCCCAACAACGCGATGTATCCGCATTGGATGGTGATCGACTTGGTCGTCTACGGAAGCTGGTGGCTCAGTGATCACAGCCGAGACATTCTGACATCGTCTCGTCTTCCATCCGAACCAACGACGGAATTAAATCTAACCGGACAAGGTATCGAAACCATCGTCGATCCGGTTTTCGAAAATTGGACGATGATGACGGATCTGAGTCTCGATGAAAATCGTATATGCGAAATACCCGTAAACTTGTTTGCGGGACTCGACAATCTGAAGGTTCTCACGCTCGCGAAAAATCTTCTGTGGTACCTTCCCGAAGGAGCATTCTCGTCTCTGACCCAATTGACACATCTCGATATATCCAACAATCATCTAAGACACTTCGATGACGATGTATTTCTAACACTCGACAATTTGGTTACTCTCAATATCACCGGAAACAGCATTAACAACGTCACCTCCGAATTGTTCTCGAATCTTCATAAATTAGAGTTTCTTTCCATATCCAAAAATTTGTTAACAGTCGTCGATGTTAATCTATTCCGTGGACTCGATAATTTGATAACTCTCAATATCGCGGGAAACAAAATTAACCATCTCGACGCCGGATTGTTCTCGAATCTTCAAAAATTAGAGTTTCTCGACGTATCCAAAAATTTGTTAACAGTCGTCGATGTTAATCTATTCCGTGGACTCGATAATTTGATAACTCTCAATATCGCGGGAAACAAATTTAACGATCTCGACGCCGGATTGTTCTCGAATCTTCAAAAATTAGAGTTTCTCGACGTATCCAAAAATTTGTTAACAGTCGTCGATGTTAATCTATTCCGTGGACTCGATAATTTGATAACTCTCAAAGTCGCGGGAAACAAAATTAATCACTTTGACGCCGGAGTTTTCTCAAATCTTCGTGAATTAAAGTTTCTCTCCATATCCAACAATTTGTTGACCGTCGTCGATGTGAATCTATTCCGTGGACTCGATAATTTGATAACTCTGAAAATCGCGGGTAACAAAATTAACCGACTCAACGTAGAATTGTTCTCGAATCTTCATGAATTACAGTTTCTCGACATATCCGACAATTCGTTGATATTTCTTCACGATAAACTATTCATCGGACTCGATAATTTGATCACTCTGGAAATCAGGGGAAACAGAATTGATCGGCTCGTGATATATTTGTTCGCGAATCTTCGTAAATTACAATTTCTTTATTTGTCGGGTAATGGAATGCGATTCGTCGAGCCGGAAACATTCATCGGTCTTTCAAATCTGATCCATCTCGATTTATCGATGAACAATTTTGCCGAAAATCTCAAAGATTCATCGTTCTCGAGTCTCGTCAATTTGAAGCGTCTCGATATGTCTAACAATGACATATTGGATTGTTCATCCGCCCTATTCAGGGGCCTGAGGTCGCTCACTCATCTCAATTTAAACGGTAATTCCATTCCCAATATGAATTGCTTCGGTGAGCTCGAGAGTCTGAAATTTCTCAACGTCAGTTCCGAGAGACCCGAAATGTTGAATCAGCCCCATAGTCTTCACGGATTCCAACAGGTTCGCATCGAATTTACAACACCGGACAAACACTTTATGAATACCGCCGTCTACAGCGATCCTTCTTACCCACTGTCGGTAATCGACCGTCCATCATCGATAGACGATAACACACAAATCGGACGTGTACAAGCGTTGAGGTTGTATTCCACCGAAATTTGTTTTCGAAACGTAACAACCCTCAAGAGTATGAAAATTTGGTCCGATGTTAAAGATAAAAAAGATGGTTGTCAACGATTGAATCACACGTCTTCGAACGAATTGCTCATCGATGGTTTCGCGATAACCGCGTTCGAAAAAAAATGGTATCGTCTGAACAATCATAACGATCGTTGGTTGAAGATCCGTTTCGAATCCAATGGAATCGTTGAACTCACGAAAAACGTTATCAATGATTTACCGAAGAACATCGATACGTTCTCCATAAGCAAAAACAATATCGAACGTTTGGAAAATGGTATTCTCAAACACAAGACGATCAAACAATTGCACTTTGTTGATAACAAAATAAACGTTATTCGTGACAATGCTTTTGCAAAAATGTCGCAACTCGAAATTTTGAAATTATCGTCGAATTCGATCGATCGGCTTGAATTTTTTAATACACTGTCAAAGAAAATGAGAATTTTGTATTTGAACGATAATCTCATTGCTAATTTGAATTCGACAAAGTTTTCCAACTTGAAAAATCTCAAGAAGCTCGATCTTTCGAAAAATTATATCGAAACGATTAGGGAGAATAACTTTGAATCTTTTTCCAGCTTGATTGAACTTAATTTAGCCGATAATCGTATAAAGATGATCGAAAATGGTGGTTTCGTCGGTATGACGAAGTTGATGTATCTCTATGTGTCGAACAATCCGGTTGCGGTCATTGATAAAAGTATGTTTTATCCGTCATCCACGATGAACAATAAAAATCATGTGGCACGAAATGATATTGCTTCGTCGGGAACCTTGAAAAGTTTGTGCGTTCTCGAAGTCGATGGGACTCGTGTGACTGAAATTCATCGTGATTTTATAGTCGCCATGGCAAAATCATCGTCCCCGGTCTCGTTTCCAATCTGTTATTTCAAATTTTCGAAATTCATAAATATAAACGTCGATTAAGATCCGATCAATTGTTCCCCGATTAATCCTCACTGTTGTTACATCATTATGTTCATCGATGTGTATCAAATATCTTTGTCAAACTGTTGTAACCGATCATTATTGTAACACGAAAGAAAAAAAAAAAAACAAAATCCACTCGTCGACTGTAATAAGACCAAAGGACAATAAACAAGTGTCAAATCCATGAAAACTATATAACTCCGTCTCATCGACCATCGAATCAATGTAAAAAAAAAAAAAAAATCACACATTTGTTATCATTTATGAACGAAAATTTTATTTACAATTTAATTCACGTTATCGTGAACGTTGAAACTTATTCGTATCGATCAATGTAATCATTGCCACTGGATAAAATAATATTGCCAACTTCGTTGGTCTGGCAATCACGTGGATTTTCGTTATTTTTGATTTTAAAAAATTAAAAAAAAAAAAAAAAAAAAAAACACAAAAAAATTTCGTTTATTCGTAATCCTCTTCGTCAGGTCGAACCTGAGGGAACCTTCTCAGTATGTGTTGCTGCTGTTGTTGCTGTTGCTGTTGCTGCTGCTGCTGATGCTGCTGTTGTTGTGGTCTTCGTTGCTGAAGAGGAATGTTCACTTCCTCGGGGCTGCGAAACACCTGATTCACCGGCAAACGATACTGAGGAAGACCCTGAGGCTGATGGGGACGACTCGCCGTTGGCAAACTGTTTATCGTCGTCGGTCCTTGATTCAAAAATCCTTGCTGCGAAATAATCGAATAATATATTTATTTTTTCACAATTATCACACAATCCGGGCTTGTCGATGAAATTAACTTTTTTATTTATTTACTTTTTAAATTGTTTGGCTCTGAATTTTGATTATCGAAGATTACCTGAGGAAGCGGACGACGATGCGATGATTGCTGCAACTGACTGCCGTGATAATCACCGGCGTCCCGCTCGTCGGTGTAAATGTCCGCCGGAAAATATCTTTCGCTGTATCTGAGTGTGACGTTTGGTTTGTTATCGGCCTCGGCTTGGTTCAGAGGTTTGTAAAGATATTCGTTTACGAAATGATACTGTGAACTCTTCTTGCACATTATGTCACCGCTCGGTGGCATGCAAATCAGATGTACCTGATCAAATATTTATAATTAACGATTTATCATTATTATTATTATTATTATTATTATTATTATATACTAATCACCCGAACGTGCAATAATTTATATAATACTATCCACGATACAATAATTATGCAAATTTTAATATATAAATATTCATTATTATTATTATTATTATTATTATTATTATTATTATTATTATTATTATTATTATTATTATTATTATTATTATTATTATTATTATTATTATTATTATTGCAAGTTACCTGATGGAAAGTGAATCCCTCGGGACAGATCCACGAGTGTTTGGCATTGTCCTGACAATAATGAAATACTTCACAATTTAGATCCTCATCGGCGTAATAACCTGTCTGCTTGTTGACGCAATCGAATTTGCTCTGTGGCAGAAGTAGAGTAAGTCGATCGGGTTCGTCCTTTTCCTCCTCAACCAACTCCTCGGCTTCCTTTAAAAAAAAATGTAAAAAAAAATTATAGATACTTATGTATGTTTATATATATATACATAAACGAAAACATTTATATAAAAAATATTTTCCCATCGCCTTTCGAGATGAAAATAAAAAAAGAGTATAAAAAAAAAATGAAATGGAATAAAATTAGCAAATTAGGTGGTTCGAATCTAAATCCGTAGTTCACGAAACCCTTTGTGGAAATTTTTTTTTCACATTTTTTATAATTGTTGGCTTCCTCGTGAGCGAGAAAAACTGAAAAAGAAAATATTTTTTCGATAATTTTTGTATTTTTTTATTGAGATTTTTTCGTACCGGACTGTTTTCGGGATAACGAGAGGGTGGTCCACCCCGAAGAGGACCTCGCTGACCACCTCCCACCCTTATGGCCGGTTGATTCTGATAGTCTCGGGATCCATCCTGTGATTTGCTGCGATACAACTGTAGTGCGATATGATAAACAGAATGAAAAAAATTATATTTCGTTCAAAATCGATTTTTTTTTTTTTTTTTTTTTTTTTAAGATGTGAAACTGACCTGTGGGGTGTTGACGGTTCGGTAAATGGGAGTCGGCGCGGGGGTCGGGGTAACTGCGTTGTCCTCGTAACTGTTGTCACGGTAAGGGTGAGAACCACCCCCCAGACCGGGGGTGTAAAGCGGACTTAGACTCGTCGGTTTTCCCGGATATACCGATCTCGCTTCGAGCGAGTCGTACGGGCCCTGGGCGGCTACCAGAGCCACCCACAGCACTACGCTCAATCTGTACATCTCTCTGAAACCAAAAAAGAAAACGATAGATCAATTAACAAATGAATTATAAATGAAAAATCGTATAATAAAAAAATATATGTATGAGCCGTTCCATCAAAAATCGGACACTTTTGGGATTCACTATCTCGGATCTTTATGATATTTACATAGCTTGAAGTTCATGTTGAATAACAAATTCCCAAATTTTTTCAGATTTTTTTTTCTATCATTTTGGCAGCCGTCGATTAAAGTATTTTTTATTTATTTCGTATTTTTATTTTTTTCGGATGCTTACGATGTTAAAAAAATATATTGAAAATTAGTTTTTTGGGTGAAATTTTCTCAGCTTTTCGATGAAAATATCAATTTTTTATTTCAACTCTCGATAATCCATGAGAATCGAATTTGAAATATAAAAAGCTGGTTTTTCGGACGTTGGCAAGAATTTTGACAGTTTTCCAATACTCTCGAAGATCGAAAATTCAATATAAAAATTGAATTTTCAAAATTTGACGTTTTTTTTCACGTTTTGTTATTTATGGTAATAAAAAAATGTTTTAAAAAATTTGTTTTTTACATAAAATTTTGCTCAGATTCTCGAAACGAATCTCAGTTGTTTTTTTTTTTTAGTTAGAGTCATTTCTTAGAGTCATTCAATTGAATTTGGAAAATAAACATTTCCGAAGGATGTGTGACTGTGTGAGATGGGTTGAAGGAATTTCGCGAACATTCTTTAACAACTTAAAAATTATTCCAAGCCCATATGGAGGGGCGAGAAAATTTTAATCAAAGAATGACCCTCGCTAAGGACCCCCAAATGTAACCTTGTAATTTTAAATCCAACATAAATACACGACTTGAAAAATTATCAAGAATAAGTAGTGTTGAGATAATTCATAAATGTCGAAATACATATCCAACAATTATTAATACTCCAAATATTGATTCTAATTAATTAAAAAAAAAAAAAAAAAAAACGTCCAGGCCCAATTGTCATTGTGACAATGAATAATTGCCAACGCATATGCAGTGTCGAATAATCATATTTCACGAATAAAATAATTCGAATGTTCGTATTAAAAAAAAAATAATGGACTAAAAAAAAATGCGAATATACGAATGGATAACAATCACCAAATAATTGTTATTAAATCGAGCTCTCTGATAATCGAGGTCGGCTGTGTGTGACTTTCGTCTTCGACTTCGATGTGTATTTCGTTCGATACGAGACACACCCACGACCTCGACTGGCCAACGCACACTCGTCACTATCAGTCCCATTCCGTACAAAATCGCACGGTTCCCATATCCGGTCGATACGCCTCTCACTTCAATCTAGAAATCACGTCTAGCCAACGAGACAATAAAAATGATTGTGCGAAAATTAAATAAAATAAATAAATAAATCAATACAAGAAATTTAAAAAAAATTAAAACAAAATAAATAATTAAAACATTTTTCTTTTAAATTAAAATAAAATGAATAATCGAAGAAATAAAATTAACGGAAGATGGACATCTTCTTTTCTTTTTACTTTGTGACCAGGAACCTTCGATTCGAGTCAACCAGTAAAAGAAAAAAAAAATAATAGAGCGAAATAAAAAGAAATAAATTAAAAAAAAATATAATAATGTATCAAAAATTAAAATAAAATAGAATTCGAAGAAATTGAATTAATTTCGAGTCTGCGACGACGACGATAATAATTTCAAACCTATTAAACCGATTTACAATCACTGGCTCATCGAAATTATCTCGAGTCATTCGTGCAAAACATTTTACGCTCGATGAATAGACGATAAAAAAAATATATAAATAAAAAATAATAAAAAAAACAATGACCAGCGTCTGACTTTCCCCAAACGCGAACGTAAACGATTACACACGACCAATGTTCGACGTAAATGATACTCGATGTGTAAGTACTATCTTTCTCTCCCAAGATATTGTTTTATCATTATTTTTTCTAATATTTTTTTTACTTTCTTCCTTTCTTCTTTACCTTTTCTCGTTTATTTATTTATTCATTTTTTTTTCGGACGTCTTTTCTCTGGCAAGTGCGGGCAAATAGACTGGACGGGTGCACGTGCACGGGCAACGTTTGCAAACCTTTCATTATACAGTTTTGCACATGAAGCCACGAGTGAAATTTTCCGACTTTCGCCGAGTGGCATTATTGCTATATCCAACCGTTGCTTTTATCCCGTAACGCGCGGTGGACAAACCGTGAATAATGTTTTTTATTATTATTATTATTTTTTTTTTCAAATCGTTTGACGGTCGGATGAATTTATGGATTCGTATGTGATGGTTATTGCCAGACGATTTATTTTCCAGACCCCATAGCTTTCCGTCTAGAAACAAGAATAACCCATTCTCGATGAATGCAGCATGAATTCACGATGGATTCATCATTATTCACGAAGGAACGAATTCACGATGAATTCTTCTGCACAGATTCATGAAAACTCGACCTAAATTATTTTCAAATTCATATCAACATATGTACAATTGAAAAAATTCAAATATAGCAGATAAAAATAAATTGCACATTTATTTTCATGTGTTATTTTTTTGTTTATTTATTTCATGATTACTCGATGAATTTTTTTTTCTGACCTTTCTCACTTTATTCATATTGATTGAATACGATATTTTAGATTCGATAAAAATATTGGACAATAATAACAACATTTTTGTTGAATCTTTCGATCTACTTTTTTTTCCATGTATCAAATCTGTGTATAAATTTGAGAGATATTCGATTTTAATCCGTCGTCGTAGTTTTTATTTATTTATTTTTTTTTCATTGCTCGTACCATTGTACAATTATCCAATAATGCGGCCGACCGGAGCCATCGGGTGAAACATTTCTGCGGCGAACCAAAGTGCAGGTGCACGTTGCATTCGAGACTATGGTTGGTCAATAATTGTACACGGAAAAAAAAATGAAAAAAAATAAAATTTCAACGACTCGACGTAATGGGAACAGCTCCGAATTATCCCTCCGGCTCGTAGTTATTTATTATTATTATTATTATTATTATTATTATTATTATTATTATTATTATTATTATTATTATTATTATTATTATTATTATTATTATTATTTTTATTTTTATTATTATTATTTTTAATCGAGATGTCACGTGTCGAGAAATAGTGAGGCTCGAAATTTACGGCGAGCAAAGTTCAGAAAGATCAAAATTTCGAACTTTCGAGCTTTCCCACGCGTGAACTATCCATGTTAGATACTCGTCCTTCAGGACGTTTTTTGTAGGAAATTAAATTCTCTACAATAATGTTCATGTGAACTTTTGGTCTACACGGCGTTGTTCAGCCAGCATTTGCAAGGAAAGATAAAAATGTATTGATTTTGGGACCCTTGTGAAATTTGCTCGTTCCGAATTTGTCGAGCCTCGCTCCAAGTTTCATCTTGCAGCTTCTTATTTATCGTGTCAGTGGGTCACCTTGTGCTTTTATCGTTTCACGAGTCGCGATTACGATTTATCGTTCGTCATAATCGACCATTCGGACCCATCGGGAATTATCATTCATCAAGATTTTCTCTCGCGCAAAAAAAAAACCGTGAGCGCGTTGTTAAATTCGTCGACGAATGGGGAACGTACGAAATTGCGGTAACGTCGTTGGTTCAACGACGGGGAGACCGGAAGACCGTTCCGCGTAATTCCACGACCTAGAACTTGGGAATCGAAAATTGAGGACGCGCCGCGAGTTGTCGCATCTTTCACCGCGTTCACATTTTTATCGACCAACTTTTTATCGACGATCGTTCATGGCTTTTTTTTTTCTTGCTGATCATTAATCGCAAAAAAACGTATGTGCATATATATGTATATATATTTTTTTATTTTACATTTTTTATACGTTTATTATCAACAAATGAATGAACATTATAACAAAAAAATTGTTCGATCGTTCTTTAGATCGATTATTATACCAAGAGTAATTATCATTTCTGTTTATCAATTTTATATATAAATATTATTTCATATTTTTAGATACATTTGTTATTAACAAATGGATGAATACCACGAAAAAAAAATATATATTCAATAGTTTCTCATTTTTAATTGATTAACTTGACGAAAAAAAATTAATATCGATCAAACAAGATTTCGTTAATCTAAAAATAAGAATAACAATAAAATCAAATAAATTGCAACCAAATAAATAGTTAAAATAAAATATGGTTGAATTTTTTCTCTTTCTCCGTCTTTTTGTTGAAGCAGAATGAAAAAGACGATAAACGTTTAGGTGGAGTTTGAGAATTTAATGTCAAATGTAATAAATCTGAGGTACGTGTTTCGTTTACCAAGATAAAAATTTTGGCGTTACGTGAATAATTTTTATTTGGAACGCATCGTCGAAGTCCGTGTAGGATGCAAGTCGTGTAATTCGGTTTACGTACTAATGTTGTAAATCCGTGAAGCAACGTTGTCACGATTGAAAAAAAAAAAAAAAAGAAAAAACCACAAAGATCTGGCAACAATTCTTCGACACAATTCGAGCGAATCGTCCGAAGTAGAAATGGTCATTGAAGGCAAGACGCACGCGCTTCGCGTGTGGGAAAGTCACGCGTCACTTTCTACAATCAACGGTCAGATACATTCATTTGGAGTTTCGTTTTTATCATTCACAATGAGGTCTTTGAGTGTTTGAGAGAAAAAAAAACAGAAAAAAAAAAACAAGGAATACAGATAAATATATCGAAACTTTTCATGATCATATGATGAAATATGTTGATCATATGATATCGCTTGAGTGAAATTTCAACAAAATCTGCTCTGACAAATTAAAATATATTTAAAACATTTTAAAAATTAAAGAAGAAAAAAAATTCAAATAATTATAAATTTATTGAGTTATTACGATTTTTCATCGTTTTTGTTTTTTTTTTAACTTTTTATTTTTAATCCCTTAGCTATATATATATATATATTTTTTTTTAATTTCTAAATAAATGAAAAATCACAATAATTAATGGCAAAAAAAAATTGAAGCAATCTTGAGAATAAGTGGACGAAGAAACAAATTCGAAAAAAAATATAAAAAATACGACAATTCGTATTCGAAAGAGTTGACAACGATTATAGAAAAAATTACAAGAAAAATATTCTATTTTGGCTAATCGATTCTTCTAAAAAAAAAAAAACAGCACACGTTAAATCGTGAAATAATTGTTTATATTCTTAACGTTTGTCAAACTCTGTGGTACGGTAGCCTTAATACCGAGTAAAAGGTCGAAGTTCGACGGTTTGCCCTCCGGATCTCGCGGTGCACCGCAATAAGCTTTACACACAAACGACGACAATGATAATAACAATAATAACAATAATAATAATAATAATAAATAATAAAAATACGTGATGTAGATGAGGATAAATTACGTCAGAAACCTCACGAGACTGATCCTACAGTGACAGCGCATTGCCGCAGGTGAGGATGATGCTCCAAGCCGGAGACTCAATTTAAGGGGTCACGACACCGTGCGATCGAACAAAAATCGATTTTTTCAATTTTGCTCATTTATTTTTCAATTTTTTTTAAATTCATCTTGAAGTCTTGAGAAGATTACGACATGTGAAACTATTCAGAATAAATAGACCCTTCGAATGTAAATCAATAGCCATAGTCGTCGATGAAAAAAAAAACAAAAATCAATATTCAAAATTTAGATTTGATATAAAAATCATTTTTCGCGGTCGCAATTTTCAATGAAATTCAATAAAATTTTCACGACTCGTAATAAAAACCATGAAAAATGGATACCTCGAAAATAAATCAATTTCACGGAATAGTTGCGGAGAAAAAAAAAAGGCGAATCGATTGTCCATTTCGAAGACGTTGACGGTGTCATGGATACCTTAAGCCGAGTCGCAAGCACGGGGTCAAAGCGTTAATCCGCGATTTACCGTTCGAGGAGACGCAGACTTTTACGCTTCTCACTCGAATGAATCACTCCAGGCTTCGTCCTACCCCCCCCCCCTCCCCCTGCCCCCCACAGTTTCCCCACAAATCTGCACAATCGTGTGGGTCGTCGATCGCAACGTGTGTGTGCAATATTTCAACAAACATTTTCAAACCTTCCTCGCCACGATAATAATTGACTCGAATCGAGCTTCGATGGGTTTCAAAAAAATTCATCGATTAAAAAAAAAAAAAAAACTTTGACCTATTGTTACGTAATCAACGTCTTCATCGTTTCAGCGCCGAGCAATTATTCAACAGGGTTCGATGTCCGTAAATAAATGTGGACGAAAATAATTCGTCTGGTCGATGAATTATCGATCGATCGTTGAAAGAGGACGTAAAAGTACACGGACAAGGTCCTAGGTCGAAAAAGAAGGAAAAATTCGTTAAAAAATTGTAATTTTTGCTACATGGTGAAAAAAAAATCTTACGTCGTTTTACTCTCGAGATATTATATTTTTGACAAAAAAAACTAGAGCTTTTATAGACTTTGCAAAAAATTAATATTGATTTTGAAGTTTGAACTCAAGACTTTCCGGTCGATGATGAAAAAATGAAAGTGGTACATTGCAATTGACAAAACAATGTCGAAAAATGATATTTTTATTGCATAATGGCCACGAAGTTGGCCTGGGGTCCAAGTGGACCCCACTCGGTGAATGACGTAAATCCTCATTCACGTTTACGGACAAAACACGATGTTTCATCCGTAAACGTGAATGAAGATTTCATCGTTACCGTTCACAACCCTGGACGATGTTTATATATATATATATATATATATATATATATATATATATATATATATATATATATTTAATTTATAAATATATATTCCACATTGGCGATGACGACGACGACGACGGATCATTAACGTGATTCGTTCGAGTGAAAGAAAATAATCGAGAGAGGGACTTGAGGCTCGGTTGATCGCAATACACACACACACACACATCTATATATATATACACACATATATATATAAGCATATTCCGCATTACACGTGTATCGACATCGGTTGCACCCGCAAACCGTCGCCGAGAGTGAAAGTGAGTGCCGGGGCCTGTCCAACGGCCGACTCGACCGTGCAAAAAAAAAAAAAAAAAAAAAAAAATGCAACAAAAAGACAAAAAAAAAAAAAACTGCATTTGTATCGAGTCGACCGCAAGTCGAACACGAGTCTTTGGCATGAACCTCACCGGCCGATTAACCGACGTCCGACAAACATATATAATCTCATGTGCCACGAGTCCCCTCCCCCCCCGGGTTCCGGAGGGTGTGAGTACCCCTCGTGGGGACCCCACTGGGGCCCCATTGGGCCCCGACCATTACCGAGACGCGTGAACGACCCGCCGTTTGAACCAGTCCGTACGTAGAGAGTAGCCAATTTAATGCGATAGCCGTTTTTTTTTTTTTCGCGTGTGTGCATGAGTCGCTCAGTTGCAACGAGATGCATGGCTGTATGTACGTATATATACATCAAGGTGTGTTGAAAAAAAACCACAAACTTTTTCGATTCCACCGGCAGTTTGTGGGTTCGAAGTAGATGCTGGTGGGAGACATGTGACAAAATTTCACTCCAATCGCACGATATTCAGAGGTTCCGCTTTCACGAATTCGATATTGCCTCTGATTAACACGTGAATCATTTTTTTTCGTTTTGTTTTTCTAGTGCGAATTTTTTTTTTTTTCGGTTAACGTAGAATTCCGGGGATGGAAAGTAAGAGCGACGGATGGTTTTGGGGTCACTTGGAATAACGATATTTTTAGTTTTGCAATTTTTGAGAAAATTTGACGATTTTAGTATTAACGAAAATCATCGAAAATTTTCGTTAGAAGATTTTTTTTTAAATATATTTCGAGATATATTTGTGAATATACATTTTTCGTGAAAATGGTTATGACCTTTTTTATAGAGAATTGGATTTTCTGTCGAAGAATTATCATTGGTTTTTTTTTCAAATCTGCATATTTCGTGAGTTATCATCGAAAAACTGCAATTCTATGTGAAAAATTGACTTTAATCGTGAGGCGGCACCTGTTTTTATAATTTTTTTCTAAGAATAAAAAAGTCCTTGTTTTCTTTCACCAAAAATGAATTTTTTATGGGGGGGGGGGCGCTAAAGATTAATATTTAACGACTAGTAAATTTTTATTCGGGCATGGTTATGTATATGAAGCTGCTCAGTGCAACGAGATGCAAGACTTTATCTATCTATATATATATATATATTTGTAGATAGATGACTAACATTGCGTTATACTTCGTGGCGTTCGAGGCATTCGATATCCCATTGGGCAACCACGACCCACCGAAGACTCGACCAAGAACGGTCGTTGACCGCTAACCACTTCTCCATTCTACAATTATTTTCTATGGTTTATTTCATTTTTCATCTATATTTATTTATTTTATTTTCATCTTACTAATTTTTTATTTACTCTCGTTTCATTTTTTCTGCATTGAGGTGGCCAATTGTTTTTTTGCTTGGTTATGATCATTATTATTATTATTATTATTATTATTATTATTATTATTATTTGCAGAAACGTTGGAGAAATTTTGACGATTTTCGTTCGAGATTTCGAAACGGTGAAACGGTAAGTTGGAAAAAAAAATTGTTTTCGTTTATTTTCGCATTTTAGCACTTCCGAATCGAGAGAAGACCATTTTTTCCTTCGTTATTATCGATCTCGATCACAGGAAATGAAAATCAATTTGATATTGCAATTTATTTTATTCACATCGTTAATAATTTTTTTTCTTCTAAGGTCGATCGATTTATTATCACGATTTCAGTATCGTTACTGTATTTTCATTAGAAATTTCATTTGTCCCACAAAAAAATGTATAAAGTGCATCGAAATAGTAAAAAAAAAAAAAAAAAAAAAATTCCAACAGATAATAATAATAATAATATATTAAAATTCACAACGAAGTATTTTGCATGAACGATAAATTTTCATTTCAATTCCGCGATCGATAAATAAATTAAATCGCGAGATAACACCGATCACGTTTGCGCGGTCGCGTGTGTCGTTTCTCGAAGAAAGCGATTATTACGCAACGCGCAATGAAAAAAGAGAGCAAAAAAAAAAAAAAAAAAAAAAAAAGAAAAGAACGGAATGGGGGTCGCGATTGAAGGGACAACCCGTCCAGCTGGTTGTGACCGAGGCACCTCGACACACCCCGGTCCAGACCGGCTTCGAGATCACGCATATATAGTATATATAGATATACACCAGGGTGGCCCCTATTTTGCTTCATTATTTGCCTTATTTTTTTGCATATCATTTTTTTTCGTTACGACTAAAGCACTGCACCAAAAAAACTCACCCCCCTCAAACTTTCTACCAACTATAGCAGCAATACCTTCAAATTCGTTATCAAAACCGAACGATTTTTTTTTTTTCACGTCAGTCAAAATAGAAAAAAAAAATTTTTTAATGTAGAATGACTCGAAATTAATAATTGTTTATAATTTACACTACATTACATATTATCTACAGTGCAGAACTTAAAGTCGTGCTGAAAACAAAATTCTGAAATCTGAAAAAAAAAAAAAAAAAAAAACACTGTTATCAAAATGGGCAAACTTTGAGAGGCTGGCGGCGGAGTTAAGAATTGAGATAGGGACCTCAAATTTTGAGAATATTATTTTAAATTCATTTCGAACCACATTATTCGCCGGGAGTGACGATAAATTGAATAACAGCGAAAACAAGGACCACCCTGATATATATATGTTTCACCGTCTGATGCGTATCGGGCCGTATCTACTCGCCGCGAATCTGTATCAACCGGCCCGTATCTAGCTTACGCACGCGCACTCGCTTTCGCGAGTAAATCGTTGTCGAACCGGTCGAGTCGAGGCGCGCGACCAACGGACCGGACAATCGTCGACACCCGGGACAACCCCCCCCCCCTCCTCGCCCCACCCCTCGAGAAATACCAGGCCGAATGCCTCGAAGCTGTTTCGAGACGCGAATCAATTAATTGTTTCGAGATACGCGCAATCGCTCAAACCCGGATTAATTATCGCTCGTCGATTTTTCCGGATTTTCCGATGAAAAATTTTCGTCGTTCAAACAAAAATTTTCATTATTTCATTTATTTCATTGTTTCATATTCAATTTATATATTTTATTATAATTATATTGATAGAGCGATCGTGGTTGATCGATTATTTTATAGTAAATAGAAAGTTTTATGGTTAAAAGGTTATTATGAGACACTTTTTGAATCAGCGAGATAATTCGATAATCATATGAAATCATTGTTTCGAATTTTTTACAATGAAATTTTGATTATTCTTTTTTTTTTTCGTGGAAAAATATTCTTGACTCAAATTGTGATTGAAATTTTCGTTACTTAATCTATCAATCAAATCGAGTTTTATTTGCATAACTTTTTTAAAGATTTTTCACAAAACAATCTTCGTTACTTTTCGATGATAATTTTCAAGTTATTATTATAAATATATATTATTATCAATAGTCATATTAAATTCATGTTTTATCGAAGTATCATAATTTATATATTCTCAACTCGAAAATTATCGTCGACTAAATTATAATTATAAATATAAATATAAATATAAATATAAATATATATATATACATATATATATATATATATATATATATTATTCATAATAAAACATTATTATCAATAAATTATTATTCATATCAAAACTAATTTAATTTTTTTCGAATGAATCATAAAATATTGAAAACAATTCACAAACTCTGAAAAAAAATTCAATTCCCGAAATTCAATGAAACAGACTAGCGTAGCGATGCACAAAAGTGCATAAAGTGCATGAAGTGCATACATTTCACGATAATGTGGGACAAATATTCGAACGATTGAATATACACGAGAAACACGAATTTTCGATCGGCTAACCAACACATGCGCGTGTATCAAACAATGTTACACACACCCACACATACAGAAACATGTGACCGATCGTTTGGGAGTGATCGAACAGGTCCGAGATCGAATTGCGAACCGGTTATCGGCCCCGGGTCTTGCACACGTTCGTGTTACAATATTTCCAACGAGTTATCCCGTCCTGCATCGAAGAATTCTTCACAATCGGTATATCTGTATCTGCTATCACATATGTACATGTATCCATGTTACATAGGGTGGTCCTTATTTATTTATTTTTTCAATTTATTTTGCCACTCCCGGGCAATAATATGGTTCGAAATAGACAAATAAACATATCCTCAAAATTTGGGGTTCCTATCTCAATTCTCAACTCTGCCGCCATCCTCTCCAAGTTTGCCATTTAAATAAAACAATATTTTTTTATAATCTATTTTTACTGAGGCGAAAAAAAAAATTCTTCGGTTTCAAAAAAAAATTCTCAGTGTTGCTGTGATATTTGATGAAAATCTTACGGAGTTTGAAATTTTTTCGTTCATTGATTCGGTCACAATAAAAAAATTCTGAAGTATAAAAAAAAAATTGGTTTTTATTTTATCTGAAAGGCAAAGTTTGGGAGGCTCGCGGCAGAATTGAGAATTGAGATAGGGACCTCAGATTTTCAGGATATTTTTATTTTTTCATTTCGAACCTTATTTTCTTCCGGCAGTGCCGAAATAAAAAAATTAAAAAATAAGGACCACCATAATGTATAGATATATATTATATATCTATATCAGCCACGTAATCGAGCAATGTACGATGTAAGCCCGACGGCCAAACCCAAGCCTGCGGCTACGTGCGTTGGCACCCGACGCGGAATTGATTCCTGATGCAAATCAACCCGACACGTAATATTATATTTTCCGGTATTTTCATCACCGGATTTGATATTTGCTCCATGTACCATAATGTTACGTTGACATGTTGCGATATTGAAATACTTTGCAATTGCGTCAGCCCAAAACTTCATTCTCTCAAAATTTCATCTCGATTATTTTTCTCTCATCGGTTTTTTTTCCTGATAATAAATGAAATTGAAACGATTTATAAATAAGTCTTATTATCAATATTATCTCAATTCAATTGAAATAAAATTTGACAAAAAGATGTATTAATAAGATCTATTGTTCAACTGTTGACTTCCTCATAGAGAAATCTTTATGCCCCCATTTTTTTTTTCGACATCTTTGTGTCATCGAGTTCAAAATGTGTCAAACACATTTGGAGCAAATATTCGGATGTGAGCTAAATAACAGAAATTTACATTTCTATAATATCTTCATTCGCAGTAACTTTCATCATGATTTCAGCTAAGACTCGGATTTCATGTCGTTTTTCAAATGACGCAAAAAAAAAAAAAAAAAAAAAGTTTGCGCTATAGCGGTCGCAAATTTTGAGATGTTCGTCCAAATACTATATTCACGAATAAATGTTGTGTCGACAGTTAATTGGTCTTGCATTTGGGCCAAATCCATCGAGAATTTTGGATTTTCTGTTATTTACGAAATTTTCGAAAAATCAAATTTATCAAAAATTATTAATACAATTACATCAAGATTATATACCCCATTAGTTTGAAAAAAAAAAAAAAAACAAATAAATTTTTAAAAAACAATGTCATAATTATATTAATATTATTAATATTTATACAATTACAAATAAATACAATCAACGAATAAATCAAAGGATGAAAAGATATATATTGATATATACATATGTATATCTCTTTTCATCGTTCGATTTATTCGTTAATACTATGTCAACATTTAAATCGTACCTTGACACCGAAGACGAGATCGAGAAACGAATGAGAAGTACGTGAGCGCGTTGCGTTTGAAAAATGAAAAAACAAAAACCAAAATAAAAACCAAAATAAAATAACAAAAAAAAATTTCACGGGACACAGAGATACGACAACAGGTGATGTAGGACACGCACTTGGGATATATCTTGGGCCCCCCGGTACGTCGCATTCGCTTATATAGCGAGTCACGCTGAAAGTTGCCTCCACCGAGCAAAGTCACGCTCATTTATGGGGGTTCATGGTGGGAGGCACTACCTACGGTGGTGCAGACCCAATCTGGGGATCTCTCCGCCCCTGTTTCCAACCTTCTGCATCTCACGTGCTTCGTACGAGTCGTATGACACGATGCACCGATCAATTTTTCGTTTGTTTTGGTTTTTTGGTTTTTTGTTTTTTTTTTTTTCGTCCCATCATCAATCGAGCCAAAATAATCATCGTCGCTCGAGCTCAAAGCATTGAGCTGCTCAATCTTCATTGCTGTAATTATAATAAAAAAAAATATATCAAATGCATAAATATTGTTATTGTTATTGAATATTTATTTTTCGTGCCAAATTCGATAATTATCATTCATCATAATTCTATATTTAATTTCCAATCACAGGAGCATTACAAAAAAATTGTTTTCATGAAAAAAACAATATGAGTGTATGAGGGGAATACTTTGAAGTTTTTAGAAATATACTTTGATTTTATTTTTTGTTTCAAATGCTGAAAATTTAACAACAAACAGACGTAAAGAATCCTCGAACCACTCAAATTGAAGAGGAAAACTCAAATTAGAGTAACTCTTGGATGGATTAATCGGAAAACCAATTATCAAAGTCCATGGACTTTTTGAAAAACGAGGAAAAATTTGGAAAAATTGTTTACATTGCATTTTTTATGATTACTCAGAAACAGCCAACGGTTATTGGCTGTTTCTGATTGTTATAAAATATTTGAATTCTGGATATCAAAATGATAGACTCTGAACTTAAATTTGCTTCTTCCTTATCATTGCTTCACAATCATTTTTCGCCAAGTTATAGCCGTTTGAAAATCACCTGAAAATCTCGATGTTTTTCGTATTCTTTAATTTTTTTGCCTAGTGTTAAAAAAAATATATATATACATATGAATATATATTGACAAAGGTCTGTGGACCTTTTTATTCACAATTTTTTCGGTCATTCTTGAATGAACGATCTCATGTGCGATAATTTTGTAGGTCAATCAAGTTCGGACCGATAGGATATCCTATTTCGCGGATATATGTATATGTGTGTGTGTTCGGTTATGATCCGTGTTACGGTAATTGTGGCACGGAATGCCTGAACAATCGCGAGGGTGACTAATTTTGCAACGAGTGCGCGAGTCGACCGAGTGATTTGCCGTTTATGAGTCACAACAATGTTCTAAGGTTCAAGAAAGTGCTGTCTATCCCTGACAACGTCATTGAGGGGGGTAGGGGGTGGTCGAGATAATCCATGCATCGTCTATCACAATTTCAAATCTACCCAAGACCGGACAACTTACTTGGCTCGTACGTAAACGTTCGACTGGGGTGATTAAATACCCCAGACTTAAAACGCGTTGCACGTTGGTTCAAATTCGGCGAGGACGACTTCGAACGAGTAAAAAATACGTGTTTCGAAATTTAGTCAGTCGATGATTTATTGAATCGGGAATAATTGCGGTACAGTTATTGGCATGAGTGGAAATTGAATTTTTTTAAGGTTAAGAACGAAAAATAATATTCTGCAATTTTATTCATTGTATTTTTTTTTTTTCGTTCATTTTTCGATTCATTAATTCATGAGAATTTATTTTTGGATAACTTGTTCGATTTTTTGTAGGTCGTTATTTTGATAATAATTTTAATAGTTGAAAATTAATTTTTTTTCTGTGAATTTTCGGGGAAGAGAATAATTTGTCATTATCTGTATGACAGTCTGGGCCTACCAGTTGAAGAGAGACAGAGACAGAGAAACAGAGAGGAAGAGAGAGAGAGAGAGAGAGAGAGAGAGAGAGAGAGAGAGAGAGAGAGAGAAAGGGAGAAACGAGGTGACTCGAATTGCGTAATAATGATCGATGTCCAAAAACAGGTCGAAGAAATAATTTCTCATCGAAAGTGATCTACAGTGACGCCTTTTTTTTAAGTTTATTTTTCATTCTATTTTTTTTTTTTTTTTTAAATTCTTATGCAACGCCAGAATTCCTCGGGTCTGATATTTGTATCAAAGTGACACGGTATTTATATATGTTAACATTATACACATATAAATAATCACGTACAAAAGCGACGGACCGTGAAATTTACCAAAAAGCATCTGTATCGTTGGCACGTCACGTGACGCACGAATTCCCACCGGTGAAAGGGCTTTCTACGGTGAAGCGGCTCAAAACTTCACGTCTACGTCTCACTGACACAATATCGTCGGCGGATCAGATACGATTGTGAATTAAAAACAAAAAAAAAAAACCAACAACAACAGTAATAACAATAATAATAATAATAATAATAATAATAATAATAATAATAATAATAATAATAATAACCCATAGTCTGGAAACGTTTTTTTGTCACCTTTAGCTCGGAAACGTGGGTCGTAGACTTGCCGACGTTTTTTTTTTTTTTTTTCATCTGTCAAAGCGCCACAAGAAAATCTGAAAAAAATTCACGAAGATTCTTCAAGCCTTTAATTCGAAGTTTCAATTATAAAATTGTGAAAAATACATTTTTTATACAATGTATGAAGCAACTTACAACTACATTAAGAGATAATAATAATAATAATAATAATAATAATAATAATAATAATAATAATAATAATAATAATAATAATAATAATAATAATAATAATAATAATAATAATAATAATAATAATAATAATAATAATAATAATAATAATAATAATAATAATAATAATAATAACAACAATAATAATAATAATAATATTAAAAAACGAATAAGACAAACGTGAATGAATTTTTAGGAGCGATTTTCTGACACGACACACACACACACACACACACGACCCGATAAATCCGGGTGGCCATATAATTCGGTGTAAAACAATGAGACCTCGCCTCTCGAACGTGCGAAAAAAAAATAAAAAAAATAAAAAAAAAAAAATAAATAAATAAAATCACGTTTGGGCGCGAGAGAAAGAAAGCTCGTTGCGATCCGAATTCATACATTTCAATAAATTAGCGGTTATTCAGTGCGTTGCGAAAATTCGACGATGATATCTCACGACACACACATAGCGTTCACACTCACACACACACACACACACACACACACACACACACACACACACACACACACACACACACACACACACACACACACACACACTCGAAGAAAACGAAAAAAAAAGAAAAAGAAAGAAAAAAAAAAAGTGTATTCTCATCGTTTTCGTTCGTTATACTCTCGAAACGCAACGATGGTAAATCATCGAAAGTCACGTATTTACACTCGACAACGATGGAACTAGAGACCGGCTTTCCATCTCGCGCTTGCCGGACAATGACGCGGCCACAACGCCATTCAAACACAAACGGACCATCGTCGTTTCTACAAATCTCACGAGATTTCGGTACCCGTTTGAATTTCACGATGCTTCGAAAACCTTAAGGTGATACCGTTTGTGTAGATTACCGGTGAATCGAAAAATAGGTAAATTTTAGGAATTATTATCTCAAAAACTATCGGTCCGATCGCATTCAAGTTAATTTTATTCGAAAGTACATACATTGATGTATCTTGACGAATCTTCGTTTCAATGTAAAGTGAATAGAAGCGCTGTTATTTCAAATGATAAAAAAATCAATTAAAAAATTCACCATTAAACAAAAAAACAGTGTATCTCGGATAAAAAAAAATAACACCGCATAATCAACATTTACCTCACATCCGCACAATTACCATAAACATGTTACTCCCAATCCCCATGAAAAAAAAAAAAAAAAAAAAAAAAAAAATAATAAATTTGCATCAACGATTGAAAAAATATATATATATTTGTCTGATGAAAAATGACTATATCTACTGCGAACGTTCGTTTCCCTCCCCTCGCCCCCCCACCCCCCACGTGGAACGACGGTGAACGTCGAGCCGACGTATCTAAAAAAAAAAACTTCGACAAATTATTTTATTTTTAAATTGTTTTTTTCTCAAATTAAAAAAAAAAAAACGTTCGTTCTTCCGAGTTATTTTCTAATCCCACACACACACGATCGTCCAAGCTCGATCTCGGTTGTCGTTTTATTTCCAACGCGTACGTAGGCATTTAATGGAAATAGACCGTTCGCTTCCGGATCAGAGATTCGGTGCGATTAATCGCGGCCGAGATATTCAACTATCGAGCGTTCTCAGGAAATAAGTTTGGGCGGGGGAGGCAGTGAGGGGGAGGGGGGAGAAGGGGGGATTATTTTTTTTTCCTTACAAAGTCGTTCGTATGAATTTCGAACGTTTATCCACCTCTCTCTGTCTCCTTCGATCGGACTCTCTGCCTCCCGCCCATGGGGCCCAACTTTTTCTCCCCCATCGCCAACCTTCGTATTACGTACCCAAACTCCACCTTTCGGTCGGTCTCGCTTTATTTCCACCGGCTTTGTTCGGCGCCCCGATGCGGAGGGTCAGGGACGCGCGCGAGAGGGGCCCGGGGCGGGGGGAGGGGGAAATGCAAATGATGCATGTATCAGCCCATCGAGCGAAGGATCATTGCACCTTACCGTTATACAGGGTGTCCCGTTCGATTCTCACACCTCATTCAATAAATATCTCGAATGAAGAACATTAAGGTTTAGATTGGAAGAATAGGTGAATTTTGAGAATTATTATCTGAAAAACTATTATTCCGATTGAATTCATGTTGGTTTTATTCGAAAGTATGTACATTTATTTATGTTGATGAATTTTTATTTGAATGTATAGCGAATGGGAGCGATGTTATTCTCACCGGCGTAAAATAACTTTTTCAAAGTCAGTTTTCACTTTTTTTTTGGATGACGCATTGACCGATTCATTTTGTGAAAAAAAAAAAAAATCAATACGTGCCGAACAGCTCGAGACTCTACTCTTTGAGAATCTCCTTGAATTTTCAGTTTCAGACTAATCGACCGAATTATTTAGAATTGAAGACCAAAAAAAAATCTTAACGTTCTCTTTCGAAACCGAGTAGAATTTTTTTTTCGAGATAAATCAGGTGCAACGTTTAAGTGGAACACCCTGTATGTAATCGGGCGATTTACTTCGCCACGTATTATCATTCAGAACGCGCGGGGAGTGGTCTCTCGCTCGCAAAATCTTTTCCTTTATGTCTCTCGCTCTCTCACGGATTTCGGCTTCTCCGTCTCTCGTTCGTTTTTTTTTTTTTTTGAATTTTTTTCGGCGACGATGGAGAGCAAGAGAAAGAGGGAGAGAGAGGGAGACAGGCGAACGCGTACGAAACGGGTGGCCTTTAAGGTAGCACGACACCATCAACGTCTGTGAAGTGTGAATGGTTATTGTATTGATTTTTTTCCGGCTGAACTAACCGGTCAAATTGATTTGGATTCGAATGCAGTGTTTGGTGCAGTTTTCACCACGAGTAGTTAAAATTTCGTTGGATTTCATTGAAAATTGTGGGATTTGGAACAATTTTTGCAAAGCAAGTGATGCCTCTGCGCTCAACAACGGGCGATGGTTCAACAGTCGCGGCAACGATTCGAAATTGAGAAATAAATTTTTCCCTCATCAACGAAGAACACATCTATAATCTAGCATAGCGATTTTCGAATTTTCCAAAAAATTGTGGAACCACCATCGATTCCAATGCGAACATTCATTGTGGACGAAAAAAAATACCCAGCAGATTGTTCGATTCGTCCGAGTCGTGGCGCGCCCTTGCGGCAAATCTTCTCAACTCAGGTGATGTTCATAACCTACGGCGTTCTCGACATCAGCCATGGCCCGAAACAATTTGTTTCGTTTTTTCAAAAGCTCCAAACTTTGAGAAAATGGAAAATTAATAAAAAATGATTGATGACTGACCACGATTTTAATTTATTTATTTTTTTTTCGTTGATCGCCACGGTGTGGGGACAGCTTAAGAAGTCCGACGCGAGAAACACGAGCGGTTAAGAAACACTTTCACCGTGTGGCGTGTAGAGTGTAGGCAGTGGAATGAGGCGAGAGCGTAAGCGGACTCTGAAATCGAGTATCGGGCAGCAGCAGCAGCAGCGGCTTGTTGGGGCCGTCTATCGAACCCACGGGAGAAAGTGAGAACTCGCCGTCCTCGCCGAGTCTCGAGAGCAGCCCTGCAGGGGGCCAACGGGACGGGCGGAGGGGGGAGCGCAGCGTTAATGAACCGTGAAGTTGAGGAAAAAGGACGTGCGGATTATTGCAAGTTGCATCGGCCAATGAAACCAACGACAAGGATATTTCTATCGCAGATGAGTCGTAAGATATTTTTTTTCCCTCTTATACATTTTTTTTCCCTTTTTTTTTTCAATTTCTAACATTGAACTCATAGCGTGAAGCAATAATCTGCGACGATTTGGTTTTTTTTTCGAAAGATTTTTATTTTTATTTTTGTCGACATCGGAGTTTCAAGGATTGTCAAGGTCATAGACGCGGGATCCGTCAGGGTCGATGATGGATCCGCGAGGATCTGCGAGGATCTGCGATCAAACGAATCGAACTGTCGAATCTTCGACTATTTGACTTATTCATGATTTTTATTTTTTTTATTTGATATATTTTTTTTGTTTATTGTTGCATTGAGACTTTTTGATCGATATGGTGATTTGTGTGGGAGGATGGAAAGTAGGTTCAGATGACCTCTTGTCCCTGTTACACCACTGGGGATTCAATGATTTTTTTTACAGAGTTTTAAGGGTATAAATTTTGAATTTTTTCGAATGGCTGACTATTCGTCGATTGTTTCTACTGGGAAACGCTCGTTCGGAGTCTTCGCAGACGTTGCTGATGGAAAAATTATTTTTTCACGGTTCGATGATCGATTTTTACGAGACGTGTTGCATCACGAATCTCACAAATTGCTTTTTCGAGCTGTGGTAATTGAAAAAAAAAAAATTCAACTAAGCATTGGAGAAAAAAAAATAATGATAATTGCAATCAGGTGGAGACGGGTGAAGCGGAAAAATGTTTGAACCGGAAGTATGAGCAGGATGTGGGGAAATTGCCGAGCTTGATCGAGATCTGCGTAGTGTCGTTTATGCAGATCTGTTGTATGAAAAATGTTTGGAATTGCTAATGTAGATATACATATATATATGAGTGGAAAGGCCAGTTATCGGACAACTTTGGGCTTCACTAGAAATGCATGTTAAAGAACAAATTTCAGATTTTCAACGTTTCGAGCTTTCAACATTTTTTTCAGATGTTTCTGTTTATTATTTTGGCAGCTGTCAACTAAGGTCTTTAATTTTTTTTTTTCATTTTTTCATTCTGACGAAGATCCCATTAAAATCGGATTTGAAACTGAAAAAGCTGGTTCTCAGCCGTTGCGACTATTTTGATTTTTTTTTCAATATTCTTGTCGCAAAGCTGAGAAAATTTCACACGGTCCATGAATTTTTCGAGTTGGAATCTCAGTTAGATTTTTTTATAATAAATTAAAGAACAAAAATGCAAAATACATTTCTGAAAAATGTCGTTGCAGCTGCAGCTGCTCCAGCGAAAATAGTCCGATCGATAAAAAAATTGTGAATCACGGGTCGGTGATTATCGACTGTCCGTAAGTGCGTTGGCGATCACTTGCCGACGATTTCCGTGAAAGGTCGAAGAGCCGACAGCTAACGATCCCCAGTGTCGTTTTCCAGAAGCAACTTTCGCTTACCGATCGAGCAACAGCTTCGTCGGTCGATAATTCGGATTTCTGCCAACCAATTTTTTTTCGCAAAAACAAATTTGTTCAACTGAAAAAGAAAAATAATAAAATAAATCAGTGAATAAATAAATGTTTCTAATTAATGGAATTATCGTGAGGTATAAATTAACAATGTAGTAATAACACAAATAAATAGAAGAAAATAACATTGTTTGACCATGCAACACGCTTTTCGAGAAATCTCGACGTCATTATTTATTTATTTATTTATTTTTTTTTTTAATTGATTTTTTTTTTTTTGCTTTTACATCAAAACCAAATCGAAGGTCTTTGGTGGGTGCCGCTTTGCCGAGGGACACACGTTTCGTGCATGACACTTTCACCGGCCGTGTTTTGGCTGCTAACGAGAAACAACAACCGAAAAAAAAAAAAATTGATTTTTCAAAATAAAATAAAATGAAATAAATTTTTTTTTCCATTGTTTGTGAGCGAGAAAAAAAACTTTTTGCTCATATCGCGGTCATTTTAAAACCCAGATAAGTAAGCGGAAGCCAATAAAAGTTATCAACTTCGCGACTGTCGTGAACTCGTGCATTTTTCAAGCGAAAAAAAAATCCCAATGGTTGGCCACTTATTCGCTCTGGCTATAAATGTGAGTGTAAAAAGCGTCTCACGCGTTCGATCCTAGAAAATTGTTATATGGAGTGAGTATCTCTCGATGTGTTCTCGATATTTCGAACTAACCTCGGCGTGCAAGAATGCTGTAAAATTACAACAGTGAAAATAATTCGCAAAATGAATGATTGAATATCAAGCGTCCATTAATTGAAAACCGTTGAACCAAAAAAAATCGACTTGCTGGCAGTATCGGTGAGGATCGTGAGGAAAATAAAGTACGCCTAGTCCTGAAACATAATTCATTTGTATTGTAACGTTCGGATGAGTCTTGTGAATATGTCGCGAGTTCTCATACAACGGGCAAAATCGTAAGTGTTTCGATTGGAAATAATGATTTGGGACTGTGTCCCCCATTAGTGAGTTGTGTCGAGCACCCCATAAGTGATATTTAGAGACCCGTGGGTGTCGTTACAGCTCATGTACTTCGCAAGTTCCAAGAGTATGCGCAATCATTTCCGATAACGCCATCCAAATGAAATACTTTTTAGTGCGTGTCATGCGTGTGAATTCCATCATCAACGATGGTTGAATGGTCCGTTAAGACGATTGAATTTTCCATTTGCAGTCAACGACGTTTTGGAATTACGAGAAACCCCAACAAGAACGATGTATCCGCATTGGATGGTGATCGACTTGGTCGTCTACGGAAGCTGGTGGCTCGGTGATCATAGCCGAGACCTTCTGACATCGTCTCGTCTTCCATCCGAACCAACGACCGAATTAAATCTAACCGCACAAGGTATCGAAACTATCGTCGATCGAGTTTTCGAAAACTGGACAATGATGACGGATCTGAGTCTCGATGACAATCGTATATGCGAGCTACCCGTAAACGTGTTTGCGGGACTCGACAATCTGAAGGTTCTCACGCTCGCGAAAAATCTTCTGTGGTACCTTCCCGAAGGTGTATTCTCGTCTCTCACCCAATTGATCGATCTCGATATATCCAATAATCATCTAAGACACTTCGACGATAATGTATTTCGAACACTCAACAATTTAGTCACTCTAAATATCACCGGAAACAATATTAATAACCTCACCGCTCGATGGTTCAACAATCTTCATGAATTACAGGTTCTTTCCATATCCCACAATTTAATATCCATCATAAGCGTAAACGAATTCCACGGACTAGACAATTTGATCACTCTCGACGTCCGGAACAACAAAATTGTCAATCTTACCGCCGGATTGTTGTCGAATCTTCGTAAATTACAGTTTCTTTCACTATCGAACAATTCGATAGCCGTGATCCACGCGAACCTGTTTCGCGAACTGAACAATTTGAAGTATCTCGACATATCGAACAACACGTTGACCGTCATCGATCAGAATCTGTTTCACGGTCTCGCGAGTCTGTCGACTCTTACAATCAGCCACAATCGCATCCGCAGTCTTCACGTAAACGTTTTCACGAATCTTCAAAATTTGGAGCATCTTCATCTGGCTAACAATGACATATACACGTTTCGCCAATCCATATTCTCAGGCCTCAGGTCGCTCAGCCATCTGGACGTGGCTGGAAATGCCGTTAGGCGCCCATTGCCCAGTTTCGTCGGTCTCGAGAATCTGACATTGTTGGATCTGTCGGGCAATCGACCTTTGTACATGATGGAAGCCCAATCGCTCGTCGGACTCGGATGTCATTGCGTCGTCAAGCTGGGAAATCCGGCAGTTGAAACGAATATAAGCAGCGCCCTCTATGGCGGTCGAGTTCCAGAGATTCCAGAATTTCACGATGAAATCTTGGACCGCGATGAAGTGCCAAACGCATATCGCCGATTCTCAACGGTCCATCAATTGAAGATCTGCGTGAAAAACGGAACGGTGAAACTATTAAAATTTTTGATTCCACCGAAACATCCGAGGGCCGGTTGTTACAGAATAAAGTCCATGTACAATATGATCGAAATTCGTGGTCTGCGTGTAAATAATTTCGCGAAAAATTGGTACCGTCTGCAACGACATATGGGTCGGCCCAGCGGTTTGTCGTCCATCAGATTTCGATCGAACGAAATTGTCGAATTGACGAAAAACACGATCAATCATCTGCCGAAGTACATCGATGAGTTTCGCGTGAATGGTAACAGGATCGAACGTTTGAGATTCGGCATTATCAAGCACAAGACAATGAGATTGTTGGATTTTGGTCGTAATGAGATCAATGTTATTGAGGACAATGCTTTTGCGGAATTTCCGAAATTGGAACGTTTGAAACTTGACGGGAATCGAATCGATGGGATTGAATTTTTGAGGACACTGCCGAAGAGTGTGATCAGTTTGCATTTGGGGGATAATCTTGTGGAGGATATAAAAGCGATAAGACTTGCCAACCTTACAGGGTTGAAGTATCTCGATCTTAGGGACAACTGGATTGAGATTATTTGGGAGAATAACTTTGAAACTCTTGGGAATTTGGTGAAGCTCGATTTGGCTGGGAATCGCATAAAGAGCATCGGTGATGGTGCTTTCGCAGAGCTTAGAAGTTTGAAGTGTCTCACCCTGTCGAACAATCCGATCGAGTCGGTCGAGAAAAATATGTTTTATCCATTAGCAACGAACGATCGTGATCTGGCAGATGAAAATATTGTTGTATCTGGAACTTTGGAAAGTTTGTGCATTTTGAAAATCGATCATTGTCGTGTCACTGAATTGGATCGCGATTTGTTAGTCCGCATGCGAAAAGGAATCATGGGGATTGAGTCGTGTCATGTGGAAATTTCGGGAATCGTGACTGTGAAAAGTGACTGTGGAGAAAGTTTTTCAATGACGTGAGTTGAGTCTTCCCAATTTGATGAGGCTCAATTTGGACGATAATCGTATAAAGATCATACGTAAAGTTGGTTTTGATGGGCTCGCCAAGTTGAAGCATCTGTCTCTGTCAATCAATCACATTACGGTAATTGAGAGAGATATGTTTGATTCGTCCATGATACCCGATTATTATCATGGACACGATGATTTTGGTTTATCGGGAACCTTGGACAGTTTGTGCATTCTCGAAATTGATGATTGTCATTTCACCGAAGTGGATCCCAATTTTTTGATCCGCATGCAAAAAGGAAGCATCGATGATGAGTCGTGTCATGTTCAGTATTTTGGGAATCGTTACCATGAAGAAGGAAACCGTTGACGTCTATCGAGTCGATGAATCGATCGGACATTAATCCGACGACTCACTGTTATCACATCAGAATGTTTATCAATATGTACAAGATACCGTTGTCAATCGATCATAACCAATCGAAGAATGCACTCATTGACTGTCAAATTCTAAGAACAATAAAGAAATAATGGCGAAACAATTATTCGATAGTTTGACACTTCTATCCTACCTTTCGACTGTGACACTTCAAAGAACGAAATTAAGGTAAACTTTTGGATTATTATTTTCGTTTTTAAAGAAAATTGTTCGAGTTATCGCATCGAAATTTTTCGCAGCTAAAATATAATACATTTTCAAGAACGTTTATAATTATTTCAACGCATAAAATCGTTGGGTCGAACAGTTTTCTGCGAATCCAATGTCAATGCTTAAATTTTCATGGATCATAATGCTCTTCGTTGTATCCGGTATTTGCGAAAATAAAAATTATCAACGCTTCAAACCCACGACCGTCGTAAACGCGACAGTTTTCTGGTAAAAAAAATCATGCAGCACTATTCAATAAAGCGGAAATAATAAAATTCGTCGAACACGAACATTAGAATGAGTCACTCTTTTCCACTGTACAGTGAGTTATCTACTCATGCCTGCGGCAGCCAATGAAAATTGTCAGCGTTGTCACCTCGTGACCGTCGTAAACTCATGCATTTTCGACGTGAAAAAATCACATTGGTTGCCGTTGTTAACGACTTACACTTTTTCGCTCAAGCTATCAACGTGGGTTTAAGAAGTCTCGCTCTTCCGTTGCGTTGTTATATCGTTCGAAAATTTTTAACACAGTAGCGAGTTATAAAACAATTTTGTTCTTACCATTTAGCACCGATATTCGTCTAACGCAACACCCATCAGAACCATTGGAGGTGAGTGAATCTCGATATTTAAACTATTTTCAACGTGATGAAATACTGTAGAATGACAGAAATGAAAATAAGTCGCAAATTAAATGATTGGGTATCAAGCGTCCATTGATTAAAAACGGTCGAACCAAAAGAAATCGACTTGCTGGCAGTATCGGTGATGATCGTTAGGGAAATGAAGTACGCCTAGTCCTGAAACATAATTCATTTATATTGTAACGTTCGGATGAGTATTGTGAATATCCCGCGAGTTCTCATACAACGGGCAAAATCGTAAGTGTTTCGATTGGAAATAATGATTTGGGACTGTGGCCCATTAGTGAGTTGTGTCGAGCACCCCATAAGTGATATGTAGAGACCCGTGGGTGTCGTTACAGCTCATGTACTTGGCAAGTTCCAAGAGTATGCGCAATCATTTCCCATAACACCATCCAAATAAAATACTTTTTAGTGCGTGTCATGCGTGTGAATTCCATCATCAACGATGGTTGAATGGTCCGTTAAGACGATTGAATTTTCCATTTGCAGTCAACGACGTTTTGGAATTACGAGAAACCCCAACAAGACGATGTATCCGCATTGGATGGTGATCGACTTGGTCGTCTACGGAAGCTGGTTGCTCGGTGATCACAGCCGAGACATTCTGACATCGTCTCATCTTCCGTCAAAACCATCGATAAAATTAAATTTAACCGGACGAGGTATCGAAACAATCGTCGATCGAGTTTTCGAGAACTGGACAATGATGACGAATCTGAGTCTCGATGACAATCGTATACGCGAACTTCCCGCAAACGTGTTTGCGGGACTCGACAATCTGAAGGTTCTTACGATCGCGAAAAATCTTCTGTGGTACTTTCCCGAAGGAGTGTTCTCGCCTCTCACGCGATTGATCGATCTCGATATATCCGACAATCATCTAAAGGAACTCGACGCAAATGTATTTCGGACACTCGAAAATTTGGTGGCTCTCAATGTAGCGAACAACAGGATTACCAACCTCACTGACCGATTGTTTTCGAATCTTCATCGATTGACGACTCTCGATGTATCCGGAAATAAAATAAGACACCTCGATGGAAACCTATTTGACGGACTCGCTTATTTGGTGTCTCTCAATATCGCGGATAACATCATCACCGATCTTACCGACGGATTGTTCTCGAATGTTCATAAATTAAGGAATCTCGATGTATCCGGAAATCTGATAAGAAACGTCGCCGCGAATTTATTTCGAACAATGAAGAATTTGGTAGCTATCAATCTCAGCAAAAATCGTATAACCAATTTTCCCGTCGAGATTTTCGAAAATCTCAAGAAATTGAAGATGCTTTCTGTATCGAACAATTTGATATCCTTCGTCGACGATAACATGTTTCGCCGACTCGACAATTTGGTCACCCTCAATGTCGAGGGCAACAAAATTATCGATCTTGACGCCGGTTTGTTCGCGAATCTTCGTAAATTAAAGATTCTTTCCGTATCGAAAAATTCGATAACCACGATCGATGAAAATCTGTTCCATGGACTCGACAATTTGACGACGCTTCGAATCAGCGAAAATCGTATCAACGCACTTTCCGTTGGAATTTTTGGAAACCTTAGAAAATTGAAGTTTCTCGATGTATCCCACAATTCGATATCCGTCATCGATCCGAACCTATTTCGCGAACTCGTGCACTTGTCGGTCCTCAACGTCAGCAACAACGTCATCAGCCACCTTCCCCAAAATGTTTTTTCGAATCTCAGGGAATTGACGTTTCTCGATATATCCGCGAATCTTATGAAATTTTTTCACCAAAACACATTTCGTAAACTCAAAATTTTGTCGACTCTCGATTTCAGTTTCAACAATCTCGAAATTCTAGATTCCGAAATTTTTTCGAATCTCAAAAATTTGCATAATCTGCGAATGAAGAAAAATTCCATAAACGCTCTGTCCGAAAATTTATTTCACGAACTCGAAAATTTGGACATTCTCGATTTGAGCGAAAATGCGTTGACGAATTTGAGCAACGTAACCTTTTTCACGTTGAAACGATTGTGGAATCTCGATTTATCCGGAAATTCCATAGAAGCTCTCGAAGCGAATGTATTTCGTGAACTCAAAAGTTTGGCACATTTGAATGTGGAAAATAACGTCATTCATCGACTGGACGATGAAATTTTCACGAGTCTCGTGAATTTGCAGTCTCTTCGTCTGGGTGACAATGAAATACGGATAATTTCCGAAAACACGTTTTCGGGCCTGAAGCATCTCGCTTTTTTGGACATATCGAATAATCGACCGTTGATTAATCTTCAACCGAAATTATTCGTCGGACTGGAAAATTTTTGCGTCATCAAGTTGGGAGCCCGGGGCGTTTGGACTCGGATAAGCAGCGCCGTCTATGGCAATAATACGATCGACGAAATCGCGTCGTTCCGCGACGACGACGATGACGATCATGATTCACGAACACCAGTTTCCGGTAAACCGGAAAAGTACGAATTGCAAATTTGCATAGAAAATCAAACTCTGACGAGTCTGAAATTTTTCGATGCGTCCGTCGGGCTTGCCGAAGGTTGTCAAAAATTGGATCCGATTTTCAATTACGCGCGTATACAAAATCACGCGATAACGAATTTCGCGAAAAATTGGTATCGTCTGACGACAGATCAGGCAACCGGAATCACGTCCATGCATTTTCAATCGAATCGGATGATCGAATTGACGATAAACACGATGAATCATCTGCCGAAAAACATCAACGCGTTTATCATAACTCACAACAAGATCGAACGTTTGAAATTTGGAACTCTCAAACACGATACAATGAGATCATTGGTCTTGATTCGTAACAACATAAGCGCGATCGACGAAAATGCTTTGATCGATATGCCCGAACTAATTTGTCTGAATCTCAACGAAAATCGTTTGGTCGACGTCGAATTCGTCAAAACTTTGCCGACGAAATTGAAATATTTGTATTTGGGTTACAATCGCGTGAAAGACACGAGCCCGATAAGTTTGGCCAATCTCACGCGTCTGCGTCATCTCAGTCTTCAGGGTAACAGAGTGGAGATTATTCGTGCGCGCAACTTCGCGAATCTTGGCGATTTGATGAGGCTCAATTTGGACGATAATCGTATAAGGATCATACGCAAAGGTGGTTTCGATGGGCTCGCCAAGTTGAAGCATCTTTCTCTGTCGATCAATCCCATTACGGTAATTGAGAGAGATATGTTTGATCCGTCCATGATACCCGATTATTATCATGGACACGATGATTTTGGTTTATCGGGAACCTTGGACAGTTTGTGCATTCTCGAAATTGATGATTGTCATTTCACCGAACTGGATCCCAATTTTTTCATCCGCATGCAAAAAGGAAGCATCGATGATGAGTCGTGTCATGTCAGTATTTCGGGAATCGTAACCATGAAGAAGGAAACCGTTAACTTTTATCGAGTCGATGAATCGATCGGACATTGATCCGCAACCTCACTGTTATTACAACAGAATGTTTATCAATATGTACAAGATACCTTTGTCAATCGATTATAACCATGAATAAGCCATGTGCAAGGTTCTCCTTTGCATCCTTTTTTTTTTTCTTTGTTTCAAGGAAAATGTTACGAATTATCGTATTGAAATTTCTCCCAGCTCGAATATATATAATTTTCGAAGAAGTGTATCATTTTTTTTCATGAATAAATTCGTTGAGTTCAATCGAGTTTCGTAATTTCATGGACTCGTGAAAAAAAAACCCACAGATACCATCCATTGGCAATTTAAAAAAAATATGAAATGACGTAGGTAAAAATTGTTGACTCGACAGTCGACTCGAATTATGACTGACGAATGTGTGCACAAGTGTTGGACATTCGAGTGATATTTGGAGGAAAAATTCGAAGGCTGTCTGACATCGGCTGGAGATACCAAGTTCCAAAATTACGCGTGAACCCCCCCCCCCCCCCCCACCCGTCCCTCCGTTCAGCCCCCGGCCAAGTAAATCGAGCTCTTTTTCGCTGGAAACACCGAACGCACTGAATGAAATTCTATTTTGACTCTCATCGAACGGTACAATCTTATATATTAAAAAAAATGTAATACATATATATAAATATAAAATATAGTATATATATGACAATAGATTGTAATAGTAAATTATGACACTAGTACAAAAAAAAAAAATTCAAAAAATTGTCAATTTCTTCCAATTGAAATTTTTTTATTCGACGATCTGACGAGAAATCGATCGCACGAGCCAATAAAACGAAACGTTTTCGATGAATTTCAATTACACGAATTTCGAATAACAAATATTACACCTGATTAAATTTTCAAACGAAACGAAATTGTCGTGTTATCGACGAATGATTTATTCCAATCAAGAATCTGTTTTTCTTATTTTTTTATTTTTCGTTCCCACGATTACATCACGCCGTACTATTTTCCATGAATAAACTGGCGAATTAATCTTCGAGTTGGGTATATAAAAAAAAACTCGGGTTCCAGTTGTCGCGTCACAACGATTTGTTGAATGCGTTAACCGACCGATCCGTGGGTGCGACGATTTTCTTAGCTTCGATTCAACAACGAGAATTTGAAACTTCTTCGGAACGACCTAAAAGCGTGGCCGTGAGTAAATACTTAGATTTCAACCAACGTTCCGGATTGTTTTCGCAAAAATGTTTGTAGAAAAATTGTAGTCTTTTATTTTTATTTTATTTAAAACCAGGCACATCCATATTCTGAATATGAGTCGCCATCGTCCAAAGTAGAATATTATTTTCAAACTAATTTTTTTTCTGGATCTATTTCGAAATCTTTCGAGTTTTTCACTTTTTTTACTTTCAAGTCATCATCGTTTTTCTGCAGATGATAATTTTCAACTTAAAAAAAATATCGTAGTTCTGATGTGGTTCATCAATGGCACCTACGAGTTTCGAGTCAATCGGTTCACCGGTTACTAATATATCTCGACGAGTTGCCAACACGTTCTGAGTTAGATAATACGGATGTCTTGAGGTAGTATCCGACAAACTGTGAGAGTCAGAAGCAAGCCTAAGATATACCATCTCCTGATTGAGACACGTATATAGTACTTTGATGTGACAACGTCGCGTGTTATGATGTCGATTAGTGAGAGAGAGAGAGAGAGAGAGAGAGAAGTTGGGAAACAAACGCGCAACGTTGCCATGTCTACTGGATCACGACAAAATCCTCATATAAAATGTATTTTCCCGATGTTCATTTGATTATTATTATCATCACAGTCTCCCGATCTCTACTGTCAAGTGCCCAAAATGTTTTCCGAATATTCAACTTGCAGCTCAAGTGTTTTCATTAAAATCTGACGAGGACTTTTTGTATTATATCAAATTAAGCGTGATTGTCCATAAGGCTCCATGTTAAACGTGTGAAAATAAAAGTGTCGATATCTTTTTTCTCGCGCTCCGGATAGCCATAAAAATTTAACTGAACCATTTTCTTATCAATACCTACAAGTATGCCAAGTTTCATGAAAATCTGACGAGGAACTTTCTTATGGAGAGTACTACCTTAATTCGCAAAATGTACAGTTTGGAAAATAACGCGTTCAAAGTCTACTGGAATATTTTTTTCGCGCGATTGTCATCATCAAAACTATAATTTCCACTAAAATGCAAAACTGAAAAAAAAAACAAAAAAGACAAATTAAAAAATAGTTAACTCTCCTCAATCGCATAGATAATTCTTTCGCTAAATCTTTCTCTAAATCTTTCTCTTCGATTCCACAGATCACGGCCGACACCGAACCATGAAGATCATCGACAACATGCTCTGCAACAGTTTTCTGATTTTCATGATCATCGTCGAAAATTCATTCGCAACTGCTGATCAGCATTCCAGTCCCACAAATCGTTTCCTCATCGACGACAACACGAAACTACGAGACAACACTGCAAACGAGGAATGGAAAACATCAACTCACCTCAATGGTCACACAAATGAAACTTCAAAGTACATCGAACTGACGAAGTTCGAAGAGAAACTGTTCGAACATTTCAAGAATGGAACAATCAACAACAAAGTTGAGATGACATTGTCGATAAACGACAGTGAGATAATCAAGATAATCGAGACCCCGACCGAAACGTCAAATGTCGAAAAATCGAACATGACATTTGAATTCATCAGCGTGACAAAATTCACCGTCACATTACCGAAAAATTTGAAATCTCTGAACTCGTTGTCGAAATTCATCGCCGAAAAGCCCTTCGAAGCTTCGGGAAATCTCAATAATTTAGTTTTCATCGCTTTGGATTGTTACACATCAAAATTGGAATTTCCACTGACCGAACTGACGTTTCAAATGTGTCTAAATGGCACGCAATTGACGGAATTGAATTTTTACAATCGCAGTCAAATTGGCCGTGACGTTTCACAATCCGACATTATATCGTATTCGAATAACAAATTGATTCTCGTCATGTCAAACGTCACTGCGATTAAAAACGGTTGGTACAGTCTCCCGGAAAATATTGCAAAATCGTTGAACATGACGTCAATGACTTTTCACGATATTCGAAACGACGATGTGTTGCGTGTTATCGTTCGTGAAATTCCGAATTACATAAATTCGTTGACATTTTGTAAATTGAATTACGGTGATTTGAAAACGGATATAATGATCAACGATAATACGTTGGAGTTGGAAATTTGTCGCAGTGATTTACGTGTGATTCACGATCGTGCGATTGTCATGCCGAAACTCGAAAAATTGACTCTGTTCTCGGTTTATTTGAAGAATTTGTCGTTCGTTGCGACCTTGCCGAGGCACTTGAAATTTTTGCAAATCTATGCTTGCGGCATCGAACACGTACCGGCCAAAACTTTTGAAAATCTGAAATATTTGGAACATCTTTCGTTGGCCATGAACGACATTACGATTATCGAACCGGGTGCGTTTCGTTATCTCGTTAATTTGAATTATCTCGATCTGAGTTACAATTTTTATCTGAAATCCATGGAAACGGGAATTTTCGACGAGCTCGAATCGCTCGGAACTTTGGATCTTCGGCTGGTCGATCGAAAAGTTTGGGCCAACGCGACTCTTGGATTGCCGAAAAATTGCTCGATCGTGTTTGACACGGAACTCGAGTACAGAGGAGAGTTTTGACGTGTTTTTTTTTTTTTTTTTTTTTTCTTGTATTTCGAGAGGCCCAATGGATATCGAAAAATGAATTCAGATGTTGGTGAAAATTTGAGGAACGATGGTTCACGTTGGAACAATGATACATTGATTCATTCACAATTTTCTACTGAATAATTCGGTAGTTTTGAATTTATTAATCAACTGGGATTTAAAGGAAGGTTAATTCGGTGAAAAAAGAAGCATTGAGATTTTTTTCTGGCTATACAAATAGTGTAAATTCATTCAATTTATTTTCATGTAATAATACAACATTTAAACAATATTATCCGAAATTTTTGTTCCAAAATATTGAAAATTGAGCGGGTGACAGTGAATCTCCGAAGGCGCCTCGAAAAAAAAAGTTGCTTCGCGGTGTTCATCATGACTAGCGAAAGAATCATCTAAAGCCAAAAAATCAAGATGCATTCGTTAAAAAAGATGTGTCTCGAGGTAACCACGAGGGGATTTTTTTTTGTCTTTGATTTTCGATTTTCTCGTAGCACTTGGAAGCAAAAAAAAACGATTTTCACTACAAAAATCATCTAATTTCTTGCTGAAAATAAATAATTATTTTAAAAAAAACAAAGCTCTCGACAATACCCGGCAAATTATGTTAAAAAAGTAGTGTGAAAAATTTCTCAACGATTGGTCCAGTAAATTCAGCGTTATCGTGAACACTGACTAAAAAAATGTCAAGTTTTGAAAAAACGCTTTGAAGTTTTGCTCTAATCTACTTGAAAATTTCACACAATATTTTTGAGATAATATGAATTCGGTTGAAGAAAATAAAAAACATAAATGCAGAAAAAATATGTTAATACCTTACCCCGCCCTCAAAAATCCACAATGATAATGTTAAGAGACACCTTAATGTGTAGGACATAAAAATTCTGAAAAAGAGTCCAACTGGGACACAACAGCATTTTGTTTCTCACAATGGCCAAACGTTATCTCGTTTCTCATCGGTCGCCGGACTGCACCGAGGAAGCACGTGTACCGGTTGTTACACGCCCCGTGTAATGTGGCCCACGCGTTACCGCCATCTTACGCAATAAAATAAAAATAATATGAAAAAAAAAATAATAATAATAAAAAAAAAAAAATTAATCTGGCCGTCAGCACGAGACTCAACTGGTCACACAAACACACACGCACACCACGTCCCAGATTTTTGGCGGGTCCAGCGGTACCTTTCCCTCGGCCCGGGCCACCTGATCCACTTTTACAACGAACCCCACACGGACTACGTAACAACTCCTCGATTACTCGCCACTCGCTCGACCGACATCCTCTTACATCACATCATCTCTCTCTCTCTTTCTCTCTTTCTTTCTCTTTTTTTCCAATAATTTTTGTATCACTTATTTCACTCGCTTCTTTGTTTATTTATCGTTTTATTTCTTTTCCCTTTTCGTTCAATTTTATTTATTTTTATTTTCATACTTCGTTGTTGATTTTTCCGGCTGAACGCCCACGTGCTCGATTTGGGCAGAATCCAAACTAATTTTGTTTTTTTTTTTTTTTTTCGTTATCTTTTTTGACATCTCTGTCATCGATGCTGATCCTGATCGATGATGATTAGTGTCGAATTGAATTTTTATTTTCGTAATTTTTTTTTTTTTCGACTATTGAATTAAATAAATTTATCTATAATGAAATTTTATTACATATCGATTTTTTTTATTTACACATTTTTGCTACTTGTTTATCATTGTTCATAAAGCGATGAGAAACCATTCACGATGGAACAAAAATATTTCAGTTATTTTTTTATATTCAGACATCTCTCGAGACATATAGTTCCAACTTTTATTCTTTTTTATGATTTTTTGATTGATTTAATTTAATTTTTTTTTTATTTTCGTTTTTTTGTTTAATTTATTTCATTCAGTTTGCGAATTTTGTATTGTGAACAAGATGGGATTGCAGTTTCTCACGGTCGTCCACGTCACGATAATATTTTTTTCTGTTTTTTTTTTTTTTTGCGTTTGCTCGTTTTTCGTGTACAAGTTGAAATTCAACGGTGCGCGCGCAATGCGCGATAATCTTCGTGCATTGTGCGTCTGGACCGAGAGATGAAAGGAAGAACGGCCGCCAACCTTCTCCCGCCCCCACCTTTTCCGCCGGGGAACTTGGAATTTCGTTTCGTCGGTTGATCGAACAAAATGGAGAGACGAAATTGTTCGTTGGAATTTATCGAACAATTATGTGAATTTTTTCGGGTGGCACAGAATGATCCAATTAATTTACAATCATGTAACCATAACAGTAGATAATATAAATAAGTTAGGTACCCTTATAGAGAATTTAAAAAAAATGGATTGGAATTAAATAAATAATTATGTCAGCAATTAAAAATGCTTCGGAATGTAAATTTTTTAATTCGTGAATTATTTTACAGAATTTCTTCCTCCTATTATTTTTACTATAGATTATTCCAATTATCCTATTGAAAGGATAATTGGAAAAATCGTCGAGTTTATAAATTTATAAAATTGATAGATGGCGAATATCGTGGATGGTCGTTGAAAGTTATCGATCCAGTTTCAATCTCAGTAGTCCCATGATCGAGCGGACGCTTCCCATCCGTGGGTGATGGGTGCACCGTAGGCGGCGTAGGCTACGGGAGCCGAAGCGTAAGCGACGGGTGCGACGGTCTTGACGACCACGGGTTCGACGGTCTTGACGACCACGGGAGCGACGGTCTTGACGGCGTGAACCTGAGTCGGTTTTTGGTTCTCGACGACGGCGTTGAAACCGTTGACATCGTCGGCGGTGTAGTGAACCACGCGACGACTACCGTCGGCCTCGATGAAGCTGTAGCTGCCCTCGACGGCGTCACCGTTGCGAGTCTCGTGTTGGCTCTTGACATCACCGGTCACACTGTCGTGAACGCCGTACGAGAAACCGTACTGGGGATGCGAGTCGAAGGGCTCGGGTTCGTAGGTCTTGGTGAGGACCTTGGTCACCGGGGCGGCGGCGTAGGCGAGCGGGGTCGCGTGAGCATAGGCCACCGGGCCAGTCTGAGCCACGTGGTAGGTCTGGGGAATCGCCGGGATGAATCCCGCACTGGCAGCAGCCACGAGGGTCGCGAGAGCGATGAACTGTCGACATACAAAATCATTTATTCGATAATGCGTTGTTGTTGTTTTTTTTTAATACTTTTTTTTAGCATCATTCGTAGAATTATTTCGTTCGATCGATTGGAAATATCATTGAACGACGTCAATGATGATACAGAAATATTACAGAATTATGAAAATTAATTTTGCAACTTCACATCCATTCGTAATGACCGAGTTGTTCGGTCGTAATTGTGAATTAACAGTACACACGGATAATTTGATTGCGAAAAGCATGAGATAATTATCGACGAATTGGAACTTTGAGGAGTTCAATTTGTAATACGAATATTGGGATTAAGTGATGGAGCGTAGTATTTTAGGGACGTGTACCTTGAATGCCATTGTTGAATGTTTATCGAGAACGAAGCACGATTGACTGATGCTGTACGGTGGTCCACGAGCGTCTTATATACACGTACCTTAGACCCTGAATAACCATTTTGGTCGTCATAGACCACGCCTAGGACCGGACGCAAATGGGAAAAACCTTGTTGCCCAACGAATTATTTCGAGGTTCAACGTTTTCGTGGACCATGCTGAAATTTTCGTTGATCTCGATCATGGATTACAATAATTTTCCCACCGCGACGACCATTGTACGGTGAACTATTTGGAACGGACCCTTTCTAACTCACATTCCACGAGTTATCGTTATATAGATCAACGAAATGATATACTTTCGTGCATTGCTCGCTGCCCAAAAATTCAATCTCAATCATTTCCAACGTTCTAATATTGGACAGTGAAAAAATATAAAAATTACTTTCACGCGATTTACTTTCATGCAATAATCAAAAAATACAATTTCATTATTTCCAAAGATTGTCATATTTATTATTTTCACTTTTGGAAACAAAAAAAAAATAAAAAAATTGAAACGATAATTCTACAGCGAATGATTCAATGCAACTGCAATGAGATATTGGGCAGGTGCACCTTGAACGACATAAACGTCATCGTCTGAACCGTCGAATTTTACTGCTCCCGAAACGAGCGGATTATCAGACGAGTTTGACTTTGCGCAACTCTTGCAACTTCATTTCTTTCCTTTTATTTTTATTTTTATTTGTTTTTTTTTTTGCACGCGAATGTGCCAATGTGCGCGCGCAAAAATTGCTCTCTGCCATTGAGAAAATGCGCCTTCGAGGTTTGCGGACGCGGAGGGGCCGGTGAGGGGCCGGAATCTCGAGGTATATAGGTCGAGAGAATCTGGGAAGATGCATTCGGTCCACCGACTTCGAAGCATTCTCCGGGAATCGTCATGGCTTTCAAAGTAATTTTTTTTTGCCTACTCTCTCTCTCTCTACCTCTCTCTCTTTCTCTTTCTCTCGCATCGACTTAACTGATCAATCAATTTTACTAAAAACTAAAAATATCCTAACCCATTGTCTATCGCAACGTTTTAATATTCAACACATTTATTTCAATCATGAAAATTAAATAGTTCAGATCTCAATTTTTCGTTTTCAAAGAATCAATAGTTCCAAGGTTCCAGTAAAAATTGCTGTGGGGTACTAATTTCATTCGATTTTGGGCATTTTTTATCGAATACAACAAGAAGAAATATCCGCAAACGTTTTATCGAAATATCTCTACGAACAGACGTTTTTCGAAAAAAGTGATCACAACCTTTTTTATAGAAAATTAAATTTTCCATTAAATTGCTATCACAGTTATTTCCCCAAATTTGCATATTTCATGAGTTATTACACAAAAAATGAAATTTTTATCTCGATTAAAATAAATAAATTGACTTTGATCCGGATTCGGCACGTGTTCTCATATTTTTTTTCGCAAAAACAAAAATGATTTAGTTTTCTTTAACGAAAAGCAAACTTTCCATGAGGCGGACGTCAAAGATTAAGTTCTCAACGACCGACCTAATACATATATCTACATATAGATCGGTCCAAATTAATGAATTGACTTTGATCCGGATTCGGCACCTGTTTTCATCATTTTTTTCGCAAAAACAAAATTGTTTCCGTTTTGTTCAACGAAAACCAAACTTTCCACGGGGCGGACGTCGAAGATTGAATTATCAACGACCGATCTAAAATTCATAAGCGTGACGAATATTTTCATTGTCCATAGCTCGTCGCACTCTCGGCTCTGCTGGCCGTGGCCAACGCCGGATACATCGGCAGCCCGATCACGTACGCAGCGCCAGCAGCGCCTCTGGCGTACGCCGCGCCGATCGCGAAGATCGCACCAGCGCCTCTGGCGTACGCAGCGCCGATCGCGAAGATCGCACCAGCGCCTCTGGCGTACGCAGCGCCGATCGCGAAGATCGCCGGTCCAACGATCGCGGTCGCCAAGACGATCGATGCCGAATACGATGCGAATCCTCGTTACAGTTACGCTTACGACGTTCAGGATTCGTTGACCGGTGACAACAAGCAACAGGAGGAAACGCGAAACGGTGACGTCGTTCAGGGCAGATACAGCCTGATCGAGGCCGACGGAACCCGAAGAATCGTCGATTACACCGCCGATCCGATCAACGGCTTCAACGCCGTGGTTCACAAAGAGCCCGCTCACGGCGCTGTAAAAACCGTCGTCGCCGCCGCTGCGCCTGCGCACGGTTACGGCCCACCAGCCGCCCATCTCGCCTACGTCGCTCCCGCGCAAACTCACGTCAAACTCATTCACTAAATCTTACAAAAATGTTCCACACTGGAAAACCAATAATTAATTTTCATGTTGAAAATCAGAAACGAAATGAAAAAATGTACAATTTTGTGATTTGTTTTTTTTTTTTTTTTGTTTGGCTACGAGAGAATACAGACTATGATGAGATATCGATAATATGTTGTTGTTGTTGTTGTTTTTTTTTTTTTTTTTTTTTTTCATTGTTGAAAATTACTTCGCTTTTTCTTTCTTTCTTTGCACTCGACTTTTGCGATTTAAAAATTGTGTAATTTTTTTTTCTTCGTTTTATTTTTTATTGAGCTTAGAGATTCGGGTTTTTTTTGGTGAGTTTTTTGGTTTCAGATTGATACGTGGTTCGAATATTGAAGATAAATATAATTTCTTCGAATCTGATATTACTGAGATTTTGTTTTCTTCTTTTTTTTTCAAACGGTCGAAAAAATTTTGGTTTTTGAACGTGGCGAAACTTTTCGACAAAAAAATAACGAAATGTCCGGGAGAAAAGTTTTTTTTCAAATTCTTCGAACGGTAATCTATCTGTGGTCGAATTATTATCATTATTCTTATTTGTTTTTTTTTTTTAATTTTATTTTCGAGCCAAAGACAGCCCGAGCGAAAGTATCGTTGAATGGATTCGAAAAAAAAAAAATTCGAAGCGTTTGTTTGATCGTTACGATCTGCATATACATGGTAACGTTTAATGGTGAGTGGCTACGACCGATCGCCCCAAATATAAGTTACACCCACCCACACGCGAAACACGCCCGCGAGCAAGTCTCCAGACACTCACCGTGACCTTTCTCTCGCTCGTAACAGGTAGATGTAAGAAAATATATAATAATAATGATAATAATAATGATAATAAATGCGGCCAATCGTGAGAAAAAGAAAAAGAAATGTGAGACTCACGTCTTCGAAATGAGTTCGTATTTCGTGGAGCCGGGAGCACGCGGTACGATCCGAATCAAGGTGATGCACTCAATTTCTGATCTCGTTCTCTCTCGCACTCGGAAATGTGAGTCCAATGTAGCACATCACCTCGATCGTCGCTCGAACGCACGTTTAACGATCGCTCAGAAAAAGCTCAGCCTCACAAGCTTTCATTCGATCATTTCAATCCAATTTTATGCTTATACAATATTTCGGTATTTTACATTCACATTTTAATTGATTGATAATTGCATTACTAGAATTTTTTTAATTTTCACGAATCAAGAATAATTTTTTAAATACAAATTTCATATTTTTAATAAATGCTGATACAATAATTTTGGAGAACGCCAGAATTCTAATGAATTGTTAATAATCATGATCAACGAAAATTATATGATTTTTAATAAATTGTGAATGATTGCATCACTGGATTTTTAAAAAATTTGTATGAATATTTGTGCGGATACAAAGTTTGTAAGTCATAGAAATTTTTTTAAATCATTGTATCGATGAAATCGTTCTTATCAATTATGATAAAAGATATCAAAACGAATATTCCACATTTTAATAGAATACAACCATGAATTTAATCATACCGAAAATATGAAATAAAATAAACCAAACAAAAAAAAAACGATTTTCGAACGTTAAAAAAAAAAAATTAAAAATCAAAAAATGCTAGGAGGACTCGATCGGCAATTGTATCACGTGTTCGAACAACGCGAGACCTTGAGCGTTGCGTAAATCAGCCGTAAGGATGAGAAAATTACGAAAAGTCCGATGAATTGGGGTCGACGAGGGTTGAAAAGTTTTCTCGCAACTTTCGCTCTCGATTCGCTCACGTGTGTTCGTGGGTCGTTCGAAAAAATCGCGTGGATACATTCGATCGACCGCGTAAGGTCGATCGGCAACCGCGTTATTATCGGGATTCGCGGTCTCGAAGAATTTTGGTGGGAAGAAACCTGAAAAGTCGATCCCACATGCTCATCGAGCTCGTCTTCGGGACATTCCGTTCCGTTCCGTGATCTAGATATTTTTTTTCGGACGACGGTTCGACGAACTCGAAGTGAAGCAATCGAGGAACAATTGATTTAGAAAGTAAAAAGCAAACGCACGCAACGCGAGAAAGGCGCGAATAGCTTCCAGACCAAAAATCCTTCGTCAAAGCCCATCTAGAAGGGTCCTGATAAGGGGTTTGGACGAGATTTTCATCAAGACCCACCCACCCGAATAAAAGTGAAATGAATAGATGATAAAATAAGTAAAGTCTCCTTGACCTATCTTAATATTAACACGTGCCGCCGGAATTTCGATTTTCGGCGTTCAAATAATATGGGACGTTTGTCGTGTTTTAGTAAATTTATTATAGCTGAAATATCAACGGAAAAAAAATGTATTCAATATGCTTTCTTCGTGAAAAAGATGAATAATTTTTTGTGAATTTCTGTAATCCTCGAAAAAACAAAAATGGCGGCTTGGGAGTTGAAAATCGTTTGTTCTAAAACTCGATAAACATTCCATTTTGTTCGAATGCGAAAAATTAAAATCAAAACGGCACGTGTTAATATTGAGATAGGTCAGAAAACTTTGGCAGACATTATTATTCATTAATTCGAAGTCCATTTAGAGGGCGCCTTGGACAAATTTCGTCCAAGCTCCATATGAGAATCACTTTGATCGGTAAATATAAAAGCCAACCGACTGACTCACTCATCAATCACTATAGCTCAAGAATGGAAATAGATGGAGAGTTGAAATTTTGCATGGAGGTTCGGATCATATAGAAGATACTCACTATCAAAGGATTTCAGAATCGACCGACCGGAAGTGGGTCGAATCCATTTTCAAATCTATTCAAAAACAATTGTACGAAATTTCAGCTTATCTAAAAATTAATCGCCAGAAAAAAAACACATCCATCGTTTCATATAAGGTAGAGAAAAATGGCATTTATTGTTCAGTTCATGATAAAATATTAGTTCTTAATGGTAGTAAGTTTGAACGGGTGCGGCATAGGTGGCATGAGCTACCGGTGCAGCGTGATAGGCGATGGGTGCATGTGCGACTGGATGAGCGTAGGCGAGGGGTGCGACGGTCTTGACGGCCACGGGAGCGACGGTCTTGACGGCGTGAACCTGAGTCGGTTTTTGGTTCTCGACGACGGCGTTGAAACCGTTGACATCGTCGGCGGTGTAGTGAACCACGCGACGACTACCGTCGGCCTCGATGAAGCTGTAGCTGCCCTCGACGGCGTCACCGTTGCGAGTCTCGTGTTGGCTCTTGACATCACCGGTCAGACTGTCGTGAACGTCGTACGAGAATCCGTACTGGGGATGCGAGTCGAAGGGCTCGGGTTCGTAGGTCTTGGTGAGGACCTTGGTCACCGGGGCGGCGGCGTAGGCGAGCGGGGTCGCGTGAGCATAGGCCACCGGGCCAGTCTGAGCCACGTGGTAGGTCTGGGGAACCGCCGGGATGAATCCCGCACTGGCAGCAGCCACGAGGGTCGCGAGAGCGATGAACTGTCGACATACAAAATCATTTATTCGATAATGCGTTGTTGTTGTTTTTTTTTTTTTTTAATTTTTTTTTTGCATCATTCGTAGAATTATTTCGTTCGATCGATTGGAAATATCATTGAACGACGTCAATGATGATACAGAAATATTACAGAATTATGGAAATTAATTTTGCAACTTCACATCCATTCGTAATGACCGAGTTGTTCGATCGTAATTGTGAATTAACAGTGCACACGGATAATTTGATTGCGGAAAGCATGAGATAATTATCGACGAATTGGAACTTTGAGGAGTGCAACTTGTAATGAGAATATCGGGATTAAGTGATGGAGCGTAGTATTTTAGGGATGTGTACCTTGAATGCCATTTTTGAATGATTATCGAGAACGAAGCACGATTGACTGATGCTGCACAGTGGTCCACGAGCGTCTTATATACTCGAGTTTTCGGCGTTCGATCTTTTCAATCTCCCTCGAATTGGACCACGCCTCCTCTGACTCGACGAGAGAAATTACCCAACGCTACGGGAGGGCCGCTTCAACCACTCGGCGATTGTTACGTGTGGCCACGCCGGCAATTACTTCGTGATGATGCATTTTTTTTCACATTCTACGTCGATTCGAAGCTTCAAGGATTTTCATTTCACCCGCGAAACCATATGGCAAAAAAAAAGATTCGCAAAGGACGGATCGAGAGAGAACTTCGATCCAATAATATACCAAAACGTGAAAAAAAATTGCCCTATTCTGTGATGATTTAAAAAAAAGATAATTATTTTTTTAAAAAAGGTGTTTAATTAGAAAAAAAAAATTTCCTAATCAAATGAACGTTATAAAAATCAGAAATAGTGTTGGACTGACTCCAAAAGGACGAATCAGGAGAGAACTTCGATCCAATAACATACCAAAACGTAAAAAAAAAAAAATTGCCCCAATCTGTGATGATTAAAAAAAAAGATAATCATTTAAAAAAACGAGTTTGATTTAAAAAAAAAAAATTCTAATCAAATGAACGTTATAAAAATCAGGAATAGTCGTAGACTGACTACAGAATCACGAATCATGAAAAAACTTCAATCCAATAACATACCAAAACGTAAAAAAAAATTGTCCCATTCTGTGATGGCCAAAAAAAAATAGTTTAAGTGTTAAAAATGAAAATCGAACCAAATGGATTCGATGGAAATCGTGGCCAGGATGTGAGTTGCGACCGAGATAGTGAACAAAAGGGATGTGCAACGTAGTCGCGTGTGAGTGTGAACGAGCGTGAAGACATTTTCGAGCCGACGAACATTGCGAGATGTGTCATCGTAATATAACGCGACGAGGATGAGTCGACGACCGGGAGGAATTTTTTCTTCGGACTCGGCCAGACGGATTATTGCGCAATCACAATGCCAAAGTACCGTTGAAGTTTGAGATCGAGGATCGTGATGCAGACGCGAGATTTCGGTCCGTCGCGGAACCCGCGCCCGTGTCCCGGGGCCGGACGGGACGAGCACCGGGGTCCGGATTCACGGTCAAGGTTACAACTCATCTTCGCGAGGCAAACGAGGAAGAGACTGCGCGCGAGCGAGCGAGCGACGATCCGAGGAGCATCCGAGAGAAAGTCCACGGATGGGTGCAACGCTCGATAAATGGGTGGTTTTTTTTTATTGACCCCTAACGCGACACACGTTGACCCAGTCATCGTCAAAACGATTTTTTAAAATTCTTTTTTTTTTTCATAATCTTCTTTTTTCTAATCTTCAACTATTTTGGTACTTTTGGACGATTGGTTATGATTTATTTATTTTTTTTATTTGTTTGTTTGTTTATTTATTTATTTATTTATTTATTTATTTATTTATTTATTTATTTATTTATTCATTGCATTTTTCGTTAGTTCGTTGGTTGGTTCTGATACATTTTACATCTTTCTGAGTTCTATGCTTTTTTTTTCTTTTCATTTTTGTAAATGATAATTACAAAATATTTGACGAAATATTTATAATGGATATTAGATTTTTAATTATTTAAATAACTCGGGAAAAAAAAACATCGTTTTATCACCGAACAAAAAAATTGTGCGATAATTTTCAAATTCTTGAGAATATCAATGACAATAAATGATTGTGAAATATCAGCAAAAATATTTCAAAAAAACGAATGAAGATATAAAAAAAAATTATTTTTTACCAAATTATTGTGGAAAAATAAATTAAGGAAAAAAATCATAAAAATAATCGTCTATGATGGTGATAAGTGGGCCCGCTGTTTCCCACGCAGAATTCGGAAGCAAGGTGCTCCGACATCGTTGCTCGAATATGAAAATCCGATGATAATTATTTTTGCATTTTTAGTTAAAATTTCACGTCCACGAGTGAGTCATTCATATTTTGTGGTTCATCGTCACCGTTGCAGTCTCTATTGCCCCACAGTGATGCATTCGATCGAAAAAAAAAGGCCAAAACTTATGCCACACTTGGCAAACAATCGTGCAACCCCCCGCCCCCCCCCCCTCCGCTTTAAAATGGAGCAACAAAAATCAACGATTATTCCAGACGGAAAGTTATTTATCGAAAGCGAATCTGGAACGTTCACGTGAATTGTTATTCCAACGTGGCGACCGCTCGTGGCGATCGAGTTCGTGACGAAAATGTTACAATTTCTCGATACATCGATGATGACCAAAACGCACTTACGCAACGGTGAAAGCACGATCATCATCGTTAACCGATCGGCAAACAATTGACCACTGCAAGTGATTATCTTCTATCGAGCCAGGATTTTTTTTTTTTTCAACGCAGGATCCTGTTTTAGGACGCACAAAAAATCGATTTTTTTTTTCGTTATCGCTTACATCCATTCCTAATGTATCTAAAAATATGTATCAAAAGTTATAGAAGATAATTCACGATATTGTCAAATGTGAAAAAACCAAACGCTGTGGAAAATCGTTTTCTCGATTTTTCGTTCTTACGATTTTTCCAAACTGGTTAGCGTGATTGCGAGAAAACTAGACGACCAATCAAAGCGAACCAAAGCTCTTTTAGCTTCAGATTTGTATTCTCTTCTATTTGATCCGAAAACATTCATGAACAAAAAATTCCAAACAATTGTTTTAGCAAGCTAAAATAATTCTTTGATTTTTTAAAAAGCACTTTTTTTCTTTAAACCTGAAAAAAATTGAAATTCACAATTTTTTCGCGTTTTTTTTGGTTCATCTGGAAGAAAAATGTGCGAGAATTGGAACTTTCTTCGGTTTTTTTGTTTCGGACGAAAATTACGAGCCTCGTCTTTCTCGCCGATCGGAAACTGCAATAATTGATAAGGTGTTGCACAAATGTGCATGAAAATCTGCTGCGTTTGAATATTTTTCGCTGGAAAAATTTTCTTTCTGATGTTCAAACGTGCAATAAAATAATCTAGAAAATTTCGCTAGACTTGCTCATTTTTTTCTGTCGTAAAAAAAATCGCCCCAAAAACGCTTTTTTTGGCCTCCTGAAGCAAAAACGTTTCTTTCAGGCTTCCTGAAGCAAAAACGCTTTTTTTAGGCTGCTGCCTTAATAAAAAATCAACCCAACGATCGTTTGACAATCGTTCGCGATCGAATCATCGAAGAAAGTGCTCGCCAATTGTGTGGTGCACTTTCTTAACGATCGTAAACGATGAACGAAACTTTTTCCGTCCGTAAAAAAAAATGAAATAAAAAATAAAACAAAACAAAACAAAATGCATTCGCGCGATCGTCACGTGCGTGTCGTTTCGAGCTGTTTGGGATGCGCGAAACGCGACGCACGCGCGATCGCATTCGATCCGATTCAAACCGATCTGGAACACGATGATCGGTATCGTTCGACGCAACCGACGGAATCATCGCTGAAACTTCGTCGACGATAAAAAAAAAATAAAAAAACGCTACCACAACGACGTTACTCCACTTCGCTATAAATACGCACTCGTCGAATCACCGAAGCATCAGTCTCTCGACACTTGTCACAACTTTGTGACCATCCAATTGTTATCCGCGGGATTATCGAAGCAGCACCGACATGGCCGCCAAGGTGACCCAAACTTTCAACTTTGGCACGAATAAATAATTTGATCCGATTTTTTAAATCCATTTTCACTTTATTTTCGAATTAATTTTTCTATAAAAGTGGACTTTCATGTGAATTATAATATTTATGATATATTATAGATATTGGAATATACAACATACACAACAAATTGAAGGATATTCGAAAAATTCTAAATTTTTCTTGTGATTTTGCAAAAATCTGTAACTCGACGAAAAATAATTTTGGAGCAATGATGAAGAGAGGAAAAATTGTAGCTTCGAGTCGCTAGTTTTGAGATCCTTAGTTCAAAGATTTTTATTATCAACTGTTTCTGAGTTATCATGAAAAAAATCAGCTGTAAAAAAATGATCAACACTTTTGCTTGACTTTCGAAAGCTCCACGGACTTCGATAATTTTTTTTCACCTTATCCGTCTCAGAATACTTTTAGATTGATTCTTCCTCTTCAATTTCATCGGTTCAAGAGCTCTGCACGATGATTCGTTGTTGAGTTATCAACTGTTGAGGCAATAATCACACTTTTGACTTTGATGACCGATAACTCCGATACTAATCATCTCACAGACAATCGACGAACGGTTATAAAAACTTTGAAGTATCCTCTCTGTAAGTCGTTATGAGTGTTTTTTTGGAAAAACACATTTTTCAATGCGATAATTTCATTCGAAAAAAGGTAAAAAAAATTGGGTTCTCGGGACTTTTCGATTGACTTGAAATAAATTGATAGATCAAGGATATTTTTGATTTTTCTTCAACCTAGAGATTTTTATATAAGCATATAACATTGGGAATAATCATGATCATCATGATGATGAATAATCGATTATTATTATTATTATTATTATTATTATTAATTTTATTTTTTCTTTAATTCGTTGCAGTTGACAATTTATTTCGCGTGTATGGTTGGAATGGCCCACGCCGGTTTATTGTCAACCGGACCCGTGGCATTTCCGGTCGCGCCGTTGGTCAAGTCGGTGACGGATTACGATCCCCATCCCCAATACTCGTACGCTTACGACGTTCACGACAGTTTGACGGGTGACGCGAAGAGCCAGCACGAGACGAGAAACGGTGATGTGGTGACCGGAGGTTACTCGCTCATCGAAGCCGATGGAACCCGTCGGGTCGTCGAGTACACGGCGGATCCGGTCAACGGTTTCAACGCTGTTGTTCATCGTGAACCCGCGGTCGTCAAAACGGTTGTTCCGGCTGTCGTACAACCGGCGATACAAAAATTTGGATTTTCGGCAATCGCCCCACAGCCATTCGCTTATCGTCCGTGAATCGTCGCAACTTCAAGATGATCGACGTTTCCATAGTGCTAGTCACCGCCACTTCTCTTCGACTAATCCACCGTCACGAGCTGTACATAGATTACTGATAACGATTATTATTATTATTATTATTATTATTTTTTTAAATAAACGAAAAATAAATAAAATAATTAGCATCAATGCGATATTTGAAAAATGAATATCGCGATTTTTATTTATTATTTGTTATTGTTGTTATTATTATTATTATTATTATTATTATTATTATTATTATTATTATTATTAATGTTGGTTTGTTTGTTTTCGAAACTTTGGCGATTGAGACAGAATTTTTTGGAGCCAAATTCAAACTTCTAAATAATCCGGCGATAAACTTGTTATTGTTATTATTATTTTTTCTATTTTATTACTATTATTAACAATATTATTATTATTTTTCATGTTAGTCTTTCGTTAATGGCTGTCGTTGTTGTTCGAACTTATGGACAAATTACGATTGGGCAGTGACGATTGACTAAAAATTTTACTGTAGGATTTTTATTATTCCTTATTGGATGAAAAAATAATAGAGATTTTTAAAAAATATTTTGTTGAGAAAAAAAATGGTTGGTCGAAATTTTTTTATTTTATGAGGGATAGGGGAATTGTTTGAATACAGTTGGGAGGGGGAGGGCTCTTTGATGAACCGAGAAATAATTAAAAATTATTTATATCGAATTCTTATTTATATTAAAACGAAAAAGAAAGTAGATCTAAATTCGTCGTTTGATTTGTCCTCGAAGAAAATTAACGAAATTCCATCTTTCCTCAGTTTAATTTCGATCAACAATACATCACGATTTTTTATCAAGATTAACATTTGTTTTCTAAATTCAATCCATCGAACGATCGTATTGTGTAACACAAAATGGAAAAAAATCGTTAGAAAGAAATGTGAGATATTTTTTTTTTTTTCGTTCAACATTTCGTTTTCTCTTCATTGTACTCTCGTCCCGATTTGCATAATTCGTGAGAGTTGATTGATCGTAATTGCGGCGCGTGATACGGATTTGGGATCGAGAGCAAGTTCGGACCGATAGGATTTCGTTAGATTCGAATCATTTTTCGAAGGTCCGAAATGGCCCGAAGCACACGGTCACGAATGTCGGATGATTGTTTCGGGTTTCGGACCGATTACGAATTGGGAAACATTCGCTCGAGGCCAATCGTCGTGGAAGGTCGATCGGTAGACTACATAAGTGCTTTTGGATCACACACAAACACACACACACGTTTGTATTATTACACATACATTCCTTTTGTACACCCACCGAACTCCATTTCACTGGCACAACGAAACACACGAAACTTTCTACACCTTGCCAAACACCTCGCATAATTTATTTCACGATTATTTCGTACCACGACGTATGTGTGTGTGTATGTGTGTGTGTGTGTGAGTGTGTGTTGACCCGACAGTCCAGCTCGCCTTTTTCGGCTTTCACACAGCGATAACGAGAACGTTCCATAATTTTTATTTTTTTTTGGACACGAATTCGGATTAATCAAAATTAATACGATTTAAAAATATTTATTAAATAATTTATTAACGGATGCAAAAATAATTTGAAATTATTGCACTCGTTTAAAAATTATGTGGCGGGAAAAAAAACGTAATAATCGTGATTAATCAATGGATGAATGAATAAAAAATAATTGAGGAATATTTCGCTGGTTTTAATTGTTTTTATCTAAAAGAAAGCATAATAATTGATAGACGAATGAATGAATGAAAAATAATTTAGAAATATTAAACTCGTTGAAAAATATGTGGGCGAAAAAAAACTTGATAATCATGATTGATGAATGGATGAATGAATGAAAAATAATTAAGGAACAGTTCGCTGGTTAAGAAATGTTTCAATAAAAAGCAAAATCATAATAATTGATCAACGGATATGAATGAATGAAAAATAATTTGGAAATATTACGATCGTTAAAAATGCAAAATAAAAAAAACAAAATCGGATAATAATAGTAGAAATATAATAAATGACTATGTAATAATAAATGAATGAAAAAATTAAAATATTATATATTATAATAAATGCATGAATAAATGAATGAATGAATGAAAAATAATTAAAAGTTATTGCAATGGTTAAACGAAGCTAATTCAATGAGAAGTGGGCATACCGTTTCGCGATAAAGAAGGCGTGGCGAATCTCGTTGAATTTCGCACACGATTTTAACCGATCGCGAGCCAAGAATTACGACACACGAAAAATCGTTCCAGCAACTTCGAATCGACGTGCCCGGCATTTTATTTATTTCATTCCATTCATTTTATTGGATTTTTTATTTTTATTTCTTGTTTTTTCTTCAATTATTTTTCATCATTTCAGGGGGCTTTGGTTTGTGCGTGAATAGACGCTCTTTGATTGTCTTTGAAAACTTGGGCAATGGGTTTTCCATGAAGAGAGCACGAAGAGAGCACGCGTATGTGTTTGTGTGTGCATTGCAGCATTTGGAATTAGTTGGCAGATTTAAATAGGCCATTGACATTGAATCGTACATTTTTTTTTTTCAATCGATTCCACGTCAACGGCTTGAAAAATATTTGTCGAAAAAACTTTCACGCAATTAACCGCGCTTCTCGGTTCATTAACTTTCGTATATTTCCACATGTCAGACATTGTGTCTAACATTGCCGCCCACTATTCAAATTTGGCACTTCGTTACCTGAGCAAAAGAAAAATTTCGCACCGTTTGAAAAAACAAAATAATAATAATAAGAAGAAGGTAAAAAAAACCTATTCGAGACAAAATGAGGTCGAGTGAGGGATTTCTTTTTTTTTTCTTTCTCTCTTCTTGAATATTCTTGAATATTATTACTCGTCTGACAGATTCTGGTTTTTTTTTTTTTTTTGACAGATTCAATGTTGGACCGACGAAAAAAAAATCGACCGATACGGCGATTAAAATAAAAAAAAAACATTTATAATCGTAGAAAATATTAATCATGTAAAATAGTTTGTTCGTGAATTGTGAAGAAAAAAACTAATTTTCTAATTTTCACTTTAACTCATTATTATTTTTTTAAATTATATATTTTTTTTGTATCATGGAATTTCATCGATGAGACAAGAAATTCGGAAAGACGGGGAATTTGAAATTTCCAGATTCCAACCCCTCAAACTTCATCCCCGTTGACTCTGAAAAATTTCGTTCTGTAAATAAAAGAATTGGAAAAAAAAAAATGGGACATGTCTGGGCCCCTGAATCATCGATCGACGTATGTACGTACGTCCATCCACGTCTTCGCCAGACAAAACGTGCCAAACCGTGATCGCAACGACGACTGTGGATTAGCGTTACCCGAACATTGCCTAATCCACGATAATTGAGTAACCACGTCAATCACGAGTCCTTATCACACACACACAAACACACAAACACATTTCGAATAATACATTACGTCAAAATCTAAAAAAAAAAATGTCCACGACTCACACACTCACAAACTGCTTCTTTAAAAAAAATCTAAATCATTTTTTTACCAGTGCATTATTCCACAAAAAAAAATTTCAGAACTCACGATAGTCTCGAAACAGGGATTCGCAATTGATTCAACGAAAATGTATTTTATACAATAGAAATAAAACATACTCATATAATATACGAGGTAACGATCAATCGTCCCTGTTGACAATCACACGTTTTCTCCAAATTTCTCAAATAATTATCAACAATTTTTATTCACGAATTTACAGTTTTACAACAAACCATAAAACTGAACAGGCTTTGTCATCGACAATTCCTTGATCCCGAACTTGTTTCCATCACATTCTCATTCAGTCGATGCCTATTCCTGTCTCGAAGACGTTTTTTTTTAATCCCGGTCCCAAAATACTCGAACGACAAAAAATAAAAACAAATAAAAAAACAATACCGTACACATGAAAAAAAAAAATCAAACACATACACATTATGACACACATACCCACGCACACACACACACAGACATATACATATATTTCTATATATAAATACATATGCTTTCGCCAAAAGTGCACATCGAAGAACAATAGCGAGAATAATATATATCTTGTCTCTCGTTGGGCAGCTGCAACGATTAGTTAACAAGTCGCGTATCGAGCACCTTCGATGTCTGCAAGTGTTTCGCGCATCGGACTACGATTTAGCGGCTCCCCAGGTTGGAGGGGGGTGGGCAAAGGGGCAGGGGGCGGAGGGGCATCAGGCTGTAACGAACGAACGAGGAATTCTGGTGTTCGTGGTCATCGGTACCAACATCGGTACCCCATCCAACCGATATGAAGAAACATCCACACGTTGGAATTGACTTACGTTAGCCATCGTACGACACATAATTATGAGGAGGTCATGGCTTCGGGGTTCTCGTTTATTTTTATTTTTCTTCTTCTTCTTCTTCTTCTCCGTTGTTTTTTTCAATTTATTTTCATTTTATTTTTTCGTAGGTTGAAAACAAGAGGGGGATGCGAGAAACTTGGTGTACATAAATTTGCGTTGCAACAAATCAATAGTGGTACATCGGCATGTGGCAAAACTTTTTTTTTTTTTTTTTATCGTGTCAATGTATCGTCATCGTCGTTCGTGTACGACGAATAAACGCTTTGTGGGACGTCATCACGGGTATAAAAGCTCGACGAAACTCATCATCGGGCATCAGTCTTCTGGTGATCCACTCGCAATAAAAACATGGCTTGCAAGGTACAGTCACCGACAAACCACAGCCACATACCCCACAGCATCCTCGAGAGACATTATTTTCACAATCTTATCAATCGATCGGTTCACCTGCCCGAACTTCATTTCAATCGATTTTCATCCTCTTCAATTTTTTCTTATTTTCAATCATTTTTTCGTAAACTTTGAAAAAAAAAAAATTTATTTGCAAAAATTATTATTCATCATTTTTACAACGACGATTGAACATTATTGATTGTTATATCTAATCGAACCCCGAACAATCAGAGTTGCATCAAAATTCAACGCTCTTCATTCGCAATGATGACTTGCCCAATCATTAATTATCGTTTCAGTCTTTTTTTTTCATAAGAATAAATTTCAAAAAATTGTTTATCGTTGTTACAACAATAAAAAAAACATTATTCATTGACAAATAAACAACTGGAAAACACAAACTTACAGTCCCATCGAATTTCGGAATATTATCATGGCTTCAATATTTTTTTCTTCTTCATTTTAAGCCTTTTTTCAGTATATTTTTTTCATTATTATTGGAATTTCGTGGAATCGCAGGGTAATTTTATCGCCGAAATAACATTGGACAATCATTAATACGTTCTTATCCATCGCAGTTCGTAGTATTTCTGGGATTGGCGACCCTGGCAAGAGCCGGATTGGTTCCCGTTGCACCTGCAGCTGCAATCGTCGGAGCCGCCCCCGTGGTCGCGGCCAAACTCGAGGATTTCGACGCGGCGCCGCAGTACAGTTTCTCGTACGACGTGCAGGACGCGACGACCGGCGACTCGAAGGCCCAGTACGAGACGAGAAACGGTGACGTCGTTCAGGGCAGTTACAGCCTGATCGAGGCCGACGGAACCCGGAGAATCGTCGATTACACCGCCGATCCGATAAACGGATTCAACGCGGTTGTCAGTCGCGAACCCGCGATCGCAGGTTACGCCGCGCCCGTGCCATCCGTCGGATTTGGCCCGGCGATTGCAGGAGTCGCACCTGTGGCAGGTGCAGCTGCAGGTGGACGTCCTGAACCTGCGATTCCTTCGAGCGGACCGGATTCCGACGTGGAGGTGATCGAAGCCAGGTCCGGACCTCTGAGAGCCTCGTCGGAGGCTGAGAAGCAGGTGCAACGGAATCAGGAGAGTCGAAACGATCAGCGATTCCAACAGAATCAGCAATTCCAGGCTAACAGGCAGACCCAGCAGTTCCAGCGAATTCAGCAGAGTCAGCAATCGCAGAATCAACGTCCGAACGAACAACACAATCAGCAGAATCAACGGTATCAGCAGGGCAATGCGCAATTCCAGGGACAGCAGGTGCGAAACAACGATCAGGTTGTCGTGGAATCAGCTGCGGTTGCGGTTCCGGCTACGGAATTCCGTCAGGGTGTCGTCGCGGCTCCGGTTCGCGCGATTGCCAATCCACTCGCACCTGTCGTAGCTGCTCAGGCTGTACGATACGTCGCACCTGCAACTCCAGCAGCCCAAGTCACTCTCACGTATCCGGCTTACTCCGCCTACACCGCTGCCTACAGCTCGCCCTTTGCCTACAATTCTCCCGTAGCTGGTCTCACCTATGCACCTGCTTACGTCTAAATTTGCCTGCAGTTCCCGGGCCCGACAATTCCACCATGTATCATCCTGATTTTTTGCGAATCGCAAACAATTTTTGTGTATTCGTTTGTTCGACGAATTCTGTACAAAAATTCTGTCAATAAAAAAAAAAAAAACATTTGTAAGTCATATAGAATGTACGGTCGATTATTTTATTCAGGTGAATTTGCTCTTTTGGTTGGAAAATGTGGAATTGAAACGTGCTCGTCTTTTTGGTTGTCGTTTGGTTTGCCGATATTTGTTTTTTTTCCAATATTTGCCTCGAAAAAGTTGGTCATTAGGTTGGAAAAAAAAATTCCATTGATTCTGACATAAAGAATTGAATTGGTTCGAACGGTTCAGTCCAGCGAAAAAATAATTAATCGACTGATCCAGGAACCAGAGAAAAATACAGTCGACTCGACAAACGAAAAAGGTGAATAATTTGAGTTGAAAAAAAAAAGATAAATTGGTGGAGTGGGCTCGTGAAAATAAATCATCGAACTTAATGATTGCATTCGTAACCTCGACGAGTCCATCAGTGCTAACTCGAGGTGTAAAAAAAATAATTCGAGCTAATAACCCAAATAAATCATTGTCACGGATATTATGTTGTAACGAATTACGGAATGTGAAGTGAAAAAAATACAAATCAAAGAATTCGCTCGTAAATAAAAATTTATGCGCCACGAGATTATTATTATTATTGTTTTTCATACGTTGGCAATATAGTCGAGTGTATTTGGCAGAGAGAATCGATCAACCACACCGAATTGTCGAGCGTGTCACTCGTGAGACTGTCAGACGAATACGTGCCTCATAATGTACAACGTAATAACACGAACACACACACAGACACACACACACACACACATGCTTGGCGCAATCGTTGTACACGCGTATTACACAAGTAAACGAGTCACCGAAATAACAGTCGAAAGAAATGTTCGAACAATTATGGGACTCACGAATCGCACGAAGACGAGAATTGAATTTCGTATTAGGTCCAAAACTGCTTTACTGCGCAGTTGTTTTCTTATTCATTTTCGGCTTTGGACACCGCGATTCACAATTTGCATCATCTCATTGCAGCACACTCATTTCACAAATATTTCGTGTAAATACATTTTTTTTGTTTTCGTTCGCAACAAACAATTATTGTCAATTGATTTATTATTTTAATTGTATTTATCACAAATATATATATATGATATTTTTTTTCAAGCTTCTGTCGAAGATGAAAATGAAAGTAAAACGATTTGGAATAAAAATATAATTCAACTAATTAAGTCGATATCGAATCGATTGATAAAATTCATTTTCAATATCTCAAAATCGTTGAACGTTGAACGAAAATTGAATCAAAGATTGAGGATTTCTCTTGCACTTTTGTTTGAGTGTAGTATTATCATTTTTTTTTGTTATTTGGCCGCCGGTGAAATTACGATGGCCAAAACAATTACGGCCACGTCAGAATGATTTACCACCCGAAATAACAGCTCCGGGTGCAACAACTCTTTTTCACGTGTCAAATCCGCCGACGCGTGTGGGTACAAGCGATCGAAAGTGGCGAACCGGTTTTTTCGCGGATCGTAGTTACACGTTTGTAACAACTTGAGATCACGAAGACTTCAACGACGACGACGATATTCGTTTTGTCACAGAGCAAACCGTGAAAAGGGAGTGCCCGATAAAGTTGATAACAAAGTCATTTTCATGTGTCAATCTATATATATATATATATATATATATATATATATATATATATATATATATATATATATATACATTAGGGTGGTTCTTATTTGGATCATTATTGAAATATGAATGGCGAATGATGTCAATCAATGGGAAAGAAATTTAAAAAAATGTTGAGCCTATTTTGAACCTCCTAGTCCGACTTCTTCCCCTGCCGAGAAGCAGGTGAAGTTTCCCATCTAAAATACACGCAATTTTTCTCCATCGCGGTAATTATATTGGTGGGAGGACTAATTATTCTCGAAAAAATCCAATACTATATGGAACTCACGGGTATACGTCCTACTTTCGAGAAAAAAATATAACACGTGTATGGGTCATTTCGTGTGACATTTACACGCACCTTCCCACCAGAAAATGTGGTATGAAATGATCTTAACTCTCAATTTATCGTCGTTCCAGAGATACATCAATAGTGGTCACAAACTTTTACACCCCATTTCACCCCCTCAGTGGATAATTTTCGAAAAAAGCCTTTCCCAGTGCACATCTGCACCCTCTAAAGATAATATCTTTCAAATTTCGTGTTTCTATCTCGAGTGGTTTAGGCTGTGCGTTGTCTGTCACTCAACTAGTCATCCACCGAACAGTTATAAATGTATAAATCAATCAGATAAGTGTCCTCCACAAAATATACAACCGTATAAAAATCAGAGTTGGTATCCACTTTCTCCACAATTACGAAAAAACAAAAACAAAATTCAAATACGTCATAAATCCAATTTATTCACAAAAACAAAAAATATTCAACACGGTGAACGCAACAAAACAAAATATTGATGAATCCAATTTGTATGTACAACGAGAGGTATAAAAGAAAAAAAACAATAATGATGATCGAGCGAAAAAAAAAAAAACATCGTCGTCGTCGATTTACAAGTAATTAGGTGCAACAGCGTAAGCAGCGAAGGGCGACGAGTAAGCTGCAGGCACGTTGAGTCTGGTGGCAACGGCACGCGGTACTGGCAGTGAATAGGCGATGGGAGCTGCAGCCGGTAAGACTGTTCTCGCTATTACCGGTGCGCCCGCAATCGCAGCTGGCGCAGCATAATTGGCCGGCACGACGGCCGCAGCGGGGGCAACGTAGTTGCGGGCGTAGAGCGGCGCAGCTGCAACCGCCGCGGGAGCGACGGAGTTGCGGGCGACTATAGGCGCAGCTGCGACTGGCGCAGGCGCGACGATCGGCGCAGCTGCAACCGCGGCCGGTACCACGGCGGTTTTGGCCACGACCGGGGCAACCGCGACCGCGGGCTCGCGGCTGACGACCGCGTTGAAGCCGTTGACCGGATCGGCCGTGTAATCGACGATACGACGAGTTCCGTCGGCCTCGATGAGCGAGTAACTTCCCTGAACGACGTCACCGTTTCGACTCTCGTACTGGGCCTTCGAGTCACCGGTCGCCGAGTCCTGAACGTCGTAAGCGAAGCTGTACTGGGGCGCAGCGTCGAAATCCTCGAGCTTGGCCAGTACCGGAGCCGCAGGTGCAACTGGCACCACACCCGCAGCTGTCAGACCGATGGCGAATGACATCAACGCGCAAACGAACGAAGACTGCTGCAAAAAATGGATTTGTCTTATTTAAATGATGATAATATTGCAATGTTGTGCATGGAATCGCAACGGTTGGAATTGATTTGAACGTGGGAATTGCGGAATTGACGAGCCCGAATCATCGTCCAGTGTGAAAAATATGATTTTTTGGATATTGAAAAACAAGTTTCGTTGTTGTATTTATGAAAAAAAATGTGAAAAATTATTTTTGAGGGAATGGAAACTAATTGAAATCACGAATACGATGTTGAATGGCAAAGATGAAGAATAATGGTACCGTGAAAACCATGTTGACGATTGTAGTGGGTGATTCCCCGTTGGCTGGACGATAACGTCGAATCGAAAGAAGACTGACTGATGATCGTTCGCCCACGCACTCGCGCTTTTATTCACCGTGATGTCACAATAACGGTTCGCCAAACGTCTCCCACCCAAAATGTTTGCGACTTTACGGTCTAGCGTCGTTCGAGTCAATCGTCGCGATAACTCGATACGCAAGGCTTATTGCGTATGTGAATTGCGTGAGGTTCAACTCGATGGTTAACGAGTGGCAAATTTTTGCTGGCAAGGGTAGTTGGCTAAGGCCGGCCACGTTGTGGCGCCAAGACCCACGTGGAAGGTCACGTTTACTCGACGATTGTGTGTCACGCCCCCATTTTTTTTTTTCAACACTCTTTTCAAACGATTTCAACGAAATTTATTATTTTTTTTTTCTGTCTAGCAGAAACGAAACAGAACAGTTTCTTGGAACAAACGAATTTTAGGATTTATCGTAATTTTGATTTTTATTCGTAATTCGAATGCAATGCTGAAATTATTTGTGTGACGATGAAAATTTGATGGAAGTGAGGAATCCATCGTTTTTAGATTTTAGCAAAGCGTGAATTAGGTGCAAGAATGAAAATAATGAATTTTGGAGGGGGAAAAAATTGAACATTAATAATATTAAATGATGGATGATGATTGTATTTGGACGTGGACATTGTTTGAGGTTAATTTAGGGGAAAAAGGGCCTTGAAGGACCGATGAAGGGTGAATGGAAAAAGGGAAACAAGGTTGGCTCCGAGGACTTTTGTAAAATCGACGACAGTGGCAGCTGTGACGATTGTTCGAAAAAAAAACAAAAAAAAATCGAGAGCGATCGGTGTCGATCGAATTTCGGGGCATTGGTATGCCACGGGGTTCGCTCACACGACTCGTAATACCAATAGCAATTGCTTCACGATGGCTTCACGATCATACGGAGCACATAGTCACTGAACGGTGCTCACCGGGGGGATGCGCGCAATACCAACGCGACAAATTTATTTTATTTCTTTTTTTTTTTAATACAAAGAGTGGGGTCGCGGTATATAAGGTCAGACTCGAGTCGTTTGAGCGTTGTGTCAGTCAGTGCCAAGCTTCGCAGTGTCATCTTCACTCCACAAAGGAAAAAAAAAATAATAATGTTCAGCAAGGTACTTGATATTGATTTTCCTAAAAAATAATCAAACATCATTTGAAAAAATATATATTGCAAATAGATATATTTAATATTCATCATTGCTTGAAATCGATAATAATCGAATTGTTTATTGTTGATCGGTATTGGTTAATTGATCGATACTCGATGAATTATGTCAACTACTATTATCGAATAATTAAATAATATTTATCGTTGCATGGAAGTCGTGTGAAAAATTAAAAGTATTGGAAAATGATGGGAGAAATAATCAACATTGTTGAAATATCAATCAATACGATTTATAGAAGAATAAAAATAATATTTACTATAATTTATAATTACGCAAAATCGATTCTTTCAACTATTAGAGATTTTCTACGGTAGTATGAAGAATGAAGTACTATTATTTACTATTATTTTGAATAGAAGTTTTCATCAATTCCACGATATTTCGAACAATCATTGAAAAATCTGTTAACGTAAAAAAAAAAAAAAAAAGTCGTCGCTTTTTCAGTCGTTCGCATCCTTCTGCCAATTTAATAATATTATAATCATAATATTATTTTGAATAATCTATAATAATACAAACATTAATTGATACTATTCAAACAGAACAACAAAAAGAACTATTACTCAGTATTTCGAGCAATAATTAAAAAATCCATTAACGCCAAAAAAAAAAAAAATTCTTCATTATTTTAGTCCTTTGCAATGTCGAGCCAATTATACAACATCAAAAATTATCATATTGTATATCGTAATAATCAATTCATCATAATATAAGAATTATATAAAAACATAAATATTAATCAATATTATTCAATCAGAACCCAAAAAAAAAACAACGATTACTCAATAATTCCAAAAAAATAATTCGAAAAATCCATCAACGCAAAAAAAAAAAAATGAAATAAATTCTTCCATGTTTCAGTCGTTCGCAATGTTGAGCCTGGTGGCGTTGGCCCGAGCGGGGGTTATTCCCGGAGCCGCGGTCGTCTCCCATCCGACATTGGCCAGGATCGAGAATTTCGATCCGCAGCCGCAGTACAGCTTCGCTTACGACGTACAGGACGCGATAACCGGCGACTCGAAGGCCCAGTACGAGACGAGAAACGGTGACGTCGTACAGGGCAGTTACTCCCTCATCGAGGCCGACGGTACCCGTCGCATCGTCGATTACACGGCCGACGACGTTAACGGTTTCAACGCCGTCGTCAGTCGCGAACCTGCGATTGCAGCTGTCGCACCTGTCGTCGCCAAATCGGCCGTTATAGCGGCTCCGGCCGCGCCAATCGTCGCTCGGGCTCCCATCGTCGCTGCTTCCGGTGTCATTCCTCCACGCGCAGCCGCCTATTACGCTCAGTATCCCGCAGTTGCACCTGCAGCTGCAGTTGCAAGACTCGCCGCACCTTTGACCTACACCGCTGCCGGTTACGCCGTTTGATTCGATTTAGAAAAAAAACAAATAACGATATTAATATGAATTATCCACGATAATAATATTTTGCAATAATGTAAATACATAAATTGATATGCAAATTATATATATATATATATATATATATGTTATACATAGTTTTTGGTTTACCAATTATTCATCGATTACCTTATCTTACACCCTATCATGCATAATTTTTAGTTCGAAAGGATAACGGAAAATTGAATTTACAGAATCATTTTTTCATCAGACTTTTTTCAAATCAGACTTTTTTGCTTTCTTTTTTTTTTCTATATATTGAAATTTCATAATTTTATAATTAATTAGAAATCTAATTATTTTTTCAACGTAAGTATCGTTTTTTTTTTTTTTCGTTTTGTTTTTGAAAATTGAATTTACAGAATCATCGACATTCTGTTTTCTCTCGAAATACTGAATTTTCGGATTTTTTATTAATCATAAATGATTATTTTTTTATCATAAGTTCTGTTTCTTTTTTTTCAATAGTAACGAGGTTTTTTTCAGGTGCATTGGGGTGTTGAGCTAATGAAAATATTTGACGAGAATTGCATTATCGATGACGATGAGAAAGGGAGAATGAAAAAAAAATGTTGCTTTGACAGTGATTATTATTATTTTTATTTTTTTCACGCCTCGTTATTCATTGGGAAATATTTATTGCCGGTTAACATAAGCTCGTCGCGTACCGTATTACGTTTACGAAAGAACAATGCGTGTGACGTGGACCCGCGGACACACACACACACACTAGTGTGTGTGTGTGTGTGCGTGTGTGTGAAAGAAATTACGAGAGTGGAGTTACACGTCGTAACCGATCCGACCTTCGGCTACGCTCGCTGAGTTACAAATACGCTGTCTTCCATAAAAAGTAAACGAAAAAAAAAAAAAAAAGAAAAACAATCGACAAATAAAAAATTCGATGTATCGAAATTATTAATGCATTTCACGACACTCTCCCATTTGATCCTCATGGCTTTTTTCCCGTTTTTCTAGAAAAAAATATTATCGATTCGTAGTTACCCCCCGCCTCCTCCCACTCCGAGTAGTGAGCACATTCCTCGGATCTCATTGACAATTCCGTTCACGCAAACGTCATTCCTCGATGGACAATTCATGTACAAAGACTGGGCCAAATGAATCACTGTGAGATTTAGAAAGCTTAGAACCAAGTGGGTAAGCTACGTCTGGAGGTACATTCGACGATGCATTTTTTGTATGAAAGATGCTGAAATAAAAGATAATAATAATAATAATAATAATAATAATAATAATAATAATAATAATAATAATAATAATAATAATAATAATTTCAAACTACAGAAATCCGTCATTATAGATAAATGATCACTATAACGCAAAGGTTCCCAAATGTGCCATAAACTTAATGTAATTCACTCCACTGAACATGAAATTTTAAGATTATTATTTTGAAAATTTGCTCGCATTTTCAAAATAATAGTTTGCAGCGAAGATTAATTGATTAATTAATTTTTTTTCATTAAACCGATAATTTGAAAAGTTACAAGGCGTCGCTCACGAGTCGGCTGGCTCGTCTGACCAAAAAGCTCTTTTACTACTGTCCGGCTATGCAATAGCTCCAGCCGATGCGTTTGCGTCTCAGCGTCGTAAAAATTGTCTCCTATCTTGAATTATCATTATCATTATTATCATTTCATGTCCCTTTAATTTGGAATTCGAGAGAAATTGGATCGGCGACGTAAAATTTTTGTTCCAGTGATTATTCGTAATAACAATTACGTTGCGTATCGATTATGGCGATTCACGTGAATTTTTTTATTTTTTTTGCATCGCGTGTGTCGACATTGACGGGCCGTGCAATTGTGCTACAGCACACACACACACACACACACACACACACACACACACACACACACACACGAACACGTTTGTGAACGAAGAGAGACGGCGTGTGTCGATGGAGAGGGCCGGACCAACGAGATCACACGCACGAGAGTTTCGCGAAGAGGGAATCGGGTTTTTTTTTTTTTTTTTCATTTCGGCCCCACGGTTTCTTGGGAAGGGACGAACGAGGTTTGGGCCCCACATTGCGAAATGTTTCAACGGCTCCGTGAATTTTTTCGGTCGGACTATATAAAGTCTAATTCGAGCACGGTAAGACCATCAGTCAACCACCAGACGCACAGCAATGGCTTTCAAGGTGAGATCTTCGCTGCTCACGATTTTTCGTCGTATTTTTTTCAAAAAATATAATTTCAAAAAAAAAATATTTGTGTGCACGTTTATACATATCTTTTTTATAACTGTGCAATGCACATTTATAAGTAGAGCTACTGTTATCATTGAATCTTAATTTTGTTGAAATTTTTTGAAATTGAAGAAATTATCAATATTTTTTGTCAAGCCTGAAAATAAGAAAAAAACAATTTAAAAAAAAAGAGAGACTGACTTTATCGATATTTTTTGTCGATAATATTGTCAATAATCGTGCTGTATATTGTCATATCGTATCAAAGATTTTTTTTCAATATATAATTCGCAAAAAATAATATTTTGGAGATTTCTAATCCCCAAAATGATCACTGCTCGAGTTTCACGAAAGTTATTTTTCGAAATATTTTCACGGATATACATTTTTCGAAAATAACATTGAAACAATTTTCACAGCAAATTCAATTCTCCATCAAAAAGTTATCTTAGGTTTTTTTCCAAATCCGCATGGTTCACGAGTTATTGCCAAAAAACTGAAATTTCATCAAAAAAAATTGACTTCCATCCGGATTCGGCACGTGTTATCATCATTTTTTTCAAAAAAATAAAAAATTTCTCGTTCACCCGCATCAAAATCAAACTATCCGCGGGGTGACTCCGAAGATTCGATTCTCCAAAGACCTTCGTAATCCACATATAACACTTTGAATTTTTCAATATGTCGATCAAAATAATTTTTTTTAATCGAATATAACGTGAAAAATAATGATTTTCAGTTCGTGATACTCGCTGCATTCGTGGCCGTCGCCAGTGCCGGATTGATTCCTGCCCAGCCTCTGGCTTATCACGCCGCGCCCGCCCAGCTGGCTTATCACGCTGCACCCGCCCAACTGGCTTATCACGCTGCACCCGCCCAATTGGCTTATCACGCTGCACCCGCCCAATTGGCTTATCACCAGGCACCCGCTGCTCTGGCTTACGGCGCTCCGATCGCCACCAAGGTCATCGCCAAGACCTACGAACCCGAACCCCACGACTCTCATCCCCAATACAATTACGGTTACGACGTTCACGACTCGATAACCGGTGACATCAAGAGCCAGCACGAGAGCCGCGACGGTGACGTTGTTCAGGGCAGCTACAGCCTCGTCGAGGCCGACGGATCTCGAAGAATCGTCGATTACACCGCCGATCCGATAAACGGATTCAACGCCGTTGTCCACAAGGAACCCGCCCAGATCGCCGTCAAGGCTGCTGCACCGCTCGTCCACGCTGCACCCATCGCTCACGCGCCCCTTGCCTACTATCATCATTAAGAACCCATCCCACTGAAGCTTCATCGATCATCATTCTAGTTTTAATAGCGTCATTGTTATTATTGTAATTTTTTTCTAAGCATTTTCGTTGTTGTTCTTTTTGGAATCACTGTATGCTCACTGTCTGAATTATTATTGATTTTAATAAAAATTATGTCGATATAGATATCGTGAAATGTTTCCGACTGACCTTCTCTTCATTGACCATCATTTTAGTTCGGTATCATTGTTGTCGTAATGTTTTATTATTATTTTTTTGATATCCTGTTTTGTTCTTTTTAGACTTACTGTTTGCTTGCTGTCTGAATTATTATTGATTTTAATAAAAATTAGGCCAATATAGATATCGTGAAATGTTTCCGACTGACCTTCTCTTCATTGACCATCATTTTAGTTCGGTATCATTGTTGTCGTAATGTTTTATTATTATTTTTTTGATATCCTGTTTTGTTCTTTTTAGATTTACTATTTGCTTGCTGTCTGAATTATTATTGATTTCAATAAAAATTAGGTCGATATAGATATTGTGGAATGTTTTCTATTGATCATCTCTTTCATCGACCATCATTTTAGTTATATCAGTCACAGTTCGTGCGAGGTCACTTTCGTGATATTGAATTGCTTGTTAAAAAATTACATAAGCTACACGAACATTTTTTCGAAATATCTTTGTTAGTACACATTTTTCGGAAAAAATGATTAGAATCATTTGGATGAAAAATTTAATTTTCTATAAAATCTTATGAACAATTTATTTTCCAAATCCGCATATTTCATGAAATATTAACAAAAAACAGCAATTACGTCTGAAAAATTGACTTTCATCCGGATTCGGCATCTGTTTGCATAATTTTTTTCACAAAAATAAAAGAGTCATCGTTTCTTTAAATCAAAAACTAACTTTCTATGGGGAGACACCAAGGATTCAATTATTAACTACCACCCTAATACATATATATATAGATTGCTTGGTATCTATATATTGGTAATGGTAACACAATCGGAGCTTCAGCGTACAAAGTTGTTCGTACATGATTTTCAGTACAAGGTAGATCGAACAAAGGGCATTAATAATAATAATGATAATAATATAACAATAACAATAATAATCGCGAAATATATTGTTGCGAATAAAATATTGCGGTCAAGAGAAAACCGCGGGATTCGCGATCCGGCATATCGCGCCGGTGAATCCGTGAATAAAAAATAAATAAACAAAAAAAAACAAAAAAACCAAAAACAAAGATACGAAAGGAAAGGTCCGGATCGCCTTTTAAGTCAAACGCGTACAAGTTGGCTGGACAATGAAGGTTGTACGAGTATTTATGGACGTGCGGTTGTAATTGGATTCGTACGGTTCCCCACTGTGTCGAAGGACTGCGGGTACACAACCCTTCGTACCTTTTTGTTCGTTATAAACGCCTCTCCGTGACCCGGCACATTTACATTTGTGTTGCCGACCTCACGAATATCGGATCTCAATCTCCGGCAATTATCTCAACCGAATTTCATTTCATTTTATTTTTCTAAAACATTATTCTTCGTTCATAATATTCGTTCGGAAAATGAATTTACAAGTGACAAATAAAATTTATTTTACTCATTATTTTTGTTGTTCGTTGGAAAATAAATTTACAACTGATTCCGGAATTTATATCGAATAGACGATGATGTCGGAGGATATCTTGAAAATGTTCTAGTAACACGAAATTTTACTATTTATTTTTATTCATGCACTGAACTGTTGGCTTGACTCATTTTTTTTATGGATTTATTTGCTCATTTTTTAATGAAAAATTCGACCAAATTAACAAGTGCATTATTTATTTATTTTTTGCCACTGGGTTTCTAATTTCAAAGCGAGTGATAAGATTTTCGTGCATAAATATAAGTAAATAAATAAATAAATAAATAAATAAATAAATAAATAAATAAATAAATAAATAAATAAATAAATAAATAAAAAACGTATTTTTTTCTTTTTTTCAAAAGTACTATCAATATTTATTTGTCATATCATTGTGCTAACAAAAAGCTACGATATTAAAGCCAGCGCATGTACCAAAGCTTCGGAGTTTTCGTTGAGACATGAAAAAAAAAAAAAAAGAGAGAAAAATATAACAAAAATTCATGTTTGACCGAAAGATCCGAGAGACGTTGAGAATGGGCGGGAAAAAAAAAGACGAAGGCGCGTTCGAGTGATCTCCTTACGAATCGACCCAATTCTGAAACGTAGCCGAGGAGAGAGCCCGCGACATTGGAACGAAAGCGAAAACCCGTGAGCGACCTTCGCGCGATTGTCCGGTGGTTTCAGGTGCACCAGACATCCCCCCCCCCTCCCCCCACGAGGCCCGAGAGACCGCGGAACGGAATACCGAGACGCTGAAGAACGAAAGTAATCCGACATTCCACGTGAGTCGTTTGAGTTGCGCAATACATTCACTCGCGATCGTGGTAATTTGTTTTTCTTTTTTTTTTTCGTTTCGTTAAACCTTACGAGCGTTTCCTGCGTCGGATTCACAACGACCTTGAGTCGAATCGGAGACTCGTAATAATTATCCATAGTTGTTTACTGGATGAAATAAATATTTTCATGATTTTTTGCATTATTATTTCATCAATGAAATCGATAAAAAATCGAATTTTAGGGGTAAAAAATACGTAATCTATGATACCATTTTCTTAAATATATTTTCGATAAAAATGTGGAATTTTTGTTCGAGTTCGTTGCGAATAAAGTTGGGACTTCGAATAATTATTTATGCTGATATGTAGATTAAATAGATATTTTTTTTATCATTTTTTACGATATTGGTTATTGAAAAATGTGTATAATTAATCGATTTTAAGAATGATTGAGAACATGTCACATCACTTTCTATTGTTTTTCATAACCATCTATATACTTTAAAAAAGATTTTGAAATTCAATAAAATTTCCAGGTCCGCCGGTCGAGTGTGAATAGAATGATGAAATTATTTAGAGATAATTAATAAGTCAAACGATGCCTCCGAATAATTATCGATCCACGATCTTCGATCCGAAAAACACTATTTGAAAATCATGCAGCCTCCCGCTCATTGTAAAAAAAATAACAATACCCAGTAAAATTTAGTAAAAAAAAGTTTAAGCACGTCGAATATAATTTTTTTTGTCAAAGGATCAATCACGAATAAAAAAATGCAAATTTTTCCATCTCATCGCAGCAATTTCATAATTTTCAATAAACCACAATACAATTTTCTCGTCGATCATACTCTCTCGTCACGCCGTTAAATCGAACAAAAAGTAATCGCAGTCGCGGCCATCATTTCTCACTGTACAATAGAATCCTGCCTCGTCTTCGCTTCAACATTCTCATCAACTCGGTGACAACGAAGAAAAAAAAAAACAAAATAAAGCTCACATTAACTCGCTAAAAACAAAAAAAAAAACAAAAACAAACAAACGAAACGATCTAATAAAACAATAATTTCGTGATTTACAATACAATATAGTTACAGCTTGCATATACAGTCAACTTAAAGACAATAATAAAATAATAAAAATAACGAAATAGTAAAATCCTAATCGTTTACTTGAATAAGAAAAAAAGCTAACAAAGATTACACGAATGATTTAAAAATTAAGAGGTATCATTGCATTCGTCGTCCTAACGCTTTGCAGTTATCTCGTCTGTGTGTTTGTGTTTTTGTGTGTGTATGAGTGTCTGGGTGCTGGATAAGACGCGTTGTTGTTGTTGTTTAGTGAGAGTAGGAAAAGAGAGGAGTGGAGTAGCTCACGTGTGAGATGTACGAGAGCGGCCCGGCGCCGCGGATGTAGGCTGTAGATGGCGCGGCGATCTTGGCGTAAGCTGCCGGCCCGGCCGGCGCGACGTACGCCGCCGGTGCGGCCGGTGCGGCGTACGCCAGCGGGGCGGCGTACGCGGTGGGCGTGGCCAGGATCTTCGCGTGGGCAATCGGAGTCGCGATCTTGGCTACGGCCTTGACAGCGATCTGGCCCGGTTCCTTGCGCACAACGGCGTTGAATCCGTTCGCAGGATCGGCGGTGTAATCGACGATGCGACGGCTACCGTCGGCCTCGATCAGCGAGTAACTTCCCTGCACAACGTCGCCGTTTCGGCTCTCCTGCTGGCTCTTGAAGTCACCGGTGAGCGAATCCTGAACGTCGTAGGCGTACGAGTATTGGGGATTCGCGTCGTAATCGGCGTCTATCGTCTTTGTCAACACCGTCTTTGCCGGGACCGCGGCGTAGGCCAGGGGAGCACCGTACGACGGACCGCTGGCGATGAAACCGGCATTTGCCGCACCAGCGATCAGAGCCACGAGGAAAAACTGCGTTTTTTTACGAAGAAACATTGTTTTGTTAATTTTACTATCATTATTATTTTTTTTTGTCAACAATCATAGGTATAGGAATATTCTGTTGGAAAGATAATCGTTGCAGAATTATAGACATTCTGTTTGTTTTTTTTTTTTTTTTTTTGTATTATTTGGATATTTTTAAGATGATTAATTAGGACTGATTGAAAAATTATTAAAATTCATATTCGTTTTTATCTTCTTGGCTCTCGTGAGATTATAATTCCATTGAAGAAATGTATGTTTAACTATATATATATATTATCTAAATAAAAAATTAAGGATCTATGTGCTTGTTTACCCTCGATCGATTTTAATTACTATTTTTCCATGTTTTAATATCTTCTTCGATAATTAAAATCGATCGAGGGAAAAAAAAACACCTAGATCCTAATATTCTATCAGAATTTTTCGACTTTATCGTTATTACTTTTTTTCTCCCATAAAATCATTATTACATACATTTTTTTGTATAATTTATCTACATATACAGCAAAAGCAAAAAAAATGATATAGAAAAAGAAAAAAAACTAATTAATAAAAATCCATCGATCGAATAATAATCGTGAAACGAAAATTGTTAAAAATATGACGTTGTATCGTGATCACACGATTCAGCGTGTGATCGTCGTACCTTGAATGCCATTGTGAGTCGGATAATGCGTTAACGACGATGCGTTTGATACTGAAATGTAAACGGGGTTGTGCCACTATTTATACGATACGATGATCGTCGCAACGTTCGTTCTCGTACGTCCTTACGGTCATACGAACACCACCCAATAACCATCGAATGTGGATCGACCAGAAAAACATTATTATTATTATCCAATAAATATATATATATGTATATTAAAAAAAATAAAAAATAAATAAAACGGTTGAGTGCACAAACGTTGTGACGTAACTGTGGTCCAATGTATTTGGGTGTCGATTACCCACGAACGGTCGTGAAAGAGGGTTTTCGTTCGTTGCAACGACGAGAGGGCCTCTCGCACACGACGAATGATCGTGAGGCTCGTCGGAGGCGGGGGAGGGGGGAGGGGGGAGGGACCAGCCACGGATTCTGCAATGGAATCAACCCGGACAACGAGAGAGCGACGAGGAAGCCGATGATAAATTTTACTTTCACCCGAATTAAAAAAAAAAAAAAAGAAATTGAAAAAAAAAATTGAAAAAAAAAAAAAAAATCGGGCGGTGTGAGATTGTGTGGTGAACGGCTTGTGGGATGCTACGATCGAATCGAGGCACCGATATCCCGCCGCCCCAATGTCGCGATGAGGGAACGAATTGAATTCTTTTTATTTTCTCATTTATTTTTTCGAACGGGTATAATATACGTGCGAATTCATTTGATGTGCAATCACGACGTGGGCGTTTGTACGGTTGCATCGGTTGCGACGAAACGTCCGTGTAAATGTGGTCAGCCTGGTTTTGGAAAAATAAAAAAAAAAAACAAAAAGTATGACGCACGAAATAAATTGATCGTGGAAAAATTTTGCGGTTTTGAAGGAACAAAAAGTTCATGCGTCGAGGTTGCGTTTTTCAATTTTTTTTATTTTGCATTTTTTATGTTTTTGACAAACAAAATTTGAAATATGGTTAAACATGGAAAATTATTTCATTTACTGATATTATTATTATTATTATTATTATTATTATTATTATTATTTTATTTTGTGGAAGATTGTCCGGAGACGTGTTTATCGAGATTTTGGGTTGACGACGGAATTCGGAAACTATTGGGACGATAATTGCATGGATTTGGAATATGTTTTGGCAATGATGGATTGATTCGAAATTTTGAGAAAAAGCAGTTGAAGCTTGCAATGGGAAAACGAAGCCGACCGAGCGACCGATACTTGGGGCTTCGTTGCAAACGGATGATGTCATGCGAGCCGCCTGTCCTTGTAACTTTACGATCCCTTATCAGTGGCACAGCGTTGGTCGTCGACGGAAAAAAAAATCCGTTTTTTCGCGTTCCGAAATGCTGCGCATTTATTCAGCGAGTTGGAATTTATAATTCCGACATCCTAAATAATAGCGAACCTAGCTCATGATAACCTATATACATTTCACTATCCACAGCTTGAATGAATTGTCTTTGTCATCAATTAATTTAATATCATTTTGGATGATTTGAAGAAAAAAAATCCAAATGTGTAGCTGCGGAGGAATTACACTTATCGAGTTATCAATAGTGTCAAGTGATAACCTGAATGCGAATGAAGTCGGGTTAACGTAACCCCCGACCGTGTTACAGAATTTTAATACGACTCGCTTCTGATTAAAAAAAAAGTTCGTATGAATATTTAAGTTTCATTGAGACGAATGAAAAATTGTCTTAAAAACAACAACGAAAATATTGAAAAGTCATCATCACACTATAACCACACGAATTAGACTCTACCGCGACTCTTGATATGCGACCCACGTATATCATAAATAAATACAACAAAAAAATACAAAAAAGAAATTGGATCATTTTCCGAATGATTGACGTAAGTATTTTTTTTCTCATGTTTCGGATAAAATTTTTAAAGTATGATTCATTAAATTGCGTCTATTTGTTTGCTGGAAAATTAAGGGATTTTCATGATTTAGTTTTAACCATGTTAACCAATTTCATTTCCTGTAGAATGATAATTTTGTTTGCAAAAAAATATAAATGATTTAGCTCCGATTTTGTACACACATTGTACTAGCCACGAATAACCGAATGCGAAAGTTGAAAAAAAAAAAAAAATCGTTATTTGGCTTGTCGACCAGATTGAAATGTTTTTTTTTTTTTCACTGTTTGGAATTATTATTTTATTCAAGGCAACGGGTAAAAATTGCGACGCAATTCGTAACATCGTCGAGCGTGATGCTTTTTCAAACGCAAAAAAGTTATCGATGCACGTGCGCTCGGGGCTGCGAATAAAAATAATTAACGTCGGCAACACGCGACTGTCGTAAAATCAACGTGGACATAAAAAGCCTCGCACTGCCGTTGCGTTTTCAGATTCTCCAAAATTTTCAATACACTAGTGAGTTATAAGACAATTTTGTTATTATCATCTGGCAACGAGATTCGTCTACGGCAAAACCGATCAGAACCTACGGAGGTGAGTAAATCTTGTGATATCTAAATTATCGTCGGTATCGGTCGGTACTACGTCTAATGTAGGGGAGACCGGGGCCAGTTGTAACATTTTTCGCAAAAATCTGAATATCCTGCGATCCACTCGGTATATTCACCAACTTCTTGCGACATATTGTTCATCGGTTACCAAACTATCATCATGAATTAAACAAATTTTCAACGACCCGAAACTCGAAAGTAATTGAACTTTGTTCTGTCAAAATGTGGAACGTAACTTTTTACCCCGTCTGGGGGTGAAAATTAACAGTGCTGGGTCAAGTTGTGACACGTTGCTAAAGAGAGATCTCAATCGAAGAATCAATTTTACAACAATCAACGGTCGAGTCACGGAAAACATGTTATAGTTTCGGACAATATGTTAATACATAGCTAAATCCCCTAACCCTTGTTTTTTCTTTTTCACAAATAATAAGAAAAGAAAATGTCGGTCAATCAGTGTTACTAATGGTTCGCGAAAATCCTAAAGTTCAATCACGTTTCGCACCATCAAAAATGATGAGTCAATATCGTAAAAAACCATTATACGTTTTTCATTGAAAATTTCACACCTTGTTTATACGTAATTCATGAAAATCAAGAATTATATCGTCTTCTTCAACGAGCCTAAACCGTCTTCAATCATCGATGACGGTCCCGTTGAAACGTTTGAATTTTCATTCACAGTCCACGAAGTTTCGAATCGCCAAAATCGCCAAGATGATGATGATCCCGAAGATCTCGTTTATTTTCGCGGTCATCGTCGTAGATCGGTCTGCCGCTGCTCCTTCGTCCAAGCTGACAGCCCATGACGTTCGATCCGAAAACTCGACGGTCTTGAATTTCGCCAAACGGAGGTACGACGGTATCGAAGAAAACGCTTTCGCATCGTCCGATGCAGCCAAGAGTCTCGATTTGTCGAACAACATGATAGAACATGTTTCGTCAGACGTATTCGCGGGACTCAAAAATCTGGATAGCCTGAATTTGAAAAAAAATCGTTTGCGGTCCTTGCCCGTCGGAATTTTTTCGAAACTCAAACAATTGAAGACTCTTTATTTATCCGACAATGAAATAAGTTTGCTCGATGCAAAAGTATTCGATAAACTAAAAAATTTGGATAATCTCAATATCAGAGGAAACAAAATTACCAATATTCCCGACGGATGCTTCTCAAATCTTCATCGGTTGAGGCGTCTGACAATATCGGACAATCCAATAACTGACCTCGATGCGAACGTGTTTCAGGGACTGAAAAAATTGCACGATCTCACTGTCAGCAAGACCAATTTGACTGAACTTCCGGCAAAGATATTCGCGAATCTCGTGGCATTGACGGAACTTTATTTTAGCAAAAACTCGATAACCGTCGTCAAAAATGAACAATTTCGCAATCTCAATAATTTGTTGATTCTCGATATCAGTGACAACGCGATTATCGAAATTCCCAAATCGTCGTTCGCAAACCTCAAAAGATTGAAGTTTCTCAACATGGCCGGAAATTGTATAAAATTTTTCGATCCAAACGTATTTCGAAAACTCGAAAATTTGACGATTCTCGATTTCAGTCGCAACTCCATCGAAATCCTCGATCCCGAGATTTTCTCGAATCTCGCGAATTTGAATAAGCTGTCGATGAGGAACAATTCCATAACGTTATTGCCCGAACTATTATTTCACAACCTCGAAAAATTGTGGCATCTGGATCTGAGCGAAAACTCGATTACCGATATTACGAAAGAAACTTTTTCGGGCCTCGAAAGATTGGAAAAGCTTTTTGTATCCACGAATCCCATAGAAATCATCGACGAAAATTTATTCAACGATCTCAAAAGTTTGAACAATCTTCATTTCGCTAAAACACGTATAACCGAATTTCCCAAACGCTTATTCGCGAAAAATCGACAACTTAGTCGTCTCGATCTATCGGACAATGTTGAAAACACGAATTTGCCGAGTTTCCACGGTCTGAATCGTCTCACTTATCTGGACATCTCGGGCAATCGACGATTGAAGATGCTGACGTCCAACACGTTAGTCGGGCTTGAACAAGATTGTCGAGTCACATTGGGAACCCGTGACGAGGAAATCGCAATAAGCACAGCCGTCTACGGTGATCCGGTCGGCGAAATCGTGGAATTCGATGGTAAAATGGCGAACGACGATGACGAAAAACCAATCGCACATGGCGGACTGACCAGAACCCATCGATTGGTGGCTTGCGTTAGATCCAACAAATTAACGAGTCTCAAGGTTTTGGGTCTGAAGGAAAAGCCAGAGGCTGCGGATTGTCACGAAATAAATCCAACTCCGGCTGGTGTGATAATTTATGGGCTCGGTATAGCCGAATTCAAACCTAAATGGCACAAAGTGCCGAAAAAAGTTGGAATAACCGGTGGTTGGTCGTCCATGAGTTTCATAATGAACAACATAATCAATTTGTCCGAACACATGCTCAATGGACTTCCCAAATACATAACTGCGTTTCGTATAAATCATAACGGAATCGAACGCGTGGAATCCAACGTTCTTGATCACGAGACGATCGAACAATTGGACTTTGCTTCGAACAATATAACCACGATTGACGATTACGCTTTTGCCAAAATACCCAAACTAAAAATCTTGATACTTTCGTCGAATAAAATCTGTGGGATTGAATTTTTGAAAACATTGCCGAGGAATATTGAAAAATTGTATTTGACAAACAATCTTATAGAAGATATTGGACCGATGACTCTTGTCAATCTAACGAGTCTGCTTTATCTCGATATTTGTGAAAACAATGTTAAGACGATTGACGAGGCTAACTTCGGATCTCTACCCAATTTGATTAGGCTTGATTTGGCCGGAAACGATATAAGAAGCATCGGAAAAGGTGCTTTCGTCGGGCTTGACAATTTGAAGCATCTCACTCTGACGTCCAATGGAATTGCGATTGTTCACAAAAATATGTTTTACCCATCTGTCAAAAGTGTTCGCGATCCGGCGAATAATGATATTGTTTTACCGGGAGTCCTGGAAAATTTGTGTACTCTACAATTTGATCGTAGTAGTATTACGAAACTCGATAGCGATATATTGATACGCATGCGAAAATCAGAGAATCCGGATATTTCATGTCACGTTAGACTGTTCGGAATTGCTTCTGTGAGCAGGATAAACAAGTGAGACGTCGGTTGAGCGCCTGATAGAAAAGTCATTTGATGACGTCTGTTTAGTCGTTAAATCGCTCGGAGATTGATTCGACACTTTACTGTTATCATATGAGAATGTTTATTAATATGTATTATAAAAACCTTTATTGATCGATTTGTAATCAATGATTATTGTAACACGAAGAAAAAAAAATTCAGTTATCGACTGTAAGAATATCGTGAAACAGTACTCAGAAATTTGACACTTCAATCTTCCTTCTTACAGGACACTGTATATATATATATATATATGTGTGTATATATTCCGGTCGAAATAATTTATCAGCTACCGTTTGTGATCAGGGCCGTTAAAGCCGTTTGCGAAAAGCGCAACAAAAAAAATTGCCAACCAAACCGTTTAACCAGACACGAGCACAACACGCCCGAGCCGGTAATGCACGAAGGATAACTCTTATATATATATATATATATATATATATATACATTTATATACAAATATACAAAAAATAACAAGAAGAAAAGTGAGAGGACATGCGAACGAAAGTAACACGGTCGTTGCATATCGTCCCGAAATGGCAGTCATTAAGGCGCCCACTTGCACACGCGAAAAAAGAGTTGCAGGTGGGTTGGGCGAGGGCGGGCGGGGGGGGGGGCGTCCTTGGCTCAAGCGCGGAAAGGGTGAATCGAAGCTTCTTCAAATTGATACCCAATTATCGCATTATCACCGTGATCTTCCGGCTCGACGAGAGAATTAAAAGAATAAAAAATGAAAAGAATAAAAATAATAAAAAAATAATATAAAAATGTAAGGCAAGGTGAAGATCGAAGGTGACGATGAATATACGTGTTTAGATCGCGTTGCATATTGCAGTTGCACTATCACAGAATATTACAGAATACATGCAATTTTCTTTGTTTCCTTGAAAATAATTGAAAAAGAAAGGGGAGAAAAATAAACGTCTCACGAAACGTGAAAGTTCTTTGTTTGTTTTTTTTTTTTTTTTACCCCCGAATAACTATGAAACGTAATTGACGATATTTATCGGGAAAATATTTTATTCCATACAAATTTTATGAAAGATCGGTAACAAAGATAATCTTTGTTTTGAAAAAAAAAAAAAAATCAAATTTGAATATCATTTTTTATCAACTGTCATTTCAATAATTTACAAAGAACAGTCTTTATTTAAAAAAAAAAAAAAAACACAAATTTGACTAAAAAATTTTATCGACTGTTGAGCATTTTGTATGTTCGAAAAATGAGATTAAAACAAAAAAAAAAACAATTGCAAAAAAATTTCAGTCATTGTTGGTATTCAGCGAATCGTTATAACATTCGATGCCAAATATTTCATTGATTCGGGTAATTAAAATTGACGTAGAAATGATAAAACGACGAGTGGGAGTGGATCTCCTTGCGCAGATTATTTTACATTTTATCGTATTATCGCGACGCAAACCGTAAATTCGCGTAATTTGGAAATAACGATGGACCGTTCGGTAAGCGCGGGCAAATGAGGGAACACGCCCTCGGGGCTACGCGCGCACATCAACGAGTTCGAACGTCCGGAGATCGGTGCGCGGTTACCTCACGATCACAATTTATGCGGTTCCCGAACTCGCTCGAATACCGCCCCCCCCCTCCCCCCTCCCTTTCCCACTGCTCCCGCATCGTCGTGAAACACATTTTCGGACAACCGGCAATTATTCGGTTCGGGAAGCTTTCGGATTCCTCGCACCGGACGGTTTAAACTTGTAATACGACGGCGCAGTAGGTACGTTCCGTACGACACCGCCAAATTAAATAATAAAAATTGAAAAAAAAAATGAAAAAAAACGCAAGAAAATAAGCAAAAAAAAAAAAGACAAGAAAATAAGCAAAAAAAAAAAACAAACATATTGGGTGCGGTTCTCGATTGCGTAAGAATAATTTCGTCGATTTGCCGTTGTCATTCTTTTTTTTTTTTTTTATTCCTTTTCTACTTTCGGGTTGAAATGTTTCGCGAATTAATAATTTATTCGTCGAGCTCGCAATTTCACGGCGAAAGGTGTGAAGGCGACAATTATACATATGTGTCTGTGTGTGTGTGTAATAAGTCTTTTCGGGTTTGAAAATTTCGCGAATTGTCAATTCATAATAAATTTGTAATTAATCTTAATAATGAAATATGTAATTGTGTCGTCTTATGCATTATCACTTGTCCATATATGTGTACAATGGGGTGGTTATTATTTATTTGGCCTGAAAAAATATCGCTACCCACCTTCGAAATGATTCGAGACCGTGAAAATGAAATTTTCATATTTTTTTCCGATTTTCAAATCCACCATCTGCATTGACTCAATTGATCTGAAAGTTTTTTTAAAATCATTTATGTGATATTTTCGAGTTTGATGCAAAAACGTGGGCGCGGAAAAAAATCGGAAAAAAATGTATATTACAAAAAACTATACGACGAAAACGGCAAAAAAAATTGGCAGCTATCCGGCAAACATTTTTATTCTCATTTTTGAGGTTATGTTTTAGCTGTCAACATTTTTTCGGGTTTTTGTGGTATAATTTATTACGATATACATTTTTTTTCAGATTTTTATTTCCCGAACTTTTTCGTAGGAAAAAAAAATAATTTTAAAAACTTTCAAATGAATTTTTTCAAGAACTACCCTAGTGTATATATATATATATATATATATATATATATATATATATATATATATATATATGTGTGTGTAATTTTTCGAGGTTCGGAAATTTCGCGAGTCAACGAATTTATAACAAATTTGTGATAAATCTTAATAATGAAACATTTAATCAGATGTGGTCTTATAAATTATAATTTAAATATATATATATATGTGTGTATGTAATTGTATATATGTGTGTCCACTGAAAATATACGTCCAGGCATTCATATATATATATATTTCAGTGGTCACCTGTATCTGTCGCGTCGAAACCACTTAGTCGGGGAAAAAGCAAAAAAAAAAAAAAATGTGATAATAATGTTGACCAAGGTCCACGAGTCCCCGATATAAATTCTGTAACCCGGATGCCTCGCCGGAACTTTTTTTTTTTTCTTCTTCTTTCTTTCACAAATTAGTTCAGCGATCCCATAACGAGGACACGACGCGTCCTCGACCGCCCGACAAAGACAATATATCGTAAAACTCGAAACGAAACGAGCTCCATCCGAATCGTGAAAATCCACGAAACAGCAATCTCGCATCTTTCCACTGCAGACAAATTAATCGATAAAATCTTGAAAAAAATGGTCCTAAAATTTTATGGGGCTGTTAACTTGCTCCCAAAAAGACTATTCATTTTACATAAATTTTCATGAAATCTTTGTTTCTGAATTTGCCGACAATTTTTATAATCCTGAAAATTCAGTAGAAAAGTAAGAGTAAAATTTTCGAACATTTTGGAAAATAAGAGGAAAAAAAACAATCATTGCCTCTTTGTTTTTTAAAATACTCAGAATATGCCGTCATTTTGAAAAATTGCAAACCTTTTCGATCGCCAGATGCATCACGACAGAGTCGTCGTATGTATGTATGTATTGATCATATCAATCAATTTTTTTTATCGATTTCTCGTTCATCAATTCTCTATCAATTTTATTATCCCAAGAATACCAATTTTTCTTCTATTTTTTCAAAAGACTTTGAAAATTTCTCATTCTTCAAAATTGCGAACTATTCTGCGGCCAAGTTATCGTATAATAATAATAATAATAATAATAATAATAATAATAATAATTCAATTTTAAAAAATGTCACGATTCTATTTCTATTTTTTAAAAATAATAATAATCGTTGATAATTCCCAAAGGAAATAAAGTAACAATATATACGTATATACATATATATTGAATCTAAAAGTCGTGAAAACGTGGCTATAGAAAAATTAAATCGTATCGCCAACGCCTCAATATAAACGAAAAATAAAAAAATAAAAAATCCTAAACTGTCGAGAACAAATCGTAATAATGATAATTCACGACCGAGGAAATGGGAACCAAATAATATCAAAATAATTGTTTCAATAAGAACACTGTAATTTTCATTGTTTTTTTTTCAATATTTTTATTCATTTATTTGCATTTGAGGTCGTTGTTTGGAAGGGTAGGTTTATAAATATGACGGACGAATGATTGGGATGGAAAAAATCAGTGATGATAGAGGGCGGGTGCGGCATAGGCGAGTGGCGCGGCGATTTTGGCGACGGCGGGTGCGGCGTAGGTGGCATGAGCGTAGGCCGGTGCGGCGTAAGCGGCGTGAGCGTAGGCCGGTGCGGCGTAAGCGAGCGGGGCGGCGATTTTGGCGACGGCGGGTGCGGCGTAGGTGGCGTGAGCGTACGCGGGTGCAGCGTAGGCGGCGTGAGCGTACGCGGGTGCGGCGTATTTGGCGATGGGTGCGGCGTAAGTCTGAGCGTACGCGGCGGGTGCGGCGGCGTAAGCGACCGGGGCGGCATGAGCGATCTTGGCGACGGGGGCGGCGGCGTAAGCCAGAGGAGCCGGTGCGGCGTACGCGAGGTGTGCGGCCGGTGCGGCGTAAGCCAGAGGAGCAGCGGCGACGGTCTTGACGACCGCGGGCGCGGCAGCGACGGTCTTCACGGCGAGCTGAGCGGGTTGTTCCTTGCGGACAACGGCGTTGAAACCGTTGACGGAATCGGCGGTGTAGTCGACGGTGCGACGGCTTCCGTCGGCCTCGATGAGGGAGTAACTGCCCTGGACCACGTCACCGTCGCGGCTCTCGTGCTGGCTCTTGAAGTCACCGGTTATCGAGTCCTGAACGTCGTAACCGTAGTTGTACTGGGGATGGGGATCGTAATCGGCGTCGATCGTCTTCGCGACGACCGTCTTGGCGATCGGCGCGGCGTACGTCAGAGCCGGTGCGGCCGGGGCGTAAGCGACCGGTCCACCGTGAAGGTAACCCGCGTTAGCCGCCGCCACCAGAGCGAACAGACATACGAACTGCAAACAAACATCATTATCATTGATATCGTAATATCTCGTTGTCAACGATTATCAAACTATTTCGTGGAAATTATTTATTCACGCTGTTTCGATGGAACGAAACATGTTTATTTTTGTTTTTTCAGAAATTTTACAGTCACGAAAAGTTTGGTTCACGTGTACAAGTTGCCTTCGTGAACAATCATTGGAACGAACGAATTATTATTATTGCAAAAACTTAATAAATATATATTTTTTTCGTTTATTGTGATTGGATACCAAGAGGGTATGAAATTGTGTTTTTCCAAAATATTATTTTTCTTGATAATATAAAATCAAACAAAATTTTCGCTCGTAATTATAAAAATTGCAGAGTCCTCAATTCTATCGAAAGATTATCGTACAATCGTCGATAATGGATAATTTCGTGACAACCCACCTTGAAGGCCATGGCTGAGTTGATTCGGTTGGATCTACTTGGGTGATTGTGATGTCTTTCGTCGATCGGTTGCTGGCTTATATAGTCCCGACGATTCGGGCGACGTCCCCCACCACACCGACGACAATCTCATGGACATCAACCGTCCACCGGACACTTTCGAAGTTCATCGACGGAAATTGGTTCTTGAACTTGGCCGGATGTGTGTTCCCCTCTTCTCCTTCACTCACCCTCCCCACCCTTCTCTCACTCGCTCGCCCGGCCACCCTGACATGGCCCGAGGGAACCGGGCTAGCGTTGCATTGTGCATTTTTGCTCGTTCGTGCGATGGCGAACGAAGGTATATAAACGAAGAAACGAAGGACGGTGATCGTTGGGGTGGACCGTGGACGTTGTTCCAGGGTCGATGCGGGCACGAGTTTTGCCGGACCACGATATACACCATTAGCCAGTTGAATTTAATAACAACCAATCCGAGACAAGAATCGATTCGCATCCGCGACTTATGCCCCCGTATCTCGCAAAATTTTACACCTTTCGATGGGTTTCGTCGTTCGAACGTGAACGACTCGAGAACCATTTGCCGTGTACCGGATCGTTGATAAAATCGTTAAATTGCAACGAGGGAATGTTTGTCATCGTTTATTTCATTATTTATTCATTCATATATATATAAAGCGTTCCACATCACTTCAGCCACCAAAAAAAAATTTTCCACAAATTATTTTAAAGAATTGAATTATTTTATTGCAATATATTCACCGAGGACCGATTTTTTTACTATTTTTTATTATTTTTCCACGGAAACACGAAAAAAAAATAAAAAATGAAACTGAAAAAGAATCTATTAATAAAATCGGCAAAATTACCGATTACCGATGCCACGATATAAAAAATACTAAAAATTATTTTTTTCGTATTCAGAATTTGGGGAAATTTTGATGAATAAAATAGCGAGTGTATTTTTTGAGAAAAAAAATATATTCTTGCATATTTTGCCCCGAAACGGACGTTCAACTTGCTCGATAAAATCTAAAGTAATTTTTTTCTGTAAGGCCATGAAAATACGCTGATTTTCGTTTTTTTTAAATGTAAATACGTGAAATCCTGCCAAAGATACACTCATTTGTATGGAAGAATGAAAAATAAACGTTAATGAACGATAAAATCGTGAGAAATTTTTTTAAAAAATTCTTCACTCGGTCATTATATTGCAATAAAATAACTCAATATTTTCAAACTATTTGTGAAATTTTTTTGTTCAGTGGCTAAAGTGATGTGGAATGCCTCACTTTTTTTTATTACATCGTTGACGATATCGAATCTCAGCTTTTTGCGATTGCATTGTAAAATAAAAAAATATGAATGATAAATAAATGGGAATGAATTTAACGATATTGTTTATCAGTTTTTCGTCTACTTGCAGCATGGAATATAAATGTATGAACAATGAATGAATTACACCCCGTCACGGTCACTCGGACGAAAAACAAGTGAAAATGAAAAATATTTCGAAATATTTTTTCATATGTAATCGTCGAATGAATTTCGAAGTGTGATCTCGATTTACCGTCTCACGAGGTTCACGTCGTTCGATAATTTCGGTCCGAATTCCGAAAGCGAAGCGGGTACGACACACCGCTTCTCGTTCTCTCGAAATTCAACTTTCAACGTCTTCGATCTCGACCGATTTTCGATCTAGATTCGTCCCACACCCGAACTTCATTGCACACACACACACACACACACACACACACACACACACATATGAAAATGAATAAATTGAGATTTTTTAGTTTCGTCTTAAAAATTTGTCGATTATTTTTTTTTTTTCATCTCGAAATACCTTTCTCCGTCGTGTACCACACGGTGAGATTGATACGCCGGATGTGCGAAGCCTTGTCCTCCGAAGTCTCGCTGATCCCGACGACCCTGAATCACAGCCGGATCTTTCGACCGGGCTGCATTTAATTGGGCGATAGAACTATCTCGATTGTAATTACAAAACGACGAAAACGAGAGAAATAAAAAAAATCAACGTTTGAAAATAAATGTAACATTGATTTTAATTAAAACGATTTTTTTTTTTTTTCAATCGATCGATCATTCGGATATTTGGTGATGCTTCGGTTTGAATGACTTGAAAATTCGAATGATGAGAAAATTATAGAATTATCTTAAAAAAGTAGCTTTGTGAAAATTCAACGTAATTGCGCAGAATCAATTCGAAAAAAATGGAACACATAACGCGTGTAATTATTATTATAATTGTTTTTTTTTTTTTTTTGTTAACCCGTTGAGGTCACACCTCCAAATTGAATCTGACTTGAATCTCGCGCCAAACTTTAATTTAACATGTTTTCCAAATAACCCATCAGTCGTTGTCTTCTATTCAAGATTTTTGAGTAGTCAAAACACGATGAGAAAAAAAAATTTCACGAAATCCGAAATTTTTTTACAAAAAAAATTCTTGAAAAATTATAATTTTTGCCACGTGGTAAAAAATCCTACGCAGTTTTACTCTAGAGATATTATATTATTTGATTTAAAAAAATGGAGCTTTCATGAATTTTGAAAAAAGTATTATTTATTTTGAAGTTTGAACCTCAAGACTTTTGGTTCGATGTTGAAAAATAGAAGCTGTATGTTCGAATGGACGAAACAATGTAGAAAAATGGCATTTTCATTGCACAATGGCCACGAAGTTGGTCCGGGGTCCAGTGGACCCCGAGCCAGCGGATTGAGCGAACAATTCGACGTTACGAAATATCGTCTCGTCGCCAAAATTTTTCGTTCCCCCACGATCGTCGAAATAGCGTCGATAAAATAATTATCCCACCTGTCTCGCGTCGTAACGTCGTTCGAAGTTGCACGAAGCCCCGTTGAATATTTATCAGGTGAAATGTAGAGCGGACACGGTTGGGGCTCGGTTGGCGTTCGAATTTTTCGGCGAAATCCGAAGCGTTGGCGATCGATCTATGCAATACGATCGGTGCGACGACATCACGGAACGTTCGGATCCAACTCGATCGAAGACGATATTGGAATTCGAATTGTTCCGATAATTCGATCGTTTCGTACCCGTTGGAATGCATCGAAATCAATCGTTATTTCGCATCTTTCGTTCCACAGCTTTCCCCATTTCTTTCATTGTCTCAATCTCATCCAAATTTTCAGATCATTAATGATGTGTTTAACATTAACTTGCAATTAAGAAATATAAAATAAATTTTAAAAAATTATAATATTAATAAAAAATAAAATTATAATATTAATAAAAAATAAAATTATAATATAAATAAAAAATTATAATATTGTTATAAATGATAAATTATACAATTTCAAATTGTCCAGTAAATTTTTTGGACGATTTTTGTCGTTGGACATCGAGATAAATATTGATCAGGAAAAACGATCGGTTGGGAATTCTAAATAAAAATAATTTATTGAAAAGATATTGATGTATGTTAAAAGAAATATAAAAATATTGATTTATCGATGTTTGATAATTTTTAGTGTGAATGGAAATTGATTGGAACTGAGAAATTGAAAATCTATGGATTTACATTGTTTATTGAATATTAAAAGGAAAAAGATAGAGAGAGAGAAAAAACAAATAGTTAGAGAATCTCATAATCAATGCTCAATCCAATGTCGATTTATCGTCAAGCCTCAGCACAATTACACAAACAACCAAAAATTATACGTATTTCCAAACAATAAAAAAAAAAAGATAATTCAATTGATTCAATTAATATTCATGAAAATCGAACGAAGTGTAAAAACAATTCATCGGTCGATCGAAAATCGGTAAGAATCTCAAAAATGATCGCAAAATAGTAAAAAAAAATTATCGAACGAGTATTTTACTCGAACAAGAAAAAAAAATATACGTATTTCCAAACGATCAAAAAAAACAACGATAATTCCATTAATTCAATTAATATTAATAAAAATCAAACCCAGTGTAAGCAAAATTGTTCGATCGATCGAAAATCGGTTATAATTTCGAAAACGATCGCAAAATAGTTAAAAAAAAATGTGGAACGATTGTTTGGAAAGTGGAAAAAGCAATTGACGAGCCCAGTGACGATAAGTGATCTCGAAAGCTCGAGACTGACTTTGAGATTTAAAAAAAAAAAAAAACCAAACGGAAAATAAAAAGGCACAAGAAAAATACGATCGGTTCTCGTAACCGGAGGCAAGGACGGAGGCCCTCGAGTCCGACACGTTGAATATCGTTGAAAAAAAATCGAGATCGAAAACCGGCGAGGGTCCAGGTGGCGAACCCGTTGTCCTGGACAACGACCGAGTTTTGGGTGTGGTTGTTCTCCCGTTCAATTCCTTGCCCAATTTCTCGAGTTACCCGGGCGAGCCGAGCAGTTGTCGTGGCCGCGAAACAAAGTGACGGCCGGTCGACCGGTTACGTCATTGCGTGTAATCTTGGGTCCGGGGGAGGGCCCCCGATCGAATCCCGCTACTATATAAACCGAAACTCGACAAACGAAAGGCATCACTCGCTTGACGTACCCCACATCAATCCGATCAAACCCACCGCAATGGCTTTCAAGGTACGAACGTTATCTATCAACCATCGTTTTTTCATCTCGCAGGAGAGCGAACGATCGGCGAAAGATTCATTTTCATTCTATCATGGTTCTCATTGATAGGATTCAAATAATAGAAACGAAGACTCTGCAATATTCATAATTACGAGGGAAAATTGTGTTTGATTTTATATTATAAAGAAAAATAATATTTTGGAAAAACATATATATATTTTAATATATATTAAAATATATATATATATATATATTTATTAAGTTTTTGCAATAATAATAATTCGTTCGTTCCAATGATTGTTCACGAAGGCAACTCGTACACGTGAACCAAACTTTTCGTGACTGTAAAATTTCTCAAAAAACAACAAAAATAAACATGTTTCGTTCCATCGAAACAGCGTGAATAAATAATTTCCACGAAATAGTTTGATAATCGTTGACAACGAGATATTACGATATCAATGATAATGGTGCTTGTTTGCAGTTCGTATGTCTGTTCGCTCTGGTGTCGGCGGCTAACGCGGGTTACCTTCACGGTGGACCGATCGCTTACGCCCCGGCCGCACCGGCTCTGACGTACGCCGCGCCGATCGCCAAGACGGTCGTTGCGAAGACGATCGACGCCGATTACGATCCCCATCCCCAGTACAACTACGGTTACGACGTTCAGGACTCGATAACCGGTGACTTCAAGAGCCAGCACGAGAGCCGCGACGGTGACGTGGTCCAGGGCAGTTACTCCCTCATCGAGGCCGACGGAAGCCGTCGCACCGTCGACTACACCGCCGATTCCGTAAACGGTTTCAACGCCGTTGTCCGCAAGGAACAACCCGCTCAGCTCGCCGTGAAGACCGTCGCTGCCGCACCCGCGGTCGTCAAGACCGTCGCCGCTGCTCCTCTGGCTTACGCCGCACCGGCCGCACACCTCGCGTACGCCGCACCGGCTCCTCTGGCTTACGCCGCCGCCCCCGTCGCCAAGATCGCTCATGCCGCCCCGGTCGCTTACGCCGCCGCACCAGCTTACGCCAAGCTCGCCGCCCCAGCTGCGTACGCCACGTACGCCGCACCCGCCGCATACGCCGCCGCACCCGCTTACGCCAAGCTCGCCGCCCCCGCTTACGCCGCGTACGCCGCACCCGCTCTCTACCATCACTAAGAAAAATCTATAATAATAACGACCGACCAACCAATCACACGTATTTATTACAATAAAACCAATCTAAGCAATCAACGATTTGTTCACTTGTTTATTTTGTTTCCATGTACCTTCAAAAATTCTACGGAAAAATTTTTTAAAAGGTAGAAAATATCGAGGCTGTTTTGATCGAGTTTTGATCGAGGCTGTTACAGTTTCCTATCGATGCCACTTTTCCTCTAACTCTTTTTCCAAACGCTAGTAGATTTCTTTATTTTTTCTTGGTAAGTAACAAAGAGATTGCGGATCGAAAATTATTCTTTATGCCAAAAATTATTTCTCTTGTCGATTCGTTGATTCTCATCGAGGTTACACTGTTACTATTTTTTTTTTCATCGTAGCCACAGCCTTCATTGAGAATAGCAAATTCATGCATTTTATTTTTTTTTCTTTATGATCGACAACAATTGTGAATTATCAAAAAAAAATTTAATTTTGTTTATCAGCAACAATTTTTCGTTTATGAAGGCGCATACAAAAAAAACATGCTCACTTCTATGCATAATCTAGCAATTGTTTACATGTTCTTCTTTGTTTTTTTCTTTCCACTTGGGTTGGATTCCGTTTCGAAGGAGTTCGATAATTAGGTCCGTCATTGCAGAGACAGACACACATCGGGACGTTGATAAATTGGGTGGTGTGCGAATGAAAGCTCAATAGTCGGTGCTTGCGGGAATTACGCAACACTTTCTCCGGACAAAACGTGCGGCGGCGAGGGTCGAGGGGCCCCCGGTTACCGAATTGTAACACGACCGGGCCTCACGTAACATCGGAAAGGTGTTGCTTCGCGTTCGATCGGGTCGGCGAGAGAGCCCCACCAGTTGGTTCAGTTTGTGCTCGGCTTCCCGAACGACATCCGCGATTGCTCTCGGGACCTTGATCCACTTTCGGACACCGGCCTCCGCCGCCACGAAGGTTCACACCTTCTCTGCCCTCGTCCCCCCCCCCCAACCTTCTGACCCTTCTCGTCTCTGACCAGTCACGACGTACAAGCCCTCCCGATTATTCGTCGAAAATATTCTTCGATTTGACCGAGAAGATTAATGTGGAGTCATCGACTTGCAGATGAGTGAAATTACTGATGCTGTGAAATTAATGGAACAAAGTGAAATCGTCGAAGAATGAGAGAAGACGATGATTTGATGATTGAGAGAAGACGATGATCCTTTTTCTAGTTATTAGGGGACTCACCTGAAAAATTGAATTTTTAACATTTTTTTATATTTTTCAAATTTTTATTTTTATTTGTTTAAATTTTTTTTTTTTTTTTTTTTTTTGTGAAATGACCTATCTCAATTCGAAATCGATTTTACTTTCATAAAATATCTATCATTTGACATTTTTTTATAGCCATATAATAGCAATATTAATTATTAAAATTCAATTTTTTATCGATTAATATCGCTATTAATTTATATGGCTATCGAAAAATATCAATTTCTTTCATTTGCAACCAACTGGTCTTTAATTATCCTCCTCTGATCTTGCGGAACCTGAAAACAATTTTTTTTTTTTTCGTTTTGAATAATAGAAATAACTTGTAATTTCCAAAAATTGAAAAAAAAAAAAAAAAAGATAAAAAATTCATCGAAAGTTCATTCATTAATCTGGTTTAATAAATTAAAAATAACTTTACTTTTTTAAATAACTTTACTTTATTTTAAATAACTTACCCTTCCACTGATCCTCGCTTCTGTATGATCCCCTCAGAGACAGAATCGAAACTAATCGTCGCAATTTACCATTTTTTATCAATTAATTTTTTCGTCAACGTGTTGCTCAATTTCGAAGAGAACACGTCGACATTTGCTTTTATGAAGTCCAAAAGCTTTTGCCCCTCACTTTCGATTTCTCTGCGTTTAGAAGTGTTTTCGATAACCTTTGATTTTTTTCCCCATTTTGCAGGTTAATGAATTTGAATTATTCCGTGTGAGAACTTTGCTCGTCATTCGTCGATGGATCATTTTCGCTTTTTAAAAATTTTCATTACCTCATGGCTGACCAAAGTCATGATCCAGGGTTGAAAAAAAAAAAAAATACAAAAAATCTATAATCAATTCATTTGGAATTGACGAACTAATTTTCGATCCAACGTAAAAAATATCTACGCATAATTAAAACAAACGACAATGTTCGATCGTACCAGTGGGATATCCGATGATACACTTATACATTTAATATATATTTTACCATAAATCAATACGATATAATCTTACAAACGTTTGTGATTTTTTTTTCTTGTTGCTGTTTATCTTCCTTTTTTTTTTTTTTTAGTTTTTCTGTTCTGTTTGTTTTTCTTTTTTTTTTCTTCTCATTCGACAACTACCATCGTTCTTTTTTATCTCCTCGTGTCTCTCATCTCTGTGTGGTACTTTTGTGTTTGTATATGGTTCATTTCGAGTGTACACTTTAAACTAAAATCTATGTTCCGTGTAGTATAGTAAAATAGGTATTTGATGATTTTTTGTTTTTTTTATATGTTAATTATATCGTCGTCGTTTTTTTTTTCTTTTTTTTTCCAATTTTCAAATACAAACTGACTCGAACCGTCAATTTTTTTTCCCATCATCGAGTTTCTTCATCGACTCATATTCATTCTTCGATAATTAAAGGGAAAAAAAAGCTTCTCTTGTTCTTCGTGAGTTTAATTGAATAATTAATTTTACCTTTTCAAATAACTCGTCACTTTATAATTTAAATCATGAGAAAACAAAAAAACATAAATATATCAATGATAATAATTTTTTTTAAATCAGAAGAAAAAAATTTTGAAAACGCGAATAACGAAAATACTGTAAAGCGGCTGGTAGAAAAAAAATAATTTACAAATTTTCATCAGTCGCCAATCAATGAAAATCGTTGCGGGCTGTCTAGAAGAAAAAAAAAACATTTTTGAATATGCATCCGGTTGACAAACGAGAAATAAATTCAAGAACGTTCGTACAAATGTCAAAAAATAAGAATTTTTGAAAATTGTCGACGCGAAGTCCGGAATCGTTTTCATAAAAAATATTATAGTCGAATATTCATTCTCGGTGTATTTTTGCATTTTTTCTTCAGTTTTCCTTTCTTTTTCTCCATTCACGTTCATCAGACGTTCGTATCTTTTTTTTTTTTTTTTTTTAATTGTTTTTTTTCTTTCAATTATTTTCACAGCCTGTTTTAAACGAAAACCACGTTAGTTTGGGTCATCATCGTATTTAAAACACGCTGCGTGTCGTGTTCTCAAATTGTTAAGAATCACATCGTACATTGATACACGATGCCAACGAGTTTTTCTCGTTTCTTCGTTTTTTTTTTGTTTTTTTTTTTTTCATGTAAATTCGAGCTCAACCCTCTTTCTAACAGTTAATAATTGTACAAAGTTTCCAAAGTGTTCGGTTGGGAACGCTTTGGCCCAGAATAAAACAATATATTTATTACTATTGTTATTATTATTATTATTATTAATTTTTTTTTCCATCGTTTTCTTGCTTTTCATTCAAAATTTTCTTTATACAACGCGACAAGCCCACGCCTCTCTCTTTCTCTCTCTCTCTCTCTCTCTCCACGCACTTCCGTTCAATCCGATCAATCACAAGAGACGATATCATTCTTCCTCGTCGCAAGCCATTTTTTTTTTTTTAATCTTTATTTTTATCATTAAATTTCGTTTTATCTTTCGATCAACTTAAAAAATAAACATGTGACGCTGTAGTGTGTGTGTGTGTGTGTTTGTTTGTGTGTGTGTGTGTATTTACACATTTTATGATAATATTCACACCGTTATCTTTTTTTTTTTTTAGCTTTCACACGCGACGAGACGATACAGACGTCAAAATAATCGAATCGTCGTCGTTCAATCGATTCGAGTAAGTCGTGAATAAATAAAAAATAATAATAATAATAATACGGGAAGAGTGGAAAGTGAAAAGAATGAAAATAAAATAAACAAAAAAAAAAATATAAGGAGGATTCGGTTGCGTTAGCGAGCCTGAAGAATTTACTCTTCGACGATCGAGAAGCGATCTCTCGCCGGGGGAAGTCACAGTTTTTATTTTCATATTTTTTTTAATTATAATTTTTCATTCGATACGAAATAAACTTTCGCTCACTCACGCTCACCCTCTCTCTCTCTCTCTCTCGCTCTATTCTCATTCAACGCAAATTCTCACCACGATGTACTTTTCTTTTTTAATATCTATGTGTTTTTGTTTTTTATTTTTTAACCTTCTTCGTCTCATTTTCGTTTTTTTTTTATCTTATTCATTTTTCTTCATCATCATCTAATACATATTTCTTTTCAGTCTAAGTCTGTACACACCACGTGGCGCAAAGGGAGGATAATTAAGGCTTTCACGCGCCACAGGATAACAGCTGATAAAAAACATTTTCTCCGCGGCTCACGCAATTTTTCTTTTTTTTTTTTTTTTTCATTTTTTTTTTTCGCTTTTCCATCGATAATATGCGTTTTTATTTTGTTTTATTTTTTTATTTTTGGATCGGAGAGAGTGAGACAGACTGACACAAGTCTGAAATCCATTCCACGTCCATACTCTTTTGTCGAGTGCACAGTCATTGTTTCGTATTTCATTTTTTTCTTCTGATAATCTTTATTTTTTTTTTCCATTTTTTTAAATTACGTAACACATCGCAGTCCGTGCGTGGAAGTGGCGAGACGCGAGGCGAACCCCTCGAGGATCCTCTGATTTCCTTTATCGATTTTTTATTTTTATCATTTCATATTTTTCAAATTCGTTTTGTTGTGTTTTTTTTTTTTTTCGCAATTCGATGAAAAGAGAAATTTGTCAGACGATCGTCGAGAGTGTGTCTGTGCCTCGTGTGATGCATTTGTGCATAGGTCTAACTGTGCATTTGGGGGGAGGGGCAGGGGGAGAGGGCCGACGTGAAGAACCGGAAATTCCGCGTCGTTGCGAAAAAAAAAAATATAATAATAATATTCATTTCCCTCAGTAAGTCCTGACGAACGACGATACCTCCTGTATGTCCGGATCCGTGTCCCCGCTGTGGTATCCCTGGGACTGTGAAAGGGAAAGAAGTGCATCCAGGCCTAATGATTCAGCGAGGGGATCCGTATCTCGCGACTATTCCCGTCGTAAAGTCCGATAACGAGGCCCCAAACCGTACGGTATACAACAAGAACAAAAACCATAATCAACTTTTTTTTTTTCATACATAAAAAAAAAAAAAAATTTTTTTATTAAAATCAACGTGAAAGTTTTTTCAAAATGTTTTATTTATTTATTGGGTCGCGTTAATTCCTCGTTTTGTCAACCTTCCGACGAAATTTTTGCAAAATTGTTGAATAAATTTGAAATCGTTCGAATTTTTGATTTTTTTAAACTTTTTTTTTCTTTATTTTTCTCTCCTTTTTCAATGAGTGCATGTATTTGATTTTTTTTCCTCCCCCCCCCCCCCCCCCCCAAAATGTCACACAATGGGCATTGCGCTGAAATGCGCACGAAAAAAAATAACGCATTTAAGTGGAAATAATAATTTAAAAATAATAATAATGAAAAAAGATGAAGCAGCAAACGAGGATGTAAAACGTGGAAGGCGGAAAAAAAAATAATACATGTAAAAATGATGAGAATAAAAAATGAAAAATAATAAAAAATATATATCTATATATAAATGTATAATAAAACGCGATAACAACCTTTCCGGCAACGTATTGCGTGCTGTCAGACCGTTAAAAAGAAGAAAAAAAAAATCATCGTGATCGAACGTCGGATTTTTTTTTGTTTCCATCGAATTTTTGTCATTTTTGGATTTGTCGATTTTTTTTATAAATTATTATTATTTATCTTTTTCGTTTTCTTTCATATTTTTTTTATGTTGATTTGTTTTTCTCTATTCTTTTGTTTGTTTTTGTTTTTGTTTTCTTTTTTTTTTTTCCAAATAAGCACGATGCACTCTAATCCAAACTCTCATCGGCTAAAACGATTGCTCTCTCGGATCTGCAATGAAAGACGGTAGAAACAAAACAATAAATGGAAAATGGAAGAAGAAAAAAAACCAAAGGGGTAGAAAAAAATACGAAGAAGAGACGAAAGATGTGGTTGGAGGGAGCGGGGGGCGAATGATAAAGGGCGAAATAATAATAATAATGCAGTTAAACGTATAATACAAAGCAACGAAAAATTTCCCCATTTGTGATTATGCGAAATTAAATCGATTGACGATTATTGATCATCATTGTTATCATATTTTTTCGTTCTATGATTATTATAACGTGCTTCGACGACAGGCGACCTTGTTGTAGATGCAATTTCGTAAGATTATCATTTCCTCTCTTGGTTGTGAGACCGAGAGCCCTACTTTACCGATATTATTATTATTTTTTTCCGATTTTCTATATTTTTCAAATTAAATCAATTTCCCGGTTAATTCTTGAGAATCAACGAAGCAATATTTTTTCTATCAATGATGGTATTGATTCTTGATTCTTGGTGCGTTAAACATTTCCCGTATAATTGTTATTATTATTATTATTATTAATCATAAAACATAAATTAATTGTCTTACCGTTGCATTTTGGTCGGAATCTTTGCAATTGCTGCATATGTAATCGTCCTCCTCGGCAATCTCGGTTCTGTCCAAACCGACGCAGTGCATGTGGAACCAACCGTCGCAACCCCCGTCGCACTGCACCCAATCGACCTCGCGACCTGCACAAATTATTGTACAAAAAAAAAATCAATTAATTTATCAATTTATTTATTACAAAAATTTGGGGGGAAAAAAATGGTGGCTGTGTTTTTATGAGACGATCGATGATTCGACAAAGACGAGGGATGTATTTACCGCTGGGACGTAGACAATTGACGGCCGCGCAGTCGTCTTCCTCGTCGGACGTGTCCTGTTTTGTCTTTTTACGATTACCACCGCGTTTTTTCGGCGGTTCGTCGCCTTCCTTTCGTTTCATCTGCAATCATCGTTGTTCTATAATCGCACTAGTCGAAGTTCCGCCAAGGACGATACACCATTAAGGGATCATGACACCGTACGATTTTTTTTTTTTTTTTTTCAAATCGATTATTTTTCAATTTGGAAAAAAATTTTTTTTATAAAAATAAAAATCGGAAATATTTCGCGTTGGTGATTTTGTTAAAAAATTCGACGGATGCTCGAGTTGATGTTGCTTTAAAAACAAATGTATTTATACATATTTTTTTTTTTTTAAACAATTTTCACAAAACTAAAAGACTGCAAATTTTTCTTCGAATCGAAAATAATGTTTTACTTTTGAAATCAAAGGTTTTTCCCCCAAGATTCTCGAGATAATTAAATACCGCTGTGGTAGGTTTGAAATATATTTTTAATTCGCAAGAATTTTTTTTTTTTTTTTTTTTTTTTTTTTTAAATTTCTAAAACTCATGTGGCGGTCTAAAAATGTACAATTCACGGTTATATTCCAAGATCATGGTGTCATACTGTCTTAATTCAGTCGATCCCATTTTTTTCGACATAATTTCCATTTTTTTTTTTTTTTAATTATTATTATTATTATTATTATTATTATTATTATTAATTTCTAAAACTCATTTGGCGGTCTAAAGATGTAGAATTCACGGTTGTATTCCAAAATCATGGTGTCATGCTGCCTTAATCGAGTCGATCCTATTTATTTTGGTCATAATTTCCATTTTTTTTTTTTTTCTAATTTTTACAACAATAAACGTAAAAAAAATGAATCACCTTTCGCGGACCGCGTTTCAACGGTCCCGGTGGAGTCGCGGGTGGCGCGGTCACGACTTTTTTCTCCTTGGCCACGAAACCCTTGCGCTTAACCACATTTTTGTCCTCGATCTTCGGTTTAACGAGTTTCTTCGACAATTCGAATTCCTCGGATTTACGTTTGCGTCCGCGTTTCTTCGCGTCTTTCATGTCCGAATTGAGATTGGCCTGTACCTCCTCGAAAGCGGCGTACTTCTTCGGACTGCTCGGACTGCTCGTGTGACTTAAAATTCGCCATATGTGTTGGGTCTCGTCCAACGCGACCTCCAGCAAATCGCCCTCCATCATTAGCTCGTCCAATCGCTTTCTCGCACCGTCCGAAAGTACTGCGGAAGTCTCCGGGTTTTGAGATTGCGATTTTCGTTGGAATTTCGATACTAGAATATCAATGGCAATTGTTGTCGCTCGCTCACCACGCTAAACCCTGGGCTGTCGTTATTCGGGGCCGCTCCTTGGCTCGACAAAACGCGCATAAGCTAAATCTTTTTTTTTTTTCTTAAACCCTTTTTTTTATCCTAATCATTTCGCGATAACTTGTTTTATTTATTTTTCTTATTCTTATTTATTTATTCATTCACTTAATTTTTTTATGAATCGCAATTCTGTTCTGAGTTTTTTTTTTTTTTTTTTTTCATCGATCGACGATGAATTTTTGTTTGAATAAAAATTATTTTTCATCGATCAAAATCAAATGATAATTCGATTATGTTTATTTATGTATCTTTTTATTTTTTTTATTTTGTAATTGCAGTAACGAAATTTTGCCCTTAACTCTTTTCTCTTCTATTCATCTCAGGGTGAACCTCTTTTTTTTATTTTTTATTTTCCATAGCAGTGTTTTTTTTTTTTTTAATAAAAAATATGTTTAATCACTTCCGATGCTGTTTATTTTTCGTTGTTTTGTTCGCAATTGCAACGGATAGGTGTGCCCGTAATTTTCCCTTCTAATTGTCTCGCGATGAACTTTTTTTTTTTCCCCCCAATTTCCAGCGATCCACGATCGATTTTTTTTTTTTTCGTAAAAAAAATTTATTTTAAAATAAATCAGATAAAAATAGGAATTTGATACCTTTAACTTTTTTCTCTGGTATTTCGTAATTGCAATGAATTAAATTCGACAGTATCACGAAAGTAGATTTAGCTTATTTTCTTCAAATTTCATCGTCAAGCCAAAAAAAAAATAATAAATCGTCTCGATGTAAAATGAGAAATAAAAAATGATAAAAAACGACAACTAACCATAAGAGTAGGCGTGTTCGCTGTTGTTGAAGGTGCTGCAGGTGGGTTCGTCCCCGTCGATGGTGACAACGTCGTCATCGTCGTCCTGAGTCGACAATGAAAAAAAATAACAAAATTAAAGATTTGAAAAAATAAAAAAATATATATATAAAAATTATTTTAAAAAATCATTATTGCAATGTATTTCGACGTTAAACTCACAGCCGTGCTGAGAACGCTGTCGTCCGAGTGTACTCCGCTGAGAGGAGCGATCGCCTGAACCCGTTGATGAAGTTCCGGATTGTTCGCAGCTTTTTTCAATTCGCTGGTTATTATTTTTTCCGTTTTTTCACGTGCCGCCGCTTCGACGAGTTTTTGCGACAAAACCGACAATTTAGCGAGTACCGTGTTTATCTCGTCGTTTGCGAGCGCTTGTCTCGCACGATCTTGCCAATTCATCGCGCGTTCGGTCAAACACTGAAGCGCCTCGCCCTCCGGCAATCTCACGGGAATTTTTTGCAAACTAACGAGCAGAGCGAGAATCGTTTCGAGCCTGGGCCTTCTCGATCTCAAACAGCAGGGGCACAAAAATTTTGTCTCACGACTCGACGGTACTTTGCCTTTGTACATCGTCTTTGGCAGTGGAACGCAATTTGCTGTTTCAAAAACAAACAAAAAAACGATAAATCTATCAGAATGACAACTATCAACGAAAATTTCCATTTTATTTTATTTTATTTTATTTTATTTTATTTTATTTTATTTTATTTTATTTTATTTTATTTTATTTTATTTTATTTCATTTTATTTTATTTTTTTCCAAAGTCCAAGACGAAAAAATAATAATTTCATGGTTCCAATAAGTTCTGAGTGACTTTGACGATAGTTCTAGCTCTTGCCCAGAGTTCTCGATGCTTCATACGACAATTCATCGCCGTTAAATATTTTTTCACAATTTTTTACGTCGCAATACAGAAAGATAAGTTTGATAAAAAAAAATAAAAAGAAAAAAAACCCCATTATACTCACAGTGAAACCAATCCTTGCACAATTCGCACTGAAGCATGAGCCCGAACCTGGGTCTTCGACAAACGCAGTACCTCGAATCGTCGTGTTCCATTTTCGTGACGTTTCTCTCTCTGAGATTTCCCATGGCTTCCATCTCGCGCTGTTCGGCGAGTTTGAACGCGGCCACGACCTCGGCCGAACTGCTAGAATCTTCGAGTTTCGTGTCGCAAACGAAAACCGCCCCCACGCTCTCGTCGCCCTTGTTCTTCTTCGTTTTGAGGGCCTGAACACCGACGCCGATTCTCGGTGACAATGCTTCCATCAGCGTGTAATGAGAATTCTTTCGCAAAAATGTTCTCGCCGTTCTGTCCTTCCACGCTTTAGCCTGTTTTCATCGGACAATCAATCGCATTTAAACATTTATCAACATTTTTTTCGAATTATCATTTTTCAACGAATAATTTTATTTTACATAATTTCATAAACTTTTTTTCGTTCACGTAAAAACTTTTTGGAGAAAAAAAGAGTTATAACAATTTTAGTAAAAAAAAAAATCATTTAAAAAAAGTTTGTTTTTTTTTTCTGTTTTTCATTATTATTTTTTTCAAGTGTATTGAAAATTACATTTTGACCATCATAAAAATTTGTACTTGTAGAAAAAGGTTTGACGTATGCTAAGAATTGATAAAAAAATCAATTTCGTTGATTGCACAATTTTTTATTGAAATTCAAAGTCATTGGAACTTTTTTCGTTCGAAATGACACGAAGTAAATTATTATTATTATCATTTATTTATTTATTTTTTTCATTATTGAGTAAAAATAATAATGTTTATTTACCTGTGACAAATTGGATTCGAGTATGGGCAGATTATCAAGATGAAAAGGAATGTTTCTGCCTTTGCGCAACAATTCGTCCTGCGTGTCGTAATACGTGTAATTATCGCGGGCCTGAATTTCCTCGACGATTTTGCTCCAATTTTTCGCTTTGGTCAAGAGATCCCGAAGCCCATCCAAACTCGGGAGATAAGCGTCGATGTCGTCGGCTTCCTGTACAAATTCTTCGATCACAGATATGTTTTGACGATTTTTCGCGTTCAAATGTATCTTCGCTTTTTCCTCCCACGCGTCAATGGTTATCATCAATTGTTGCAATTTGGATATCATATTTTCCACGGTAAAATGCGGGGGTATTGTCATTCCTTTTTCGGCCAAACGAGCGACTTCGTCGCGGGTTATCGATTTCGAATCTTCCTGCATCGATTTAACCTCGTCCAACCATTGTATCTGACTCAATTTTTGTTTCAAACGCGACAATTGTGGCAATTCTATGCATATGGAATCACCGAAATCTATGCATTTTTCCAATTTTTCCACGTCGCAATCGTCACCGATCGTCGTTTCCAAATCTTCGGCGTCTTTTTGAAATTGCACAACCTGATCGAGAATGTATTTCACACCGTCCGATTCTTTCAATTCGCAACACAAATTTTTTATCTCCTTGTAGAACAGAGTCAATTCTTCGACCGTTAATTTGTACTTTGTGTCGACGGATTGTCGTGTCCTGCGAAGAAGATTGAAAAAAAAAAAAAAAAAAAAATTAATAAAAATAAAGTTGAAACTTTAAATTCGCTTTCTCAGAATTTTGAGTTATGCACAAAGTTCTTCGATGAGGATGCATTTACGTTTTTTTTTAACCCTTGCTGGCGCACCAGGGTCCAAATGACCCCAAGCAAAATCAATCATGATTCAAGACTTTATTATTCATTTATGAGAATAAATATATTTTTTTACAACAGCTACTATGAGGCTTTTTTTTATTCTGAAACTAGAGTATTTTCGGAGTGTCGAGTTCAATTTTTAAATTAAAATAATTGAAAATGGAGAAGTTACAATTTTTTTTGTTGTGAAAATCGTAAATTCAGGGGTTTCTTTTCACCTTCGACATTTTTTTTCGAAGCAAATATTGAATTAGAACCGATTAACCTGTGGCACTTGTCGAAGGGATCATCGGAGAATATATGAGAATTTTTTCAAGTTGGAAACATGAATTGGTTAGTGGCGGCAAGGCTTTATCGAGCCTCGGGGTCGAAAAGACCCTGTGCACCAGCTATTTTAGTTAACGATAGTTGGTACGACAAAGTTGATTATTCGAAAGAAAAATAAAAATATCATAAACAAATTTTCATTTATTAATTAAAAAAATGTGTAAAAACCAAGTGGCTGCGTAAATTATTGTAAAAATTACAGAGAAGATGATTGAATTTTGAATTTTCGATTTGGACACATGAGCTCCCTCTATGAGTTAGCATGACCAATAGTTTCGTTTTTTAACCTCTAAAATTGTACACAAACGTTCATGGACGATGTCGAATATTGTTCGATTACTTTAAAATTTTTTTCTTTCAAATTAAAATGTTCATTTTACCTTGTGCGTTGCTTGTTGTTCAACAGTTGTTGCGCCACGCTGGCGCACTTCTCGGCGTCTTGCACCGCCGTCGTGAGAGCGGTCAAAAGTTCGCTGTCCGGAAATTTTTTGCTCTCAGCCTCGTTCAACAAATTTTTTAGTTCAGTGAGTTCTATCTTCTCGCCTTTGGGATCCATGGCCTCCTTGACCTTGGACACCCAAGAGTCGAACGATTCCGCTTTGAGTTTCAATTTTTGCAACATAATCGGAAGCTCGTCTAGGGTGTATCTGTATCGCAGAGTGTGCTTTTCCGGCGTACAGCCGCAAAGATCTTTGAAATGTCTCAGACAGACCAATTGCGAACTGTGACACGAACAGGTAACGGCGCTCAGAAAACACGTCGTTTTACAAGCTTCGCATTGTCTCTCATCGTCGGGGAGGAGCTCGAAAGCTTCTCTCTCGGCTTCCGTTACGCCCTGCGACATAGAACGACGAATCGTTATTAACGGATGGATCGACCGATCGCCGATCTATGGATCGGTGCGAATTAGTTACATTGGCTGGCGACTCTTCGTGGTTTCGCTATTGCGTCGTTGATAGCCACCACTGGTACGATTCGACATAACCTAACTTCACAACCCCAATGAAAAATCCAACTCCGATATCGGATAAAAAATTAAATTAACCTCAAAAATATAGAAAATTTTCACATACGCAACATGAAATCCGATTTCACAAGTGCTTCCGAAGAAAAAACAATAAACAAACGAAAAAAATAACCAAGATACGAAATTGAAAAAAAAAAGCGTGATGGCACCGAAAAAAAAATAATAACAATAATCAGCGTTCGACCCTCGAACCTGTTACATTCCATCCAGTATGTTCATTTGCCACACAACAGTACCCTCAAAATATAACCTAAAAATCATCGATATCTCGTCGTGGACAAAAAAAAACACAATAAAACAAAATTCCTGCCAGACTTCTGAAATACGCTGTCTCGTTGTCGTCTTGTTTCTTCACTCTGTTTCTTTCTAGGTTAAGTGGAACAATCGTTTTCGCGACGATCACCAATAGCCTCGTTGTTGCGACGAGTAAATATACAAAATTCACGATCGTAACAACGAAAACTTTTCGTCGACCGCGTCTCGCGAGTGAGAACGTAAAACAAAAAACAAAAAACAAAAAAAAAGGAAAAAAATGCTTGATACGTGATCACGTTGGCAACAAGATGCAAATAAGCGACGTTGAAAAACGTTCCGAGGTCCAGATGTGTGGACGCAGCAATATGCCCGTGGAAATCGATCACCCACGATTAATTAACAATAATCCAGAAACTAGAAGAGACAGTGAGAGACGGGGGGGGGGGGGTGGAGATCCAAAAAAAAAAAAGAAAAAAGCAGTGAGTCAATGCGAAACAATGGACAAACGATTCACGGACTTCGCGATGGGTACAAAAACTCGAATATGGTTTGAACAACATAACCTCGTTACTCACCGTTCAAAGTTACATAATCCGCGAAGCTCGGGTGAAGGGTTTGAAGAAGCGTGGATAGAAAAAAAACGAAGAAAAAAAACGCGCGCCAACGACGCTACGATATAACTACGCGTGATAATAACGTGAACGCCGGGGGGGGAGGGTTTTGTTCTTCTCATTTATCGTCCAACCGAAAAAAAAAAAAAAAAAAAAAATTTCGTTCTACGAAAACAAAAAAATAAAGATAGAAGAAACCGAATGGAATGAAGATGAAAAAATGTGGTTCAGACGACGGTCGAAGTTTTTGGATGAACGTGTGCGATCGCCCGAACGGTTTTGTGCACGACGAAACATTAACGAGATTGTAACGTGGACAGACTGGCGCGCGAGAGGGCCCCCGACGATCATGTCCAATGGATTGAGGAACTGTGTGTGCGTGGACCGCGGGGACACGCACACGCGCGCCAACACGCGCGTTCGTCTCTCCCCTCCAGATCATCATCGGGCTGCCCCCTCCCCCGCAGCGCCCCGACCAACCGACCGCCCCCGTCGTGCCCCTCCATCGTTCGGCGGCGGCGGCGCTCGCGCACATGCGCACGAGCGATCTCTCGCTCCATTACGAGGAACCCGGACGTTCGGGCCTCCTTCTCTCTCGCTACGCCGCGAGCGCCCATTGCGCTGTCTCGCTCGCACTCATTTGACGGGCGCCAAATATTTTGGATCCCCTCGAAGCGATGGGACTGCATCTTCGAGTTGGAGAGAGACGACGCTATCGGTGCTCACTGCGGAGCGAGAGAGAAGGAGAGAGTTTAGGTCGTCCATCGTCTCGATAGGTACATAGCTTTGTCCTTTTCCGTACAGTCGAGTGAGAATATTAGAAAAGGACAAACGTACCATCGATGCTATCTCTCTCTCTCTCTCGGCAGGCTCCCCACCACCGCGGAAAGCCTTACAGGGTCTACCTATATTTTTTAATGCTGCTGTCGACGATGAAATACGTGCAGACTCGGTACGCGTATTCGCGATCCGAGAGAGATAGCCTGAGCTTGATGTTGTGAGCTTCCGTCCTTTTCTGTACAGTCGCGTGAGAAAATTTGAGCCACACGACAGGTTGCAGCTATCGAGCTGGAAGTAGGATTCTTAACTGACTGTACGCGGTGCGAGAGAGACAGAATGACTCCACTGTGCCATCTCTCTCGGTCACAGGTCTACATAAATTTCCGTGACTGCTGACGGCTATCTCAGGCTCCGGTCATTGACCATGTGCCGGTAATAGTGATCCATATCATTATTATTGTTTTTTTTTATTGTCTTTTTTTTCTTTGTGTCGTTTAATTATGTATATCGTTTTGTGAAAATAGAATTTTCATTCGTTTTGCGATTTTTTTTTTGTTGAAATTATTTAAAATTCATTTTTTTCAAGGGGAATTTTGGGACGATCGATAATGCAGATTTCGAGGGGGAACGAATGTGGTTCGCCGTGGCGCACATAGCAACCCGGGAAACATGAAACTCGATTAGCCGGCGGGTCTCAAGGACGAAATGCCACTTGCGTGGTTTTGCGACGAGTGATAAGGCAGGCAGGCAACTAGTTCGATTCGTTTTACGATGACGGCAGGCATATGATAATAATAATTATTATTATTGTTATTTTACAGAACGTTTGGCATACGAAATTTGGTAAATAAGTTTCGAGCATATTTGTTTTTCACGCCGAGCTATCGATCGAATTATAAGAATGTTTTTGACGAATTTTCGGGACGCTGAAATATCAATTTTTTTTTTCTTCTCGTGTGATTTTCGTGCGATTGCGGTCAATTATGTGATTTTCAACAAATCGAGCAACATTATGAGACAGTCAATTGCAATATTTGACAATGCGATAGTTTTGTTTTATAATAACAATCGCTATGCATTTTTCTTTTTTTTAATTTGCAGGGAAGTAAATTTCAATTTTTCAATTTCGTTGTAATAATTTATCAACTAAATAAACAAAAAAAAATAATTCAATGATAATTAAAAATGAAATGAAAAACAATAACGAAAATTTTAAGAAAAAAGAATTCTCAAGATGATAATCGAAACAATACTGGACTTGAAAATTCTGAGGTTACGAGAAAGAACAGAAGAAAAAAAATACCGTAAGTCATCGTTAAATATATATTATACAAAAATTATGTATATTAAAAAAAAAATCATCATCATTGACACTCACCCACTCTAGCAGATTCTTTCGAAGTTTTTTCTCGTCGTCGACCATCTGCAACATGTCCTGATAGGTCGCGGTCGCGATTCCAATGTCGAGAGAATCCGGATCCAACGACATCTTGCAAACGAGCTCGTCGTGCGAGAATACACAAAAACGTCGGAGATTCGAGTAGTGCGAGATGCAATCACGTCCGACTTTGAGCTGTGTAACAATCACGATAAGCAAAAAAAAAAAACAAAATTAAATTAAATTAGTGATAATTTTTTTTTAAATAAAAAACTTCAATCGCCATTTACAAAACAAGAAAAAAATTCATAGAAAATTTACCCAATCGGCTGGTGCGAAGTTCACGGCTTCGGCGAAATTGTAACCTTGATTGAAACCCGCGTGATAAGCCCGTGGAAATGTAACCACGAATTCACCGGCGTGTTGATCCGTTCTGAACACCGGAACACCTTTAACAATGATTATTTTTTATTTTTCTTCATTCATTTTTATCTGTGTATAAATATTTTTCGTAAACTATTTTTGCTAGAGTGTTCGTTATTATTTTCATTTGATGTACCAATTGAAAACTACGTTCTGGATTTTTTTCAGATTTTTCGACTCGATGGTTTGGAAATTAGAGAGGGAGGGGGAAACTTCAACGACGACTTCTAAGCGAATATCTCGTGACTGAAGGGTTGAACTTTTAAGGCAGGTTCTTGCTTTAGAACGCGCAAAAAAAAATGAAAAAATATATATTCAATGTTCCAATATGCAATAAAATAATCTGAAAAATTTGCCAGACTTGCTTATTTTTTTCTTTCCTAAAAGAATCCCCCCAAAAACGCTTCTTTTAGGTCTCCCAAAGCTCCTGCCGTAAATCTACGGGACGAGGGTCAAAAAGTTAAAAAAAAAATGTTTTTTTTATCATTTCTGTTTTTGGGGTAATCGATCTACGTCCGTGTGCAAAATTTTAGAATTTAAACAATTTTAGAATTTAAACAATTTTAGAATTTTGTAAATTGTACGATTTCAAACATTTCAGAATTTTGATACCTTTGGAACTTAAAAAATTCTAAAATTATTCAAACTTCAGAACTTAAAAAATTCTAAACTTATTCAAATTTTAGAACTAAAAAAATTCTAAAATTATTAAAATTTAAGAAATTTCATGCCTTTCAGAACTTTAAAAATTCGAAAAATTTTTTAAATTGTAGAATTTCCATTCTTTCTAGAAATCCTTAAATTTTAGAATATATAAGATTTTTAGAATTGAAAAAAAAAAATAATCCAAAAAGTTTCGACTTAAAAACTCTAGACTAGCTAATTCTTTTCTGTCCTGAAAAAATCACCTTCGGGTGATGGAAAAAAAAAGAAAAAAAAAGCAACAACGAATTACCTTCATTGGTGAGTATAGTAGGATTCATAATGGTGACAAGTTGATGCAACAAATCCGGTTGGCTGTGAAACAATTCGGGTGCGGCGGATTTCATCGAATGTTCAAATTTTTCGGCTTCGGAACCGGGCACGCCGTACCAAGTTTTCGGTTCGCCCCAATGAAGATAATTGATGGAATAGCTCCAATGATCCTCGTTGTGCCAGCAAAAAGTTGCGAAACACATGCCAACGTACATCCACGGTACCTTCATGCCACTGATATCGGCATTAATGTGTCCTAGAACGCTTCCTTCCAATACCGGCAAATTATTCAAATTCCACGCTGATTCGGCGTATTCCTGATCGCAAGTGAACAGATTAACGCTGGTTTTCGTGGGAAAACCCGAACCGTGATCCATGGTGTGTAGATCGGCGCCGTATTCAACGGTAACGTCTTCGTCGATGGACGAGACGATTCGCCAAAATTCTTTTTCCACCAAAGTCGTGGGTACCATGTGCACGGGCATGTTGAAATAATCGCTTTTGAACTGATCGGCCATTTCGCCGAATTGTTGAAGCGTGTACTCGCGCTGGGCCTGTTCGAAACCGAAGGCCTCCATGGGTTTGGACACCTCCTCGGCCACGCATTTTGGACAACGCCAATCGCCTTTAGGAATTTCCGTGAGCGGTGGCAAAAGACAAAACGTGTGATAACTGTCGTCGCAACCGTCGCATAGCAACATGCTTTCCTCCATGTCACCGCGACCGCAATTGTGACAGATGTATTTGGCCAGAGGATCGAACTCGTACGTTAGTTTCACACCTGCAATGGCATTTAAATGGAGAATTTAAGGAGGCAGTCAGGTTATTTTCGATTAAAAAATTTGTAAAAAAAAATTTGCATATTTGTGATAATTTTTTTTTGACGATGCGATTGTTGTATGTGTGAGCGCAGGTAATTGCAGACACCGATGAAAAGAGAATTCATTAATATATTTTAGTAACAGGAACGTTTATTAATGCGTGTTACATGTTCCGATAGAAGATCGTTAGTAACGAATAACAAAAAGACAATATCATAGCGGATGACAAAACAACGTAGATGCAACGCTGGTGATCGTTACATCCTTGGAATGCTTTGTTCCAACACTTCCCCTCAAGACAAGGATGGTCATGTCGAAAGTAACTAAATCGGATTCTTCAACCCGAAAACGTCCATACATCTCAGCAGCTTGATTTTCGTTAATGCCTTAGTCAAAGCATCGGCTGGCATTCTTTCCGTTGGTATATACGAAAGCTCCAGAAGTTTCGATTTCAGTACTTCTCGAATAAAATGATGTCGTACATCGATATGTTTCGTTCTTGCGTGATGTACTGGATTTTCGGATAGTCGAATAGCTCCTTGGTTATCGCAGTGAAGAACAACCTGTGCTAAATTTTCGTAACCGATTTCTATGAGAAAATTCCGTAGGTGAATCGCTTCTTTTGTTGCGTCGGAAATTCCCATATATTCTGCTTCCGTTGACGATAAGGCAACAGTTCTTTGTTTTCTTGATTCCCAGGATATTGCACCCTTGCTCAAGATAAATGTATATCCTGTATAAGATCGTCTGTCAATATTACATCCAGCCCAATCTGCGTCGACGAAGCCCATTAATGAGTCATTGCATTTTTCGTAGTGAATGCCGAAGTTCATCGTTCCTTTCAGATAGCGAAGCACGCGTTTCGCAGCTTTCCAATGAACAGTTTTCGGATTTGAATTGAATTGGCTTAACGTACTTACGGCATGAGTTATATCCGGTCGAGTTGCCACTGATAAATACATCAATGCTCCTATCAATTCTCTATACGGAACGCCGTCCATATTTTCATCCGATTCATCATCTGTAATCAGCTTTATACTGGGGTCCAGAGGAGTAGAGATTGCGTTGCAGTCAGTCATCCCAAATCGCTTCAGAATGTCCTTGACGTAACCTTCTTGTGACAAGATGATTGCATTATCGTTTATTTGGAATTGGATCCCGAGACAGTACTGAACTATTCCCAAATCTCTAATCTTGAATTCACGTCCCAATTCCTGTTTCAATTCCGTGATCCATTTTTCGTTTTTCGATGCGATGATAACATCATCGACGTAAATGGCAAGTAGGATGGAGTCTTCCCCTCGCTGAGCTTGATACACGCAGGCGTCTCCCGTGGTTGGTTTCAGCCCTAAGGCTTGTAGACTTTTGTCAAATTTGTGATACCACTGTCGGCCCGATTGCTTGAGTCCGTAGAGAGCTTTTGTCAATTGACAAACCTTATCTCCGTTACGTAGTTCGTTCAACATCTGTTTAGCGTCCTTGTAAACTGATGTCTCTTGGGATTCTACGGTCATGATTTGCTCCAAAGCTTCCTTTAACAATTCAGGTGTCTCCATGAAGATTTCTTCTTCGATGGTTCCGTTTAAGTATGCAGTGGCGATGTCGAGTTGGTGCAAATGCATACTTTTATTCGCTGCTAGCGCTGTTATTAATCGTATCGATCCCAACCTCGCTACAGGCGAATAAGTTTCGTGAAAATCTATTCCAGGTTTCTGCGTGAAACCTTTCGCGACGATTCTGGCTTTTCGCCGTTCCAATTCTCCGTTTGCATGATATTTATATCGCAGTACCACACGTGAGCCGATAACATTACGATTCTTCGGACGATCTACGATTTTCCATGTCTTGTTGATGAGTAGAGATCTCACTTCGTCAGCGATAGCACTCTTCCATTCAACTGCGTCTGGACTTGAAATTGCCTGTTTTACTGGAATTTCTGCCAAATTTGCTTGATCACCGTGTTGTTCCTCGGAATGGTATTCGCGTTCCTCTACATTTGTAGTCGGTACCATATTGTACATTTTTCTCGGACGCCCTCTTTGACCGGATTTGACGATTCTTGGTCTTCCCGGGCCTCTTTTCACCAAGGTAGCACTTGATGATTCGTTTCGATTATTTATTTCTTCGATTTGTTCTTCACCGCTTGACGTACTTTGATCACTGAAAACGATTAGGTTTTCGTTATCCTGTACGAAGTCGTGATTGATATCCGAAGAACAATTAGAATCATCCGATGATGATCGTAATTCATGATTTTCATTTTCCTCTTGTCGTTTTTCATTACTCGTTTTAAAACTTTTCGTTTTTAATTCTACGAAATGTTGCTTACTTTCGAAGTTATTCCCACCTTCGTCTTCTTTTGTCGTGAAATCTTCGTATTCGTTCTGGTAAGTGAAAACATTCAAAAATTTCACATCTCGTGTAATCACTACCTTTCTTCCATTATTCATCCATACGCGATAGGCCTTTGATTCTTCTGAGTATCCGACGAAAGTTCCTTCATTGGATCGCAATTGGAATTTTCCTTTGCTTGGATCGAGGTTCAATACGAAAACTTTCGTTCCGAAAGTTCGAAGGTGTTTCACGTGCGCGGTCCTTCCTGTCCACATTTCAAATGGAATTTTTCCTTCCAGAGCTCTTGTAGAACATCTGTTCCGAGTATAAGTTGCTGCAGCAATCGCTTCTCCCCAAAAGGATGGAGGAACTCCTGATTCGATCATCATACATCTAGCCATTTCAACTAAAGTGCGATTCTTTCGTTCAGCGATGCCATTTTGTTCAGGCGTGTGAACGACTGTAAGTCTTCGTTTGATACCATTCATCTTCAAATATTCGTCAAATATTTTATTTACGAATTCTTTACCGTTATCTGACTGAAGACATTTTATTTTCCGTCCAGTTTGTCTCTCTGCCATTACGTGAAAATCTTTGAATGCTTGAAAAGCATCACTCTTATTTTTCAGCAGACGAGTTTCACACCATCTGGAGTAGTCGTCAACGAATATGATAAAATATCGCGATTTGCCGAGAGATTCTACTCGCATCGGTCCACAAATGTCGGTGTGAATAATATCCAATAGTTTGCTGGATCTTTTCGATTCTTTAGGAAACGGAATCCTCGTTAATTTTCCTTGAAGACAAACTTCGCATGGATTCATATTTGTTTCAGTGAATTGTATTCCTTGTACAGTTTTCTTATCGCGCATTTCGATTATGTCTCTCGAATTCAGATGACCCAGACGACGATGCCATTCTTCGAGTTGTGACGTAGGTTTTGACACGGTTGCTTGACGACAGTCGGCAGTTATATGCTCTCGTACGTAATATAGTCCATCCGTTCTGTCAGCAACCATCTTTATACGGCCGTTCGTGTCTATGACCTGTGCTCCGTATTTTTCGAAGATAACCTTATAATTCTTGTCAACGATTTTGCTGATTGACATGAGATTAATACGTAGATTCGGTACGTGTAATGCATCCGTCAGAATTATCTCGTTCGGTTCTGTTCCAACTAATGTTGACATTTTGATCGAACCCTTCGCTTGTATCTTCGTCGTCGAGTCGTTTGCGAGGTTCAACGTTCCGATTTCCATCTTTTGTAAATCAGTAAATCGTTTTTCGTTTTTACATAGATGAGCTGTGCATCCACTATCTAAACACCAGGATTCAGGTTTACAATTAGCGATGAATCCGGAGTGGTTTTCAGCTTCTTTAACTTCCGCGAAGAATGTACTTGATGTACTGGGTTCCGTATTTTTCGACGTATATTGTGTATTCGATATCTTCGCGTAACAATCGGATGCCTTATGTCCAATTTTACCACAGCGATGACATTTGAATTTGAACACTTTTTGGTTGTCTCTGTTCCCAACCTTTCTCTGTTCGTTTCTCTGATTTTTATGAGCGTAATTTTTGTAATCTTTCTTGACATACATAGCATTTTGCGCTCCGTCACCATAACTTCCTTTTCTCGCGTCACTCTCTTCGATTATTTTAATTCTAAGAGCCATCGGATCGGGTAAAGTGTCTCTTGACTCGATAGCGCACCGAAAATTCTCAAAACTTGGTGGCAAACTACACAACAACATGGTCGATAATAACGGTTTATTTACCTCGATATCTTTATCCTTTAATTTGTCCACGGTATCGAAGAATTTTGACAAATGTTCTTTTATATTATCGCCATCTTGCATTCGATGAAGCAAGAGTCGTTTCAGTAACGTTGTTATCTTGGCTGGTCCCATCGATTGATATACCTCCTCAAGTTTTTGCCAAATAGCTTTTGACGTCTCACAATTCTTGACTAACTTCACTTGCGACGGACTGATAGAAAGGAGAAGATCTGACATGGCCGCCGTATCGCCTTCTTCCCACTGTTCGAAAGCAACTTGAGTCGCGATGTTACCTTCCACCACGATTGGCTTTTCCTTCGTTCCGGAAACATAGCCCCAAGTCTTACTCTTGTTAAGCAAGGCTTTTACTTGGATTTTCCACGTGTCATAGTTATTCTCGTTAAGAGATTCCAATCGAATCGATTCACCACTCATTTTGAGTTTGTCGCGATTTTACTTCACACGCGTTTATTTCGATTCGTTCGTGAATTCAACTTTTCTTATTTCGCGATGCTTGGGTCTGGGCCCATAACCTGTGAGCGCAGGTAATTGCAGACACCGATGAAAAGAGAATTCATTAATATATTTTAGTAACAGGAACGTTTATTAATGCGTGTTACATGTTCCGATAGAAGATCGTTAGTAACGAATAACAAAAAGACAATATCATAGCGGATGACAAAACAACGTAGATGCAACGCTGGTGATCGTTACATCCTTGGAATGCTTTGTTCTAACAGTATGTTTATTTGTATTATTAGTACACGATGGAGTAACGTTTGATGAATGTTCGATGAAATTTTCAGCGGTTTTCGTGAAGAAATGAACCGTTGACAGCGAATCTTCGTTGACGTCTAAAAGAAAAAAAAGTTTTATCGCGGTGGGCCTCATGACTCGTCGCTGGATCGTCCGAAATGAAAGAACCAAAATTATTTTATTGGGTGATGAGTTTCTGCGGGTCACGACGTCGAGTGTTTTTTTTTTAGATTGATTTTTCAATTTTTTAGAGCACTTGGAAGACACGATAATGATTTTTCATCAAATGTTTTTTGTCGGTATTTTGAATGCTAAGGGCTGTGAAAAATTGAGAAATCAATTTTTTAGAAGGAAACTCGACGTTGTTGTCTGAAGAAACTTGTCGAATAGTGAAATCGATTTGGTTTTTTGATTTTAGACGATCCAGCGATGGGTTGTGAGGGGCGACGCGATGAAACTTTTTTATTTCGACACGTCCGCGAAGATTCGCTGTCAACGGTTCATTTCTTCCTAAAAATTAATTAAAATTTTATAAAATATTCTTGAAACGTCGCTTTATCATGTAGCAATCGTAGAAACAAATAAATAAATGTTTATATAATTATAAAAATTTATATAAAAAATATTATTATATAATAAATTAAATAAAACAATTTCATCGATTAATTTATTTCTGTATTATTTTTAAGATTCAATTTCATATGCATAAAATTGCAATTTACATTTATATTGTCCATAAAAAAATAGATCGACAAAATTCGATTCGCCGTTTTGTATAAAAATATTTTATTAATAAAAAAAAAAAGAAATTGGTAAAATAAAAATATTCGTTTAAAAATGATATAAAAAGTATTCGCAAAAAAAGGGATTGTCACTCACCACGTGTCTTCGCAGCTTTTTTTCCACCGCCACCTTCTTTGGTATTGAAACCCGCCATTTTCGGTCCCGGACCGTAAAATTGTAATTTACGAAGTTCCTTGCTGTTGTCCTTGTCGTCCGGATCGAATTTCGCGAATTGTTGTTTGTTTTGTTTTATTTCGGTTTTGCAATCGTTGTCAGAATCGCAATCGTCCTTGCAACAATCCTGCTTTATCGTGCCCGCGTTTGTGGCGTCTTGAGATTTTTCGTCGTTCGCGAAACGCTTCGAACGACGCGAAAATTTTGCCGGTGGCGGTTTTATTTGTTGACGCGAAATTATTCCGTGCGGTTTGTAGTCGCGATCTTTCTTCTCCGTTTGTTCGGGCTCCGATTCCATTTTCTAAATCAAATAAAGATGTTTTTTTTTTTTTTTTCGTTACTATTGTTCAATTATGATTATTCCAAGTTGATTCGTCTCAACAAAAAATCGTTTTTAACAATTTTTTTTATATAAAAAATAAAAGTATGATAACTTGTCGAAGATGGAAACAAATGTTTGATTTTCGATAAAAAGGCACCGCGCTTTTTCACAAGAATTGATGTACTTTCAAATAAAACCCACAATTTTCAATAAAAAAAAAAAAAAGAGAAAAAATAATTGTAAAATTTGTGTTTGTTTGACGAATGTTTCACAATGTGAATTTTCTTCGATGTTCGGTAAACTTACAATTTCTCCCAACGGTCCGAGAGTCTTTCCCTGCTTGAACACATCGAAGGGATACAAAATTCTTTCGTAATGATTTTTCAAAATACTGCCGACGCTACGACCCGACGGATAACCCAATTTGTTTGCGATTTTTGCCCATCTGCGTTCTCGGGTCACGTGATCGATGCCTCCTGAAATCGAACGAAGATTTTGAAAAATTATTTTTTCTTTTCAAAAAAAGATTAAATAAATTTTGCAATTATTTTTTTTTTTTTTTTTTTTCCATAATAAACAAAGTTTTACCTTCATCGGTGACGATTCGATGAAGCGAGTAAAGATCCAAAGCTTTGCGCTCGACCAATGGTATCTTCAAAGACGATCCTTGAAGCTCCCAAAACTTCGCAATTTGATCTAAAAAATTGAGTTTAATTCGCGTCTTTGCCTCGAGCTCGTTTAGCCTCTGTATTCTCGGGACGAATTTGAATTTGTCAACGTCCACGGCAAATGGTGGCTGCCAATTCTGTAAACACACAATTTTCGAACGCAATTGTCAGACGACGATAAAACGATTTTGGATTTGAAAGAGAAAAAAAAAATTCTCGAAACAATTCGGAGATCCTGTGTATTTTCATAATTCAATCATTTACCACATTTTTGTTATCTAGACGGAAAACTGCCACAGAAGAAAATTGGAGAATTTTGAAAGTTTTAGAATTCAATTTAATTTAGATTTTTTTTGGAAATTGTGCAATTTTAAAACCTTTAGATTTTGTAAAAAATTAAGAATCTATAAAGATTATAGAATTTATAAAAATTATAGAATATCTAAAAAATTTAGAATTTCTAAAAAATGTAGAATTTCTAAAGAATTTAGAATTTCTAATAAGTTTAAAATTTCCAAAAAATGCAGAATTCTTAAACAATTTAAGAATTTTTTTATTTCAGAGTTTTTAAAATTTTTTAGAATTTTCCAAAATTTCGAATTTTCAACATGTTTAAATTCTTTGAATTGAAAAAAAAAATTATTGTCAAGACGCAAAAGGATATTTGGATGAAAGAAAAAAAAACAGGACAAAGGAAAATAGACGTGACAAGATTGTCGCAATGACGCAACCCGAATCGTCGAACCACGCAGGTCAAAAATGTGACAAAAAAAAAAAAAAAAAAAAAAAAAACCCATAAATGTGAACAAGTGAAGCTGACTGGCGGTCGAGTCGCGCCGGTCTCTCTCTCTCGTGTCCCCGTCTTCCCGGCGAAATCCAGAAATTCGAAACGACCCATCGAACAATTCAAATTGAATCATTGCCCACTGACAACCGACGATCCACAAGTGCGCAACGTGGAATTTCGAAAGATTCCAACGTGACAAAAGATATGGCTGCCCATAACGAAGCATCTATCGACCGGCTCGCCATCTCGTCGTCGACGCGATTAAATTTTTGCCCCTAGTTCTCTCCTCGTCAATTTCCCTCATCATTCGTTCCTCGCCAAATTGATTAAATCATTCAAAAATAATAATCAATCGATAACGAACAAACAAATAAATAAATAGCTATCGAAGACGATTGACATTAAAATTAACAATGATGACAATAAAACAATAAAAAATCAACCGCATTGGAAGAATGAAAATATGCGAATAACCCTTTCGGGAGGGGGGGGGGGGGGATGAGATAACAAAACATTTCCCACGCTCCTCGATTTATTTATTTATTTATTTATTTATGTATTTATTTATTTATTTATTTATTTATTTATTTATGTATTTATTTATTCATTTATTTACTTACTTATTTATTTATTTATTTAATCGTAATAAGACCAACGACGTCCGACATCACAAAAAAAAAAACCAAAATAATAAATACACATAAAAATTGTAATATCACATCAGAAATTGAATCCATCGAGATTGAGTTAACGCCATCCTGTTCCCGTTCCTGTTTCCGTTTCACGTCGACGAGCTTCGCCGCGTCGACGAAATGTTTTTCAAATAAAATATTATTGTCATCGGATAAAACAATTAATCGTTGAATACCAATCTCGTTTGATTTTGTGAAATCGATTTTAAACAAATGCAAGAAAGAAAGAAATAAAGAACGAACGTAAGAACAACAAAATGAAAAACATAAAGTTTGTAAAGTTTGGAGAGCAAATTGTGATTTATGATCGGTGGGACACATTGTTCGGTTCGTTACGGCCATTTTAAGTGAAAACCTTCGATGCCCAAGCAACCTCTCTCTTTCCGTCCTGCGCTTGCGAACACAGTTTATCATCGTCGGTTGTGTCGTTGTGCACGAGCCACGAGCATCTCTCTCTCTCTCTCTCTCTCTTTTTCTCTCTCTCTCTCTCTCTCACTTTGCTGGACGCAACCAGCAGCCGCACCGAGATTACCGTTATTCGCGAAACGAAAAATGAAAAGAGAAATAAAAAGCAAAGCAAACAAAAAAAAACGAAAAAAAAAAAAAGCTTTTACCTCGAAAAATTTTGTAACGCGCATTATCTAATGATTCATGGGAAAACTGTTTTCCATTGTTACATTAACGAACATTTGAAATTATTCGTTGTTCAAGATAATAATAATAATAATAGTATAGAAAAAAATGTTTAATAAAAAAAAAACAATTGCACTACAGAAAATAGTCTTTTTCGTTATTTATTTAATCATTTATTCATTTATTTATTTATTTATTTATCTATTCAGTTTACCGATAAGAAAATAAAGAAGATAAAAAAATCTTCAAATCACTTTAATTTTTCATTTTAATAGTTATTTAATGAATATAGAATATTCGTGTTCATACAAGAAAACTCAACTCAAATGATGCAATGCATTTTTTTTATCCCACATTGTGATAATGGAAATAAGAAATAAGAAGAAAAAAGATCGATAAGCCTAGTCCGTGGTTGACAAGCGCGTGTAACGAATTACCCGTCGACGAGACAAAGACCACGTTATTTTCCAAAAAAAAAAAAAATATTAAAACGCCTAACCCACTTTACAATATTACTTATTGGATCGTTAATTATTTTACGAAAATCGATGAATCAACCATTTTTCATCATTATTATTTTTCAATACAGAAACAAAATATAAATGAAAAAATTAAATTAAATCCATTTAAATAAAATAAAAATAAATGAATAGAAAAAATATTCAAAAAAAGTAAAATACAAATAGATGAATAAATTTAAATACAATAAAGATAAATAAATGAAAAAGAAAATTTGAAAAAAACAAAATGTAAAACACGAATAAATAAATAAATGAAAATTAAGTAAAATTGAATGAATGAATACAAAAATAGAAATAAAACTCGCACCCTCCCGTAGATTCGATGAAAATGTCGAAAAAGGGTTGAGAGAGAGAGAGAGAAGCTTTGGGGACGAACGAGAACGAAATAGATTGAGAAATGGCAATGGAAGTATCGCCCCTCATGGATTTAGATACGCTTTGCGAGAACGATTTCATAACGCAATATGGACGGAAAGGGAGAAGAATCACACGCACAGAGAGAGACACACACACACACAAACACAAAGCGACACACACACACACGAGCGTTTTGCCAATTGCCATCATCGGTTGCCACGAAACCTCTCCTCCTTCTCTCTCTCTCACTCTCTTCAACATTTTCGCATCCTCAAAACCCTTTTCAACCACCAACAATTCATCAATTTCCATAAATAAACAACGGACACACAAAAAAACGAATATTCAATTAAAAAAAAAAAAAAAAACAATTTTCATTATTATTCATTTGGTCTCTATCCGTCGGTAAAACAGCGAACAACGCCGTTTTCACACGGAAACCGTCCATGATGCTAACGCAAAAAAGAGAAGAAGAGAACACGCACAAAAAAAAAAAAAACTAATTCGTACTTTGCCTTCGCAAAATGGTCTCACAGACGTTAGAATCCTCGCACTCGTCATTTTTTTATCAAACCTCTTCCGTCTCCCTCACTCTTTTTTCACAAAAATATTCTCATTCTGTTTTTTTTTCTTTTCATTTTTCATTTCCCATTCTTTTTTTTTTTTTACAAATCATCACGATCGTGCAGTTAGAAGCACGAGGCTCGAGGATATCGATGAGGTCGATGATGAAGGAGAAAAGCAAAACCGTCTTCCATTCGACAATTCACATTTCTGTCCGACATTCGTCGCAAAAAAAAAAAAATAGCAATAAAAAAAAAGAAACCAGTCACTCGTCGAAAAATTTAACAAAGACGACGAAAGACGAATAATCCACAAAATAAAAAACACGTAGCACAATTTAAATATATATATGTAGACTGTCTTAAAATTTTTTTTTTCATCAATCATTAGAATGATTATAAATTAATTATCAACTGTTAATATACATATATATATATATATATATATAAACAAGTTTGTTGATTCATTTTTTTTCCCACGAACAACCGGAAATGCTAACTTGAAACGATCCGTAAAAAAAATTCAATAATAATAATAATAATAATAACAATAACAATAATACTTATAAAAATGTAAATAATGAAAAAAAAAAGAACCGAAAACGTTTCGAAGCACGAATAAAATAAACCATAAAAAGAAAGAAAAACAAAAAAAAGCTTCCTCGAGAAAAAAAACGAAAAAAATAAAAATAAAATCATGACAAAAAAAAAAACTCACCGGTGGCGGTTTGATTTTGCATATACCGGATTTTTCGGCAATCGGACGTATCTTGGCGATGTAACCGAGAGGATCGAGAAACTCATCGGCGGTGGGTTCGAAAACCGGGGCCTCCGGTGGTATGCCAAACTCGAAATCCGTATCCGTTTTGTCGACCATTACTTGTCTCGTGTTGGTCGCGTTATCAACGCGATCGTCCAAAATCACAATATCCTCCGTTTGTCCGCGTGTATTATTTTGTTGTTGTTGTTGTTGTTGTTGTTGTTGCTGTTGCTGTTGCATCAGCGACAATTGTCGTTGGGTTTGTTGTGATCGTTGATTATTTTGTTGTCGGGTCGTCGGATTGTTTTGCCTCGTAGCACAAGCGGCAGCCTCGGTGGTGATATTTACATCGAGCTTCGAGACCATGACTCCACGACCGACGAAATAACAATGATGATGATGATATTTTGAAGAAAAAAAATGAAAATAATGGGGAAAGTCGTTGCGGGTTAGAAGCAGCAGCACTGACGACGACGAGGAGGACGACGAGGACGACGACGACGACGACGCCACCCGCAGTTACGCAGCACGTCGGAGGCACACAACCAGCACGTAGCGCGCGCCGCTACACAAACACACAAACACACAGACACAGCCACAGACACACAGACACACGCACACGAGTGCGCGCGCGCGACACTCACGCACGCAGGGACACGCCAGAGACAAATGGCACGAGATCACAATTTCTTTTTATTTTATTATTTCTTTACTTTTTCACAAATTCGTATTGTTCAATTTGTTTATTCGATTTATTTTGATTTATTATTGTTATTATTCACTCTGGGGTCAATCGCACTAAAATCTCGAGTCCCGCACCTGGGTCGGCCATCGTTCCTTTTTTTTGTCTTTCTTTTTTTTTTTTTTTTTTTTCGTCTTCGTCTTTTCTCTTTCCTTCTTTATCTCACTCACTCACTCGCGATCGTCTTTTGTTTCTTGTGTTTTCTTCTTTTCGATTCTTCCTCGTTTTTTCTGGTTATTTATTTTATTGTTTATCCGTGGGAGGGGAAATTTTTTTTCTTCGAGACACGCGGATGACAGTACGTGGAGGGCGTTTGACGATTACGCGAAGCTTTTTTTTCGTTTTTTTTTTTGTTGGTGGTAGAGAGAGAGAGAGAGAGACACTATTTGGCAAACACGACGGATGGCGATAGCGACACACTGGCGAAAGTTTTGTGGGGGGGGGTTTTTTTTGTTTGTGATTCTCGGGTGAAGATTGTTGGCACGTGTGGAGGGGGGATGTTCGGCGGTGGTGTGTATAGATATATATATTTTTTGCGTGAGGGTGGGGGGCGGGAGGCGCGGACGTTTTTGAGATTTTTGGTTCGGAGCTCTTGCACGAAGCCTCGCACACGGGCAACTGTTCTCTCGTTTGGTGATTGGTTTCGATGGATTGTTCGTTTTTTCCCGTGTTCCCTTTAATTTCGTTGGGACGGGTTTGAGGACGCGCGGGGCGCGCCGCCCGGCGGACGGCCCCCGAACTCGGGCGCTACCGTCCGGTTGGATGGTTATTTTTTTTTTTTTTGTACTAGGAACGAACCACGGATGGCGTTAGGAGAGGGTTGACTGTGGGCGAGGTCGGAGTTGGACAAGTTTGTGAGAAGCGTGGGTGACGACCGACGCCGCGTGGGGGCGCCAGTGGCCGGCGAGAACCGGTCGGATTCCGTTCGTCCAAGATGGCCGCTGGGTAACCTACACATCGTCATATAATAGATATGGACTGCTAGTGTCGCGAGAAAACGTAGAATCGCGATAGAAAGAGAGGGGACTAGGGTGGTTTTAAGCCTCTCTCTTTCTAAGTCAAAGCCGAACATGAAAATCTCACGAGGAACTCTCTCTTAACTCAGAAAGAGAGAGAGAGAGAGGTTTAGAACCATCCTAGCCTCCTCTCTCTCTATTCCGATTTCAATCTTTCAGCGGCCATCTTTGTGACCGCTGGCGCGAGCGCCTCGCTCGGCAAGTATCCGTACCACACGCTCCGCTCACGACGGTCCAAATTGCTCGGATTGCAACAACGTCACTTCGATATCCACGCGTGTTCTCCATTGTTCGTGGTTGCAATGATAAAAAAGAAACTGACAGTCGACGGTCGATCCCCCGTGTTGGTACAGTCGATCGCAGTCGATGGTCGAAATACCGTGGGATTGGTCGAACTACGTGTGATCGTGAAACTCAATCGGAACTATTCCCCACGTTCGCCAGGACAATCGATCAACGCGATCGGTGCTCGACATAATTTCACACGCATCGCGATAACGGTGCGCGATAATAACGCGAGCCGTCGAGTTTGTGCGTTGGTGGGCGCGCGTGTTTAGCGCACGCGTCACAAGCGGGGGGGGGGGTGGGGGAATCTCAAGACGAGTGCACAATTGCGCAGGGGTTAGGGACGGGGGGACGGGGGGAAGGCGCAGCGTGAGCGACACTTTTATTTACCAATTAAAGTGCCGCCGATGTTCGGTGCGGGGTGTTAAATGTACGTCGAAAATGTCGAATCCCGGCGGTAGCAGGAGGAACGGGGCGACCAAGATCCGGCTGACCAGTGAGTTCTCGTTACGTTCGACGATTCTTCGGGTTTTTTTTTCTTTTTTTTTTTTTCTTTGCCTTTTACGAGTACGTTCGCTCGTGTTAGCGAGACGAGCGTGAAAGTTTCGTCGCCGAACGAATTCAACCGAAACTCTTCCTGTTGTTCATCACCTTCCCCCTCCCCTCCTCCCCCTCCTCCGCTCTTTTGTTATTCTTTTTATTTTTTAATTGGTGTTCTTTTTTTTTCCGCCGTCATTCGGATTATTTCGTTTGGGGTTCGTTTCGTCGATCGTCTTTTTTTCTTTTTCTTCGTGTTTCCTTCCCCCTCCCCCTACCGCTCTTTGGGTCGCTTAGGTCGTCGTTAATATGTGTATGAAATATGTCGCATCGAAGGGCTCAGACGAGATAATGTCCGAGCGTCGAGGGAGGGAGAGAGCGAGAGAGAGAGCGATGTCTCGGTTGGCTAGACTTTCGTCTTCTCGGTCACTTTGGTTATGGGACCAAGACGTCTCGTCGACGGGGAAATCTTTCAAGGGGCGGGGGAGGGGGGGGGGAGCCCACCGCGAAGCAGAATTCGTCGTCTTTGTCGCTACGCTCGTGTAATTTATTTCACTCAATTTCCCACTCGTCCCGTCAATTAACCCGAATCGCCCCTCCCTCTCATTATCATCATCCGTGACTCGTTCGTTCTCCACCTTCTGTTGGGGTTTTGCATTTTTTTTTCCTTTCATTTTTTTTCATCGTCTTGGCACCGCGACGGTTGGTCGTCGTCGAGTCGGGGTGCGACGAATTCGACGCAGCTACTGCATTTTTTTTTTGGCAAGATTGACGCACGACAACCGAATTGTGATCGAGGGTTTGACGGTTAGCGGCGGAATTGCATCGCTCGTTCACTTTTGGTGTGGTTCAGAGATTGCCCTTCTCCTCTCGCTTTCCGTCGTCATGTTTGCCCCACAGCGGTTTGTCCTTGCTGAGTCGAGGGCGACGGATCTGACGCGGCGACATGATTTTCAGTAACGGATTGGACGCACGATGATTGAGTCGTTATATAGGGTCTTGATGTATAATTGGAATTTTACTTGCACAACTTTCTTAGCAGTTTTTTTTACAAGGTCCTTTGCGTACAATTTCCTCTCCTTAATTTCCTATAGCGATACATCGACATGGTCAAAGTATCACCGAACCTACAGTTTTTTTGGTTATGAAATCCGAACCACACAAAACACAGAAAAAAAACACGTTGAAAACATTTTTTCATCGGTGTCGGCGCCGGGATTTGAACCCGGGACCCTCGAGTCGAGAACCGGGTGCAAAACCAGCTTGATCACTGCGTCTCCAGACCCAGAATTACATTACTCATTCGCTTTTGATGCAGTTTGCGGAATTTTGATTATTTTTATTATTATACAATATTTTTTATGCGCTTACTTCGAACGAGCTGATTTTTCAGTCGAGTAAAAGTTGATTTTCAATTGACAATCAGCATCCTCAGTATCTTTGAGTTTTTTAACACCGATTCTGCCCGTCGATGTCCTTTCAATTCGACGCTTTTGGCGAATCATAATTTTTATTTACAAATCATTATTATTATTATTATTATATTATATTATAATAATAATGTTAATCTGCTAATCACGATTATTCGATTAGCCTGAGCTTCGGTATCGTCGCAAACTTCATTGCTGTATTATCGTCCGACTCTCAGCGTTTATACATTTGTTTCTTTTGCCATTACAGTCTTGTGCGCCCGAAATCTAGCCCGAAAGGATTTATTCCGTGAGTATACGAAATATCTTCAATAAAAATAAAAATAAAATAAAATTTTAAAAAAAATTATTTCGCTTAAATTTGAAAAAATGATGATAAAGAGAATGATGAAAATTGTTATTTCAGGCCTTCCCGATCCGTTTGCCAAGATAACGGTGGACGGTTCTGGTCAATGTCACAGCACGGACACCTGCAAAGCCACATTGGATCCCAAATGGAATCAGCACTATGATTTGTGAGTTTCCTGTTTTCTCACAAATTAATAATCGACATCAATGACTCGACTGCTTCAACACATGCCTTTTTTTTTTGGATCGATCGAAGTGATTATCAATTTTTTTTATCTCAGATACATCGGCAAGAATGATGGAATTACGATATCGGTCTGGAACCACAGAAAAATTCACAAGAAACAGGGAGGAGGGTTTCTCGGATGTGTGCGAATACTATCGAACACGATACAGAGGCTCAAAGACACTGGATGTAATTGAATTATTCGATGAAAATATTTTTTTTAGTCGTCATTATTATTATTATTATTATTATTATTGTAATTATTATTTTAAATTCGAAAGATCAGTCGTTCGTGACTAATTGAGTGATTTATTGTGGCGCAGATCAACGTCTGGATCTGTGCAAAGCACACACGGACGACGCGGACGTGGTGAAGGGTCAGATAGTCGTGTCTTTGTTGTCCCGCGATGGCCATAACGGAGCGGTGAGTAACACGGTCGGTCACAATGCGGTCGTCGATGTTCTCGGTGATCTAAGCTGTCCCACGGATCTGCCCGACGGTTGGGAAGAACGAAGGACCCAGAGCGGACGTCTTTATTACGTTAATCATTACACCAAGAGCACCCAATGGATACGTCCGAATTCACGGTACGAAAAATTCGGAACGATTAAAACGTTTAACGCTAACAAATTTCTCTCTTTCTCTCTTCGAATGATCGTCATCGAGGAGACCTTCTTCTTTAGCTTCGGATTTTTTAAATTCAGACTTAACATTATCGTATTCTTGAACAAATAAAATCGATACATTGTTTTTTTTTTTACTTTTGGATTATATTTACACTGTCCGTGATTACTTGGGGTAAATGCATTTAAAACATTTTTCAAACAGGGTTGAGGGACGTTAGTTGGGATAACAGTATTTTGTGGAAACTACGGCTTTTTGAACGAAAAAAAAAAACAACAAAAATTTTTAATGAAATTTTTTTAAAAAATAATAATGATAAAGGCGGTATTTTTATTTTTAAAAATGGTATGCAACATTGTAGATAATAAATCGATGAAGAATAATATGATATGGATTTCATAAAAATTGATTGATAAAATTTCGAGATACATCTTGGCTCTCACGCGTTTGGAAAAAAAAGTTGTTTCGAGAAAAACGCAAAATGCGGGCGTACCAGAGATGCGGGCCTATTGTGCACTCGCTCAAAATTTTCATTACTCCGAAAATAATTTGAATTTCCTTACGGTTAGACGCTTGAAATATTCTTTGAAGTATAAACCATGAATCTTTCGGAAAATAAGAAAAAAAAAAAAAACAAAAAAGATTTTCTGAAAATCTGAAGGTGGTGTGTGAACCCCGATAATCGTGCGTAAAATGTTGTTTTTCCCCCGTCACCGTAGTATGAAGTCTGGTACCAAAGATGGGCATTAATTCACCGAAAATGCATTTCAAATACTTTTCGGACCAAATGACAATAAATTTCATCGGATTTATCAAATATTTAAATTCATCGTACAATAATAATAAACGTAAATTCATCATAATTATTACAGAAATGTGAAAATATTGATTCTTCCGTGATAATAAATACATTTTCAATGAACGAATGTCCATCACTGGCTGTCACGGGATATTCTGATTTGACGAATGAATTTTTGGATGTCGACAGACCGAGCAACGCGATAATACCGACGACACCGGAGCCCCCGGCGCCTCCGGTGTCCGAGCCGACGTCGCCGAGCGGCAGCGGAACCCCACCGACTACGCAGAACGACAGTCCGCCCCACCGTCGTCCGGACGTGTGGAACGGCGAGGTCACACCCAGTCGTACCCCGAGTCGCGAGAATTCCGCGCAGAACACACCGCGCAACACCCCGACGCAGAATCACAATCAACAGAATCAACGTCAGACACCGCCACCGCCTTCGTCCGCAACGCGCGAACGTCGTGCGCGCAACAACGACGAACAAAATGCCAATCAAACGCCCAACAGCCGTTCCGAACGTGGCCACAACGTCGGTCAACCCCGAAGACCCAACAGAACCAACAGAAATCGCAACGGCGAGAGACGAACCGACGCTCAACAACCATCGGACTTGCCACGGGGCTACGAGATGCGACAGACTCAACAGGGACAGGTAAATCATCACTATCGAGTATTACAAATTTTCGTCACAACGTGAATTCTTTGGGAAATAATACATTATTACACTAGTACAAAAAAAAACAAAAAAAAAAAAAAAAAAAATTCTGGCGAGGGTGAGTCGAGAAAATGTTTTTAGCACGAGTGTCTTATGGATTTTTATGGCACAAGGTGTGTGAATGAAGTTTTCAAGCCGACTTAGTGAACGTAAAACCGCACTTTTACGCACAGCGTGTCATAAAAATATTTTTTTATTTTGTATTCTTTTGATATGAATGAATTGTAATTATTTCACATTCGGGTATCGAAGATGTGTTGTGGATAATTTTTTTTTTTTTAATGCAAATTGAGAAGATTTCAGTCGATTTTCGGTGAAGATTTTGGGTGGCAGAACGATTGTTCGTTAAGGGAAGTTCGTAAGGTTGATTCGAATTGAAAAAGAAGCGTGTTTTTAGAATTTTTTCATCTGTCTATACGAATCGGGTAAATTCAATCAATCAATTTCCATATAATGATGCAATATTTGAACAATATTATTTTTAAATTAAATTTTGATTGAATTGAAACCTTCGAATAGTTCTTCTTTTCGAAAATGCAAAAAAAAAAAAAAAAAAAAAATGCATCAGAGGCGAGATATTCTCCCGGTAATAAGTAATAACAATAATTTAAATAAAAATATATATATATTAAAAAATATAAAAATCTCAAAACAAAAATTTTACGACTGCTCAAAACTGTCAAAATTTATTGCATCGTTACATCAATCTTACCCAAAAAAAAAAAATATATTCTCGACGATGTAAAAAACTTGAAAAAAAAGAAAAGTAAACAAGAGAAAACTGCCAAACTGCCATAAATTATCCAGAAAATCACCGTATAAATTGTATTTGATTAATCCTTGTTCTCACCGATTCGACGATCGTACGATTCCCAGGTATATTTCTATCACATACCAAGCGGTGCATCGACGTGGCACGATCCGCGAATCCCGCGTGATTTACCGGCCAACGAAATAGCGAACGAGTTGGGACCATTGCCGAGCGGTTGGGAGATGCGTCAAACCGCGAGCGGCCGTGTCTACTTCGTCGATCACAACAATCGTACGACCCAATTCACGGATCCGAGACTGTCCAGTCAGATAATAAGCAGCCTGTTGAAGAGACAGAACAACTCGACGAATCCCCAACAGACCGGAAATCCGAGTAACGCGACCTCACCCCGCAACGAAGCTCCCACAAACGATGCGTCATCGTTAACGATTTCGAACACCAATCGAACGACGTCGCCAACAACGACAACAGCGACAACAACGACAACGACAGCATCGACGGCAACGACAACAACAACGACAACAACCACAGCAACAACAACAACGACAACCACACCGACGAACAATAATTTATCAACCAGCGAAACGACCCAAAGCCCGGCCCAATGTCAAACGATATCCGATTTACCGAAAGAATTGATGGAAAGCGAATTATTGCCGAAATACAAACGCGATTTGGTCGCCAAATTGAAATGTCTAAGAGCGGAATTGAACGCTTTGCAACCGCAGAGCGGTCATTGCCGTTTGGAAGTTTCGCGAAACGAGATATTCGAAGAATCATATCGTTTGATAATGAAAATGCGTCCGAAGGACATGAGAAAGCGTCTTATGGTGAAATTTCGCGGTGAGGAAGGTTTGGATTACGGCGGACCGGCGCGCGAGTGGCTCTATCTTTTGTCCCACGAGATGTTGAATCCCCAATACGGTTTGTTTCAATATTCACGGGACGACAATTACACGTTGCAGATAAATCCGGATTCCGGAATAAATCCCGAACATCTGTCCTACTTTCATTTTGCCGGTCGTATTATCGGTATTGCAGTTTTTCACGGTCATCACGTTGACGGCGGTTTCACCACGCCTTTCTACAAGATGCTGTTGAACAAAGCGATAACTCTGAGCGACATTGAGGGCGTTGATCCGGAATTACATCGAAGCTTGACTTGGATGTTGGAAAACAGCATCGATGGAATATTGGACGCGGCTTTTGCGGTCGAACACAGCAGTTTCGGAGTTTTGAGAAATCACGAGTTGAAACCCGGTGGCAAGGATATTACCGTTACCGAGGACAACAAACGCGAATACGTGCGTTTGTACGTGAATTATCGTTTTATGCGGGGAATCGAGCAACAATTTTTGTCACTGCAGAAAGGTTTTCACGAATTGATACCACCGCAATTGCTCAGATTGTTCGACGAGAGAGAATTGGAATTGGTCATAGGTGGTCTTGGACAGATAGATATAAGCGATTGGAAATTACACACCAGGCTCAAACACTGCACACCCGAGACTCCGGTTGTCAAATGGTTCTGGATGATCGTGGAATCTTACGGCGAGGAAATGCGAGCGAGACTTTTGCAATTCGTCACTGGGAGCTCGCGCGTGCCTCTGCAAGGATTCAAGGCGCTTCAGGGTGAGTCCGAGTATTTTTTTTTTCCCCCTCGTTTTGAGGTAGTATCCCACAAACTGTGAGAGTCGAAGCAAGCCTAAAAGATGTACCATCTTCTGATTGAGGTACGTGGTACTTTGATGTGACAACGTCGCGTGTTATGATGTCGATTAGTGAGAGAGAGAGGGAGAGAGAGAAGATGGGAAACAAACGCGCCACGTTGCCATGTCTACTGGATCACGACCAACTTCTCGTATAAACTGTATTTTTCCCGATGTTCATTTGCTTATTATTGTCATCACAGTCTCCCGATCTCCACTGTCAAGTGCCCAAAATGTTGTCCGAATATTCAACTTGCGGCTCAAGCGTTTTCATCAAAATCTGACGAGGACTTTTTGTATTGTATCAAATTGAGCGTGATTCTTCATAAGGCTCCGTGTTAAACGTGTGAAAATAAAAGTGTCGATATAGTTTTTTCTCGCGCTCCGGAAAGCCATGAAAAATTAACTGAACCTTTTTCTTATCGATACCTATAAGTATGCCAAGTTTCGTGAAAATCTGACGAGGAATTCTCTTATGGAGGCTACTACCTTAATCCACAGATTCTTTCGTTCGAAAAAAAAAAATGTTGTCGGCAATCGTTGCTTCGTCAATTTTTAACATTTTGCATCGTTTTACCCGGCTATTTTCGTGTGACGATCGCATCATTTTTCATCGCCCATTATCATTTACATTCATATTTTATCAACAACACAAAAATAAATAAATAAATAAATGAATAAAATACTAAATAAAAAACCTTTTTCTCACGAAAACACGAAAAAATTGCGACAATTTACGAAAGAAACGTCGAACCAAGCCCTGTATCGTCTCAGAATGTTCGTTTTTGTTCAAGAAATTCATAAAAAAAAAAAAAAAAAAAAAAAGAAAAAGAAATGAATTTTAAAAATGATAAAATCAGTATTTTTGGTTTCATGAGGTTTTTAATGATCGAATTGTTGATAACAATTGTGTTTCATACGTGCCACATAATCGTGAACATTCTCATCGTATAGCGCACACAAAAACTAAATGCGAAAAAATTGCATTGTTTTCGTATTTTTGCGCAGGATCAACGGGATCGGCAGGACCTCGACTCTTCACGATTCACGCGGTCGACGCGCCGAGCGAAAATCTTCCGAAGGCACACACGTGTTTCAACAGAATCGACATACCTCAGAGCTATCCGAACTACCAGAAGATGCTCGACAAATTGACCCAAGCGGTCGAGGAAACTTGCGGATTTGCCGTCGAATAAATATTGCCCCCCCCGAGATTTCGACGTGTCCGTCGTCGAACTAAAAGAAAACAAAAAAAAAAAACATCTCGTAGGTCCCGAATCAAACCTATCAAAAAAAAAAAAAAAAAAAACAAAAAGAAAAAAAAACAATGCTGACAATGTGATTCGATCGATCGCTGAAACGCGACGATCGAACAAAAAATATCGTCGTCATATCGTCGAGATATCATTCTCGACAAACGACAACACATATCCCTAATTGCCTTTCTTCTTCTTCTCCTTTTTTTTTAAATTGTCGAATCATCCACGAAAAACAATTGTTCGTTGTTTCGAACGAAGCAATTTTTCTTCAGTTTTCGAGAGAAAAAAAAACGTGAATAATTCGGTCAACGATGAAAAAAAAAATTATTAGGAATGAGAATAAACGAAAATTCGTGGCTTGTAAGTGACGGAATTCCGTTGCCTCCCACCCCCCCACCCCCCGAGATTGTTGCAATCTCATCGCTTTGGGGGAAAAAAAAATCGGGGAAGAAAAAAATAAATATATATATCGTTTTCGTTTATCTTTCGTCACGAATTGCCGAATCGTTGGATCCGGTCTTTGGACGCGAGAGTCAATTAACGTCTCATTTAGCAAATATTTTGAATACAAAAATAACGCGCGCGGATGTCCCAACGATATCAAGCTGTTCCCAAAGTAAACTTGAAATCGAAGTTGTTCGTTCAAACTGTCACACTGCCCACGAACGTCTGAATTTCGCGTCGAGGAACGAACGTCGAGAACAAACGAAAAATACGACACCTAAATTCCGCGAGAAAAAATGAAAAAAATGGAGGGAAAAAAATAATAATAATGATAATTGTTTTATTTATTATCCGACGAAGTTATATATATATATAGCTAACTAACGTGTGTAGAAGAAATAATTAGCCGAATGAGCGTTAATCACGGTCGGAGATCCGGGAGTATCGCTCTTTTTCGTTTTATTTTTGTTTCTGTTTTTTTTATTATTATTATTTGTTTTAAATGTTTTACTTCAACGCGAGACGAATTAATAAAGTGCTCGCGTGTGATTTGTCCAAAGCCGATTGAAGAGTTGTGTAAATAGTTTACGTCGAAGCTTGGCGGTCGAGATAAAAAAATTGTTGGTTGAGAAAATTTTGGAAATAATATATATTCATAAATATATATTTATATATTTATATATATATGTGTATGTGAGCCAAAACGTTAATTATCGACGAATTTTGGGCATCGACATCTGAGATCTTTGTGCAATTTACGCAGCTTCAAGTGCATGCTGAATAACAAATTCCCAATTTTGGAATGAAGAACTGATATTTTCGTTCCCGAAAAGCTTAGAAAATTTAACATCGAAAACAAATTTGAAAATATACTTTTTTTCATCAGAGTAAAAAACATAAAAAATGTAAAAAAAAAAAAAAAAAAAACGAAAATTGGAAAATTAATCTTTTTACATTGATTTAAAGATCCAACTCGAAAAATACATATCATTCGTGCAATTTTCTCAGCTTTTCGAAAAAACTTATTTTCAAGATTTAAAAGAAAATATATTCATCGACCGAAAAACCCGACTTCAATATCTCAAATGCGATTTCAAGTAATTTTTCAAAACCCAAAAATGTTTTCGTATTTTTTCCCCTGAAAATCTGAGCGTTTATTTCATATGGAAAACTTGGTCAACGAAAAGAAAAAAAGGAAATAAGAAAAAAAAAAAAGAAAACTGCACAAAACTTTGAAAAAAAATTGAGACTTGATTTCTCGAAGTTACGAAAAGGTCGCTGACAGTGAAGTCCATTCTCGGTACTCGAATTGTCATAATGGCTCACACATATATACATATACATATATATCTATATATCTATATATTTATATTTAAAAAAAAGGACGTGAGCAACGAACAAAAATGATAAATCAATTTATTATCACGGAGAGTAATTTGCCCGAGACTGGAACGCGAGTGATTCCGAACGAGAGGATGGAGAAATTATAGCGATACGCGTTGTTTCGATGATAGTTTATCCACCGTCGCGTAAACTCTAGCTTTAATACAAATCACGAAGATTATGGGCAGGCAAGGAGGGGGGGGGGGAGGTAAGGTAATAAAAACGTATCGAAAAAAAAAAAAATAAAAACAAATTATATTGATAGGTAAACGAGTAAATGAAACGAGAAGAAAAATCAGAGTCCAAGCAATCGGTTGGAATATTTCGCCTTAACGACCTCCCCCTCCCCCCCCCCTCCCTCCTTCCCCGGTAACGCAATACGAATAACGAACAGTTCAATTGTCGTACGAACTGTTTCATACGTGAAACACAATTAAACACGGTTGTCTAACAGCTTAGAAAAAGAAAAAAGAAAAATTAGCATATCAATAATAATTATAATAATGAAAAAAAAAGAAAGAAAAGAAAAATCTGATTATCTTGTAGTTTATCTGCTAGGCTCACTCCCAATGGTCTTTCTCGTAGATTCTCCGCCAGGCATTGCGGATACATTTGATTTGTAAAATATTTTCGTCGCTCCCGATTTGGGTTGGGACCCTTCTCGACATATCAGATCGAATGGCAAATTTCTTCGATCGTTCTCGTTTTCTTTGCCGCCCGTTTTTTTTCACACACACACACACACAAACACGACAGCAGGGTCTCGAATTTTCAATTACCATCTGGTATTATCGAAAATATTGGGGTTGGGGTCGAAATCCAGAACGAGCAATGTTCAGAAAGTCATTGCTCGTTCTCAGTCGTCGCGGTTTTCCAACGTTTCCTGACTTTCGAGCTTTCCCCACGCGTAAATTATCAAAGTTAGATAAATTTCGTCCACGACTTTTTTATAGGGAATTCAATTCTCCGCAACATTGTTTATGTGAACTTTTGGTCTATATAGCGTTGTTTATCCAGCGTTTGGATGGGAAGATGAAAATAAGAAAATCGATACATTTTTACCTTTTCGTCCAAACGCTGGTTAAACAACGCTATATAGACGAAAAGTTTACATGAACAATGTTGTGGAGAATTGAATTTCCTATGAAAAAGTCAGGGACGGCATATACGTAACTTTGATAATTTACGCGTGGGAGAGCTCGAAAGTAAGGAAATGTTGGAAAACCGCATATCGTACGTTCGCTACAATCTCATCCGAGCTTTTTACCGTTCAGGACATTCCTCGTTCTGAATTTCGACCCTAAACCGAATTTTGCTTCCACACACACTCACACTCGTAAATCATTCACCCTCGGTACGCTGGAGCATGAAAGCAAAATCATAAATTTACACTCATTACGAGTCCAAACAAAAATGGCATTTTTTTTCCAAATTGTATGACGAAAAGAGACGATTGGCGAGAATTAAATGAAAAATTCGCAACGTTGCTCGGAGAGTTAACGAAGGGTAGAAAAAAAAAAATAAAAAGAAAAGGAAGCCGAGCCGATCATCGATTGTGATTCGTTGATCGTCGAATTATCGACGACGACATTGATTATTATTATCATTATGTTTTTTTTTTCACTCGAAAAATTAATTTAAATCGAATTTGAAGGATCGGATTGTTTTTATTTGTTTTTCATCGAAACTTCTTGCTCGTCGAGGCGCCCAATGTGTGCAAAACTGCTGTCGCCTTGATTGATTAATGTTGTTGACACGCATTAGTTAGATTTATGTATAAATAATTGTATCTCCGATTATTGTTATCATTACGTCTATTGCTATTGATTATTATTATTATTATTATTATTATTATTATTATTATTATTATTATTATTGTATTACTAGCATCATCTCTTCTCCCCGTCGTCATTATAACTAATTACATCACGATCGATTATCGTTGTTAAAATGCAATCTATCATATCGCGAAATGTTCGAAGCAACGAAGAAGAAAAAAGAAACACACAAAAACGACAACGATAGGAATAACAAAAAAAAAATATATATTGTACATATTTACCTTTCCTTTTGTATTTTGGATGAAATGTATATTTTAATAAAAATATCCAAAGGTATCGAAAAAAAAAAAAAAAACACGCTCAATCGTTGACTTGTCTTTGGTTCGCTCGTTCGTTATCGTTTCCGCATAGAGGGCGCTTCGTGTGACCGTCGAAAAAATTATGCGGGATTTTTTTTATAACGCGTTGAAAGTATTCTGAAACATTCGGAAATTACTCGGATGCTGTAGAAAAGAAACCGCAAAATTAAATTTATCACTTAAGGGGGCTGAGTCATCTAAAAAATTGTTTTTTTTGTGACATGATCAATTTAAATTTGAAATCGATTTTACCCTCATAAAATGGGGTAAAATGGGGTAAAACCTATGCTCGGCTATAATTAAAAATTTTTTGTAAAATTTATGCCAACATTTTGAGATTCATGACACAGACGAGAACGTAGTGAGCGCAAAAGTCGCATTTAACGCACAGCGTGTCATAAAACTGATTTTTTTTCCAATTTTCTTTCCATAGCACTGAAATTCAAAAGTCTTTCGTTTCGAATAAAGCTGACCAAGTCTCAGAGTCAACTGTCCTCTTATTTTCTTACTTAAAAAAATAGAATATTATTACCTTTAATTTATTTTATAAAGTCGACGATCGCATCTGAAAAAATTCCCACTAGCAAGGAAAAATAAATCACAAAAAAATTTCAACGCGAAATTGTCACATTTAACATAACACCAGTGTATATTGTGTCACAACTGGGATACATAATATTACAATGGTGCATAATAAAATTCTATACATATTTTTTTTTTCTTTCTATCTAAAGATAAATCATATTTTTTTTTTGTTTAAATTCTTAATTATTATTATTATTATTATTATTTTTTTTTCATTTTTATTCATATTTTTTTTTTTTCGTTTAATTGTATTCCATCACCCTGTCCCCATCCGAGCCGACGGCTGCCCTCACACAGTCCTGTTTGGCAATGAATGTTTCTTACATTTTTTTTTTTCCCATTCCCCACGTTCGTTATTATTGGCTGAGAACCAAGACCGAGGAAACGTGATGATCGCGCATCGGCTCGCAAGGGATATTAAGTTTGGATTTGATTTCCGCTTGCCATCGTGTGTCATCTTCTTTTCGTGTTTTTTTTTTATCCCGTTCTTTTCTTTCTTTCTTTTTTTTTCCATCAATCCATCATCCAAACAAGCGCGAAAACTCAAACTCTGTTTGTTTGTTTGTTTGTTTTTTCTTTGTTAAAAAATGTTTTTTTCTAAAAAGCAATAAACCAACTTTTAATTTCTTACGCTTTCGTAACGTAACCATATTATTAATTGTAATAATAATTCATATAAACATTATTTCTATTCGTTTCTTATTATTTTTTTTTTTTTTTTTCAATTTTATATATTTTTTATTTATTTTTTGTTATCTTGTTATGTCATCTTATCGGTAATTTTTCTAGTCGATAAGGGTGATAACGGACAAATGTTCATTCGGGAGTATCGTTACTAACGCTGGGACGATCGGATAGAGAGATTGAGACAGAGACAGAGAAAGAAATAGAGAAAGAGAGGGATGGAAATAACTTCAGAGTCGTTATTTCGTCCCCTAGGAAAGAAAAAGGAGAGGAGGGCAGGGGAGATTTACAGTTTCATCCTTCTTCATCTCGATACGCGCGGAAAATCGTGGCTCTCAAGTAGCCTTCGTACTATATGCGTTATATATCTTATATATAAATATATATAATCATATATATATATATATATTTATATACACACATATCGTATATTTAAACTTGCGCTGATGAATATTTATTCATATATATATATATATTTATTTATATGTATGTATAATTCATATATTTCTGCTGTTCAGGTGATTTTCATGTTGTTTTTGTTGTTTTGTTCATTTTTTTTTTTTTTTCGTTTTAATAGTTCTTTATTTTTTCACAATTTTTCTACGCGTTGTTTGCGACCATAAAGTTTTGTTATTTCATCTCTCTTTCTTCACAGTCCAATCTTACGTTTCGTCATCGTATAATCTCCGCTTTGTCCTTCTGTTTTAATTGAAACAGTTACCCCCAAACACCCTATAATATTTATACTGTATATATATATATATATATATATATATATATTCATATATATATATATATATGTACGAATCTATTATTCTAAGTAGCATCGAGTCAACGTTTTGCTTTTAGTCAACGCTGCTTTCTTTTTATTATTATTTTTTTTTGTTATTTCCATGTGTGTGTCCGGTTTTCTACGCGCACGTTGATTAAATCATGTGCCTCGAATTTATTTATATTTTCTATCGCGTTCTTTCATCTCGCATCATCACGATCGCTTATTTTTTTTTTTTTTTTCATGCGATAATCAATTAATCAATATTTATACACAACAGCCGATGCGATTCGCAAACGTTGTTTTTTTTTCTTTTTTTTTCGGCTTTTCGGATTTTTCTAATGTTCACAACTTAAACGCTACATACGAAATACATGGCCTTACAGTTGTTTGTTTGTTTTTTTTTCTCATCTATGCGCGTAGGTGCAGAATAATCCTTTTGCCAAAGCGATTCTATTAATTTTTTTTTTGTTTTTTGTTATTTTTTTTTCGTTTTTTTGTTTTTTTGTTTTTTTTTCTCGTTATTTTTCTTTTTTCTTATTCTTCGTTTTTTTTTCACGTTCTAATGACCGACTCGTCATGGAATAATTCACGGACGTAAATCCGAACGTCGATGTTGACACGCGCGGGATTTAAATATCGAACTAATTTTCATGGTTCGCTCGCGTGTCGAGGATGCATGTTTTTATTCGTTATTTCAACGTGTCTAAAATTTTCGTATATTTTGTGTGTCTGTGTTGTTTTTTTTTTTTTTTTTTTAATTCAGTCGAAGAAATTTTATTCGAATGTGAAAAAATAACAATGATAATAATAATTTTGTTTCAGCATCGGCAATTTGATATCATTAGTTTTCCGGTGTCGCGAATTATTCTTTCTCACTGTCGAAAAATAATTAATAACTCACGTGCATCGCGTGGCAATAAAATATAAAGATATATATATATATATTTTTTTTTCTTTCAAAGACGATTTAAAGACGATCAAATATGCGTCGACGCTATTTCGCGAAAAAAATCATACAAACAGTTTCGAATTCGATAAATCTGTGAACCAAGTGATTAAAAAAAAAAAATGAAATGAAAAATAAAAAATAAAGAAAAAGATTTTATCTTTCTCAAAATGAAGTTCTTGAATGAAATTAATGTTGACGATTAAAATTAAAAAAAAAATGTTTTTTAATTTAAAAAAAAACGTCTTCCACATAATTCGTACCATTGAAAGTCGATTGAATAACTCACAAACACACGCGCACGCGCGTCTTAATCTTCCCACGAGAACAAGCGTTGATGATAAAAGTTATTGGCAGCAAAAACCATTGTCATTGTTTCACAATTTGTCAAACGCGTGTGGCGACTGGGTGGGCTGGAAGGAGGGGGAGGGGCAAGCATATTGCACTGCGATATTAACCGCTCGCAACTAACCAGAGACGCCTTATATAAATTTTTTTCGTTTTTTCCCCTCCATTTTATGTAATTATTTTTATGAATAATTTTTTTGTTTTTTCTTTTTTTTTTTTTCATCAATTCATCAACGAAACTGAACTGTTGCTTCTAGCTATTTCACGTCCTCGTCAAATTGCCTCGCTCACAAAACTCGACGTTTTGACCGTTTGGAAAAACAAAAATTGAAACAAATGAAAAACAAAAGAAATTAAAAAATAAAATAACACGTTTGAAATAAATTCGTAAATTCTCATGGACAAACCGCGCCCACAAGCGGTGTGTATCAACGAAGCATCCTCGATGCGCGATGATCGTCGCGCAATCCCGCAAAAAAAAAAGAAAATAAAAAATAAAAAAACCATTTACGTCCCTCAACTACAAAATCTCGTATCTCATAATAATTCAATCGCACCCTATATATACCGTGCGCGGTACGTTTATTACAATCAAATATTTCTTCCTTTTCCCATCTCATCTACCTCATCATTATTATTTATCATTAATATTATTCATCAATATTATTATTATTATTATTATTATTATTTGTTTTCAATAATCATGCCTTAAGCTTTTACATACAACTCGAGTGTCTCTTACCTGAATCCCCCCCACCTCGTCAAACGTTGTCGAAGAGAAAAAAAAAAACAACCACAAAACTAATCAAAAAACGCGCTCACAAAGTCTGTCGTTAAAATTTCTTGTTTTTTATCTTTCTCAATCTTTCCCAGCGTCGTGATTCGATTCTTCTTTCTTTTTTTTATTCCTGTATATTCAAGTTGTTCGCGATTGTGAACAGAAATGGGCTTCGATCCATCAACTAAAAATATATTTCAAATACTTTTTCAAAAAAACAACCACAATTATCACGCAAAAAAAAAAAAACTGCTAATTATTTTCACGTTTCCGTAATCATAATGATCAGTTTGCGTGAATAATTATTTCACAGTGAATCGAAATATTCGACGATAAAATTACCGATGATTTATTTCAGATTTATTTTTAAAAAAAAGTATTTGAAATGAATTTTCATTTAATGCGGCCCAATGGGTGTGATTTATGAATGGCGAGTTCATCTGTATCCGAAGCCGGTGGTCGTGGCCAGCTGTCCGCCCACGAGGTTTCAGTAGGACGCCAAAACTCCGGGAGGGGTGGGCACGACGACGGTGTGTTGGGGAACGACCGGCGGCGCGGGCGGAGCCAACGGATGACCGACGAGCACGGCCGCCGCGGGTATGGGCAACACACCGGGCTGCGGAATGGCCGAGGGCGCGGTCACTTGGGTCGGTGCGCCCTCTGCCGCGTGTTTTCGCAAGTGTCGCAGCATGTTGCCCTTCTCCACGAAAGTTTTGCCGCAATCCGGACAACTGTGGGGCCGTTCGTCCGAGTGGGAACGTCTGTGGGACACCAAGTGTCCCTTGCACATGAAATCCTTGGGACAAAGGTCGCAACGGAACGGACGTTCGGCGTTGCTGCCCTTGTTGTGGGAACGCATGTGGAACAGAAGATTGCCCTTCAACGGGAAACTCTTGCCGCATTCGGTGCACACGAAAGGACGCTCCCCGGTGTGACAACGCATGTGATTAACCAGATGTTCCTGCAATCGCGATCGACGAAAATCCAAAATTATATTTGAAGGAATAATGAAATTTTTTTATTTCATATTTTCTTGTTTTTCGTTTTTTTAAGGTAGTATCCGACAGACTGTGAGAGTCAAAGTAAGCCTGTAAGATGTAGAAGCCTATAAGAGAGAAGATGGAAAACAAACGCGCAACGTTGCCATGTCTACTGGATCACGACCGACTCCTCGTATAAACTGTATGTTTCCCGATGTTCATTTGATTATTATTATCATCACAGTCTCCCGATATCTACTGTCAAGTGCCCAAAATGTTGTCCGAATATTCAACTTGCGGCTCAAGCGTTTTCATCAAAATCTGACGAGGACTTTTTGTATCGTATCAAATTGAGCGTGATTGTCCATGAGGCTCCGTGTTAAACGTGTGACAAATAAAAGTGTCGATATATATTTTTTTTCTCGCGCTCCGGAAAGCCATGAAAATTTAACCGAACCTTTTTCTCATCAATAGCTATAAGTATGCCAAGTTTCATGAAAATCTGACGAGGAACTCTCTTATGGAGGGATTTTACGAATGGACAAACACTCGAAACATCTACGACGAAAAATCTATTATTTTGAAAAACTAAAAAGAAGAAAATAAATATCTGAAGAGGTTCTAAACCAAAGGACGAAACGTTGTAAAGGACACAAAAAAAAATAATCGTGGTCGTCCGTCGCCAATGCTCCTAATCACAAAGAAAAAAAAAAGACTATTTTCACAAAATCAGAAAAAAATATAGAAACTTCCCAATTTTCATTAATTCGATTGATAAAATTGAATCCGGACACCATCAAAATGCTCTACTTTCAGAAAAATAAAAAATAGCACGATAGTGGGTGTTGGAAAAAAGCCATTCATTCCAAAAAACGAATAATAAATGTCTCGAATGAGGATTAATTTTGCTCGTGACTTTTTTGACCCCGGTGTGCCAGCCAGGGATCGAGCAATCACCATCGATCGATCAAAAACCACAAACCCAAAGAGAATAACGAAAAACAAACGAAAAATAAAAAAAGGAATTTAAAAAAAAATAAAAAATAAAAAATGAAAAAAATTAAGACACAGAAATACGAACCTTTCTCGTGAACGGTTTGCTGCAAACGTTGCAGCAATGAGACGAATCACCGGTGTGCTGACGAAGATGATTGTTCAGATGTTCCTTTCTGGTGAAGGTTCTCTGGCAAAATTCACATCTGTGTGGTGATTCACCGGTGTGGATTCTCACGTGATTCGTCAGATGTTCCTTGCGGGTGAACGACTTGGAGCAGAAGTGACATCGGTGTGGCGATTCGCCTGTGTGTTGACGGACGTGATTTGTCAAATGTTCCTTCCGCGTGAACGATTTGGTGCAATACTGGCACTTGTGCGGTGACTCACCCGTGTGCTGCCTGACGTGGTTCACCAGGTGGTCCTTACGCGTAAACGCTTTCGGACAGTATTGACAGCGGAAGGGTGTTTCACCTGTGTGTTCGATCAACAATCATCGATTTTTTTTTCTTCTCAATTCTTTCATTTTCATTTTTTTTTTTTTTTTTGATTTTTCATTTTTCATTTTTTTGCATTTCTTTGATTTTGTTTTTTTTTTGTTTTTCAACTGATTAAACTCGTCATAACAGTAGTGGGGATTATCCTGCACAAGGCGAGTCTTGCCGAATGCAATACACGTTCGTTCGAGATAAATGTATTTGCGAATTCGTGAAAATTTCTAAGATATCGTGACACCATGCCATTTTTAAATCAGGAAAAAAAAAAAAAACAAATTAGATTTCGACATTTGTTTTTTTTTTTTATTCTTCCGAGGTTTTCGAGTTTCGAAGAATAGTTCGGAGCTTAGGTCGTTGTGAAAATTTTGCGATTAACGTTCACAAAGTTTACCCTCAAATGGGTGAAAAAATTTTTTTTTGTGAATTTTGCGGAATTTTTTGGCACAGAACTTTCCAGAGTGACAGAAACGAATGAACATCGAAATGCTTTCTTGAGGAAAGCAGGTCAATTTTTTTTTTATTTTTTTTTTTTTGTTTATTTTTAACGAATTATTCGTCAAGTTGATTTGATGTTGGCGAAGCAAACATTTTTAGGCTCGAAATTCGGCACCGAAATTTGTCTGAGCAAATTTTTTTCAGACCTAGAATTAAATGGAGGTGTCCAAGTTTATTTATTTATTCATTTGTTTATTTATTTATTTATTTTCAATTTTTTTTATTTTGAGGCAAGAACGTTTCGTTTGATTTTGATGTGCCCAATGTTCGATTGATAATCACGAGCGTGTCCACAATTTTCAAAAAAGACGAAGAACCCGCTTTGCCAGTTTTTTTTTTTTTTTCATTTTCTTCATTAATATATGTGAACGTTTGATTCTTCGCTTCGAGACTAAATCCACGTAGTCCTGCGAATATCACTCGTGGGTCCTCGAACCTAGTGCGGCAATTCACGAGAATCGCTGCACCGTGCACAATTTTCAATACAACATCACGCAGCAATCTTCATGACCCAAGCTCCAAACTTCGTGGAACAGATATCCTCCGAGTGTCAACGATATTTCGCGAAAAAACAAAATATTAAATTATCGTGCGAGTTACGCGAGACGGTCATGGTGTCACGTTGCCTTAAAAAAATAAATAAATAAAACAACAAAACAATGTAACTGAAAAAAAATAAAACGAAGCGATTACAAATATTCGTAACCCGACAAACTTCATCGCACACAATTTTTTTTTTTTATCGTACGTGTAAAAAATTATGTCAACGCACGAACGTTGAGATAATTTTGTACACTTTTGGACTTGGATTATCGTTTGATGAATCTCAAAGAGTAATTTTTTTTTATTTAAAAAAAAAATTCTTTTTTATTTAAAAAAAAATTTTTTTTTTTTATTTATTCATTTTTTTCGAATTTGAGTTTGTCTCGGTACGTGTAGAGTCTCGAGAAAGTATTGTCGTTGAATTATCATCAACAATTTTGTATATGTTAACCCTTTTTGTATTTTTTAAAGCTTTTTGTATATTTTGAGCCTTTTTGTATATTTCAACTGATTTCGTCACAGACGATCAAAGTCGTTGGATCGCATATTCCGACCAATCTAGAGTTATAAAACGGTCGACAGTTATGTTAGCTTGTTCCAGTGGCGGATTTACCAGCAGGCACGTTTTAGAATTTTTTTTTTCACTTGTTTTTTAACTGAAAATCAAAAAGATTTGTCCAAGACGGTTTTCCGATGTGCAAGAGCGACGAAAATTCAACGGCCCAGGCTTGGAAAATGTGTAAATCTGCCACTGGCTTGTTCAACAAGTGGTACCGGGCAACCTTACGAAATAGCTTGACCGAGACTCTACTGCAAACGCTTCATTGCCGAAGCTACCTTCGGAAAAAAAATATTATCACAAAAAAGAAAAGAAAAAAATATGTCTATATATATATATATATATATACAAAGAGGAATGAATAGATCCTAGAAGCATGTAATGAGAGCGGTGTATTAGGCAGTGCGGTGAGTTCGATATGATGAAGCGACGTCAACGAAAAAATAAAAAAAATAAAAAAAAGTGACAGAAAGATTGCGAAAAATTTTCGTTCAGTTTTTTTTTTTCCGTTCAAATATTTTCGATAAACCGAATTGTCAAATTATCTGAGGAATCATCCGACTGATGAAGGAGAGTGGGCTTTCCTCGAGCCATCTTCGTTTCCACCAAATCAAAAAATAATATTTACATTTTTCGTGAATAAATTTTCGTGTCAATCGAATTTGTTTTGATGTTGCGTGCGATTGAGTTTGTTAGAATGATGGGATAAGAGTCGGAGTTTCGATAGATGTGGATATCGCAAATCGTTGACTCTGCCCCAAAGGACCATATTTAAGGAGGCTGAGTCGTCAAAAATATTTCTATTTTTTTATTTTTATTTTTCTTTCGTGACATGATCGATCGAAATTCAAAGTCGAATTTACCCTCAAATAAAATACCGAAACTTAGCCGGGACAAATTTTTTTTTCATGGTCGTAAAAGACACGTGAACGCTGTAAGATTTTTGATAAATTTTCTTTCCACTTTTCGTAGCTTTTGGACAATACGACTCAACGAATTTTCGATTCTGACGTCTCGTTTTTTTTTTTCGCAACAGACTACATTCTTGAATGAGTGTGGGAGATTTGATATTTTATTTATTTTTTTTTTTTGATGGACGTGATTTGTCAAATGTTCGTTCGGCGTGAACGATTTGGTACAATACTGGCGCTTGTGCAGTGACTCACCCGTGTGCTGCCTGACGTGGTTCACCAAGTGGTCCTTCCGCGTAAACTCTTTCGGACAGTGTTGACAGCGGAAGGGCGTTTCACCTGTGTATTCGATCAACAATCATCGATTTTTTTTTCTTCTCAATTCTTTCGTTTTCATATTTTTTTTTTTTTGATTTTTCATTTTTCATTTTTTTGCATTTATTTGATTTTGTTTTTTTTTTGTTTTTTTTTCAACTGATTAAACTCGTCATAACAGTAGTGGGGATTATCCTGCACAAGGCGAGAGTCTTGCCGAATGCAATACACGGACGTCGCAATGATTTTTTTTCGTTCGAGATAAATGTATTCGCGAATTCGTGAAAATTTTAAGAAATCGTGACACCATTCCATTTTTAAATAAGGAAAAAAAAATAAATTGGGTGAAATGAATTTATGATAACGAGGTGAAATGGATTTATGATAACCTATTTCAACCTATTTTTATATTCAACAACCGTTTGTCCGAAAAAAAAAAAATTACAGAAAACTCATTTTTCATTAACGTTAAAGGCTGCCACAATGTCCAGAAAGTTCGGAAAGAAAAGAATGCCCACGCTCATCCGAGAATGTAGTCTGTCACGAAGAAAATGAGACGTCGGAATTGAAAAAAATTCGTCCGAGTCGTACGGTCGGAAAAAGCTACGACGAGTGAAAAATTTTGTTGACAAATCCAACAGCGTTTGGATGCTTTGCACGGCTATGAAAAAATTTCAAATGATGGCTGACTACAGATATTTCATGAGGATAAAATCGATTTTTATTTCGGATCGATCGTGTCACGAGGAAAAAAAATCTATTCCTCGCAAAAAATTTGAACGATTTTTATTTTTAATTTTTTTTGTTCTTCCAAAAAAACATTTTCACACAAAAAATTTTCGTTGTTTCGCAACGAAACAACGATGAGCGACCCTTGGCACAATAAAGACCCACTCTCTCTCATCCGCGTCCGAAAGATTCCCGAGATTTTTTATTTTACAACAAGCACATCAATCAAAGAGAAAGTTACATGCTCGAATTTACGCAAAATTTTTATCGTCAGATTAATTCGACTATATTCCGTCCCAACTATCGACGAACGCGATTTTCTTCGTGAGGACCAACCCCGAAGATAAGCCGAACGCATCGACCACCGACAAAAGATTTTAATCGAAGAGAGAAAAAAAAATTGGAAAAAAAAAATTTTTTTTTTGATTGAATGAACAAACAAATGGGTAATAATAAAAAAATAAAATATAATAATTGGTTGCCCGTGAAGTGAACATCTGCCAACCGCTCTCACCTGTGTGTTGGCGGATGTGGTTAACAAGGTGTTCCTTTCTGGTGAACGATTTGGAGCAGAAGCCGCATCGGTGTGGAGACTCACCCGTGTGCTGACGTACGTGGTTCAGTAGATGCTCCTTTCGCGTGAACGTCTTCGAACAGAAGTCACAGCGGTGCGGAGTCTCCCCGGTGTGCCACATTATGTGGTTCGTGAAGTGCTCCTTCCTCGTAAACGACTTACCTGAATTTTTCATCAACAGAAAGAAAAAAAAAACATATATATATATATATATATATGACCAATGGAAAATAGTGACAATTTTGAGTTCGATGGATAAGAAAATTCATTCGAATTTTTTACGCGAATAAAAATTTACGTGAAAATTCTTATTGAATAATTCGAATGCAAATTCTTGGATTATATTAATTGAAATTCTTATATTATATCAATTATAGAATTTTGAAAAATTCGAATGCAAATTCTTATTTGCGTAAAAATTTTGAATTCAAATTCTTATTTGCGTGAAAATTCAAATTCATTTTCTAATAAAAGCTATTTTACGTAAAAACTACATTTTTTCAACTTCTTATCAATCGTTCACTACCGAGAAATCGTATTATTTGAAAGAAAGAAAAAAAAATCAAATTATATAATTGAATAAACCAAAAAATTCACAGGCACGTCCTTAATATTAAGATGGAGATCTTTAGTTTGGAGCATCCTCTTTCTTTGTGCTCAACTTCGGATTGTTCAACTTAAAAAAAAATTAATTAAAAAAAAAAATTAAATAAAAGAGTGAAAAAAAATCACCGGCACGCCGTTGGGAATTATTATCTGAAAAACTATTGGTCCGATTGAATTCAAGTTGGTTTCATTCGAAAGTATATACATTGAGGTATGTCGACGAATTTTCGTTCCAATGTATAGCGAATGGGAGCGCTGTTATTCCGGCCGGCGTGAAACAACTTTTTCAAACTCGGTTCCCACTTTGTTTTTCTATAACGGATTGACCGATTCCTTCAAAATTTTCACACAATATGCCCGGATAGCCAATGAACTTCGGCACGTAGGATTTTCTTTCAAAACAAATTTATTCATTTTTTCATCAATCAACAAAGATCGTAAATTTAGGTTTAAAAGTGAATTTCAACTTCAATCGAGCGCCATTTTGTGAATAAAAAAAAAATCCCACGTGCCGAACAGCTCAAGACGTTGCACTTTGATCGAATCTTCCTGAAATTTTTGGTTTCCGACCAACCGACTGCCGAAAAAAGTGAAAACCGCAAACCGCGCCGACGACAAAGTTATTTCACGCCGGCCGGAATAACATCGCTCCCATTCACAATACACTCAAACAAAAATTCGTCAACATACCTCAATATACATACTTTCGAACAAAACCAACTTGAATTCAATCGGACCAACGGTTTTCGACATAATAATTCCCAAAATTCACCTATTTCACCTACAATCCACACAGACGTAATTTTCGTTGTGATTTTCGTTCGCGATGCACCGGACAAAGTGCATACGGACAAAACGGTTCGTAAAACCCGAAAATATCGCGGTCACGTGTGAGATTGCGCGTCGGACATGCGCGAGACGATGGACGTGAAAACGGGTAAATCGCATGGGCAAAAAGTATTCGCAACGCAGCCACGAGATTACGATAGTCTGTGAAATCCGCGATTGAACGTGAAAGCATGAACGGGGGAGTTGCGCCGAGCTGGCGAGAGCCAGGAAGGGGAAGGTGGGGAAAGGAGGGGGGGGGAGGAAGGCGAGGAAACAAAATCTAGAACTGTTTATCCGGCAGTATCGACGCGCTTTCGCTACAATAGCTCCGCGAGGAGAGTCGAACCGCGAATCGTGTTGCAATTGTGAAATACATACCCCCCCCCCTCCCCTCTCCTCTCTCGCGATTCGACGCTGTGCGTGCGTGCGTGCGCGCGTGTGTGTCTGCGACACGGAAAACCAGACGAAACGGATAATAAAACAAAACAATAACAACAACAAAAATCGATAAACTCGATAGTGACGATGAAAGATTCCGTAAATTGTTCTTTTGAGTTTGCGGTTTTTTTCCCCCCCAAATTGGATAATTAAAGAAAAAAAAAAAAAGAAAATTAAATAAGAATTAAATAAAAATGAAAGTAATGTCATTGCCGAACGAAATCAATCGAATTATCGACGATATTGTCGACTGGAACGAGCCAACTGAGCCGAAAGAACGTTTTACACTGTTTTTTTCGTGTTCGCCCAAATTTTTTTATCGCATAGTTATCGATAACAATTTATTCATTGAAATCGAAATTTAACCACTAGTCTAGAAACTTGGGTGGGTTTACGTTCGATATTTGTATTTCGCGTTCGTTATATTGTGTTGTTAAAAAATATTTTTTAAAAGAAAATGTATTAATGCACAATTTTTATAATCGAGATTTCAAATTCGAGGCTCGAAGAACCTTCGTCAATTTTTCATTTTTTTTTCAGATTCTTTGCAGCACTTTAGCAGTTTAGAAACACTTCGTGATCCAAGTATACAGGCTAGAGGTGCAAAAAAAAAACAAACAGACAAACAGTTTTTTTTTTTTTAATATTAAATAAAGAAAAAAAATGATCGAACAATTGTATCGAAGACACTGGTTCAGGTCGAACGAGAGGACCCCTCGTTCGATCGATGGAAAGTTGAATGAAAAGTTGAACCAACGAAGAACAAAAAAAAAAAAAGGAAAACAAAAAAAAAGCCTTTGCCACGTCGTCCAGAAAAATACAAATACGTCGATCACCGCCAAAACTTTCGAAAGTACCGGCTGTCGCACAATAATATTCACCAATGTGTCTTTCTTCTTTGATACAATTAAAAAAAAAAAAAAAAAAAGAAAAAAAAAGGAAATTTGAAAAAAATAACAATTTTTAAAAAACGCTAGAACAAAAATTTTATAAAATACCAACCGCTGATATTCACAAAATAGCAAGTCATGCCATCACACAATCACAAAACACCCACGTGAGTCCGATGTACAATCCCCGTCGCGTTTTCGCTGCGATCTCAAAAACGAAAAAAAAAAAGAAAAAAAACAAAGAAGAAAAAAAAAGAATAAACTCCAAAAAAAAACAATAATTCCTTATTCACTCTTATATTTTTCTTTCTATCGGTTCGACAAAAAACTGAAGATAGAAAAAATATAATGTAAAATAAAATGGAGAGCGAAAGGAGACGCGGAAAAAGCGAAATAAATAAATAAATAAATGTTTGGCGTGTAACGTTGTCGAACAAAGGGTAACGGGAATTCTGAGGTTAAACGGGGACGCGCTGTGAACGGAAAGGAATGCGCGCGCGACCCGCGAGACGACCGCGAGTGGAGAGGGTAGGAAGCGTCGGCACCACCACCACCACCAACAGCACCAGCACCAACAGCAGTCGCGATCAATTCTCGCGAATTTTATTTCACCGCCACACGGTTTACCACCGCGCCCCGCTTGTCCGCTGCGTTTCGTCCCCCCCCCCCCCGCCCTCCCGCCACCTTGTCGTCTCCCCCCTCTTCCACGCCTCGGGCACAAACGCAACGCAGTCGTCGTCGCTCCCGGGGCAACAAACGATCGTCGTTCTCCGCTCGATTATTCGACCCTCGATATCAACGTTTTTTGTTGGACGCAACGTCGGGCAAAGAGTTGATTCAAGCAATTTATCACTCGTGGATTCACCAATCTGGACCACTCCGTAAAAGTTTAGCCTCACACATAGCTCAACCGAAGAATTAATTCATCGATGAATTAATTAATAAACGACAAATTGATCATCAAAACAGAAAATAAATTAATTTAAAAATGACACTTGGTAATGTTAATTTTCCACTTCTAACGATAATTCGAGTTTAATTCATGTTGAAATGATAATTAAGGTAGTATACCACAAATTGTGAGAGTCAGAAGCAAGCCTATAAGATATAGCATCTCCTGATTGGGGTACGTGGTACTTTGATGTGACAACGTCGCGTGTTATGATGTCGATTAGTGTGAGAGAGAGAGAGAGACAGAGAAGATGGGAAACAAACGCGCAACGTTGCCATGTCTACTGGATCACGACCAACTCCTCGTATAAACTGTATCTTCCCCGATGTTCATTTGCTTATTATTATCATCACAGTCTCCCGATCTCTACTGTCAAGTGCCCAAAATGTTGTCCGAATATTCAACTTGCAGCTCAAGCGTTTTCATCAAAATCTGACGAGGACTTTTTGTATTGTATCAAATTGAGCGTGATTGTCCATAAGGCTCCGTGTTAAACGTGTGACAAATAAAAGTGTTGATATATATTTTTTCTCGCGCTCCGGAAAGCCATGAAAATTTAACCGAACCTTTTTCTCATCAATGCCTAGAAGTATGCCAAGTTTCATGAAAATCTGACGAGGAACTGTCTTATGGAGGGTACCTTAACGTCTGCCAAATCTGTTTTTCCACAAGCACGCGTGTTAAATATGCCCAGTTTATTCGTAAATTTATCAACTACTTAATTATTCAGTAAAAAAATTGTGGAATAATTCGCGTATTATTGTTTCAACGAGAACTATCGTTTCTCAAACTTTTCAAGAATTTATGACATTTTTGACAATGTCCATTCAGTGATACCTCAAAACTTACCTTTTTCGTCATTATCGATTGATGATTATTTTTTTTATTATTATTTTTTTTTTCGGGACTTATTCAGTATCACGACTTTTACGAATTTCATGATTACCTAGAAATTTTTAACCCCGAGAACGTGTATTTCGTTAGAAAGTTTGATAATTCGATGGGGAAAGTGAGAAAATATAATTTTAACAATAATTGCACGGTACGGAGGAGGACATCCGATAGCGATATTAGTTTCTTTTTTTTTTTTTTTGCAGGTCGAGGCACTTTGGACATTTGAAGGTCACCTTCATTTTTTAAAAAATAGATCGGTATGTTTTTGTTTCTGTGTTATGATAGAGGAGCTTGAAACGGGTTCAACGACCTATTACATAAGGTCATTCGCGCAGCTTCACAGCGACTTCACTATATCTCCGTCATTTATTTTTATTTTGAAAAATGAAGAAATAAATGAATAAATAAAAAATAAAGACTTCAAAAAAAATATTTTCATTACGATCTTCTCACCTTTCCCATCTGATTCTTCATCGACAAGAGAACAAAATGATAAATCTCCAAAAGGATAAACTCCGAAAATTATGATATTCGTGAAAAGACGCAATAAAGTATGATTACCTTTTTTTTTCTAAATTATATCGAGACATAATAATAATAATAACAATAATAATCATGAGTTCTACAGGAACATAAAATGCATAAATCTCGAAAAATCGTATTTTTAAAAAATATCTGATGGATTGAAAAAAAATAAAAAAATTTTTTTTTTTAAATATAAAAAAATCAGACTAAAAATTCGTAAAAATACGTTTCAAGTGTGCGATAATTAAAAAATAAGTCATAAGAGTATCGGTTGTAAATCCGTCTAATTTTTCCAGTTTTTCATTACTTCCAAATAATTTGTTTCAGGTTTTTTTTTTTTTTGCTTCTCCGAATATAATAGAAATAAATAAAATGAATAAAGAAATGGCTTACCGCAGATTTCACAGCGGAAAGGCGTGTCATTGGTGTGTGATCGCATGTGATTGGCGAGATGTTCCTTGCGGGTGTATTTTTTTCCGCAAACTTGACAATGATGAGGGGTCTCGCCGGTGTGCCACATAACGTGATTCATAAAGTGTTCCTTGCGGGTGAAGCTCTTCTTGCATATGTCGCAACGATGCGGAGTTTCGCCGGTGTGCTTGCGCACGTGATTAACCATGTGTTCCTTGCGGGTGAAAGTCTTGGCGCAGTACTGACATCTGCGTTCGAAAAAAAAAAAAAAAAAAAAAAAAAATGAAAATTTTCATTTTAAAAAAAGGTTGGGTGTCGAATTTTCGAAACATTTGTTCCGCCAAACATTCCCATTCGATTCACATCTACCTTTCGGACATTCGAACGTTCGCAGTTCTTTTTTTCTTTCAATTCGAATTTTCGGAAACGATTAAAATTAGAGTGAAACAAAAAAAATTCGAACTCGTGAGCTTCCGAAACATTGAAAATTCGAAACTCCTCGTTCCACAGAAAAAAAAAATCTGAAAAATGTTGTTTTCGTGTGGCGTACGAAGAACGCCGCTCACCTGTACGGTGTTTCGCCGGTGTGGCATCGCGTATGATTGTCCAGATGTTCTTTACGGGCGAAACTCTTTCCGCAAACGGTACAATTGTACGGTTTGTCGGTCGCGTGACGCTTCATGTGACGCTCGAGCGACGGAGCGTTTGCGAATACGTGGAAGCAAACCGCGCAAGTGAACATCGATCCGCCCAGATGGCACTTGCCGTGACGGGTCAGATCTTCCGAGTTTGTGAAAGCCTTGCCGCAAACCTTCGACAACAATGTCAATATTTATCATTATTAATATTTTCACAGTCACTTTGGTCGTATTATTTTACATTCTTTTCTCTCTCTATGATTTTCTCAACGTTCTTTGACAAAGGACAACCGTGTTTATAGTTGTGATTTCGTAAGATTATTTTTTCTCTCTTGATTCGAGAACAAAAATCCTTTTTTTACCTATTTTTAAAAATTTTATTCCATAAATTTCAAAATTTGTATTAAATTAATTGCCCATTTAATTAGCCAGAATTAACGAAGCAATATTTTTCTATCAATGATGTTCATGATAAAAAAATAAAATATTTCAATATTTCACGAGTCTCAAAATTTGTTTAAAAAAAAAAAAAATTTCACAACGATAAAAAAAAACGAATAGTTGGCACTTTCGTGCCGTCGATGGTCTCAAAATTACCTGACACGTGAAGGGTTTGCGCTCGGTGTGATAACGACGATGAACTATAAGCTGATAACGAAATTGAAATATTTTTCCGCAAACTTCGCAAGCGTGACTGCCCACGGACACGGGCGATGCACTGGGTCCCGGTGTGGCTTCGCCGTCGCTGGTTTTTATGTCAAATTTGTTCAATTGAACCTGTTGCACAATGGGGGTGCCGTTTTGTATGGTAGTGACCGTTTGCGTGGGCACCGTGCCCCCGCCCACCGTTCCCGCGGCTATTTCGCTCTGCAACTTGCCGAACACCTCGTGATAAGCCAACAATTGATTTATGTCCTCGACGTTGACCTTGTACATGTTCTGCACCATCTCCACGCCCAGAGTCTTGGCCAGATCTTGCTCGTTACCCGCGCTTATCTTCACCACCGAACCGTCCGCGGTTCTCACGTCCATCATGTGACCCGCTGGTTTCAAATCTGGCACCTGAAACCTGAAGAAAAACAATATTTGTTTCAATAAATAAATTTTATTTCATCGCATGATAGAATGAAAAAAAAATAAACGTGGAAAAAAATTCGTTTCAAAGATTTTTCAATCGAAAATTTGTCACTATGATTCGAAATAAATGTGGGACGTTTCTCTGTGACGATTTTTCGTCAATCTTTGACTTCCTCGTGGAGAGATGTTCGTTCGCTAACTAAGATTGAGGAGGGATTGAGATTAATTTGATGAAAATTATTAAAAAAGCATTTTTTCGATTTTTTATTTTTTATTTATTTATTTATTTTTTTTTTTTTTTTGACGACACAGTTGATGTGTATTTGTTTCTATGATTACTGCATGACGAAGTAACATTTGAAGAATATTGTATGAAATTTTCACAAATTTTTATGAAGAAACGAGACATTGACGGGGAATCTTTGAGAACGTCTCAATAAAAAAAAGTTTCATTGCGACGCGACTCGTAACTCATCGCTGGATCATCCGAAATCGAAAAAACCAAAATAATTTTATCAGTTGATAAGTTTTTGCATATAACAACGTCGAGTTTTTTTTTTTATTCATGATTTTTCAATTTTTTACAACACTTGGAAGTCAGAATACTGAAAAAAAAATTTCATGAAAAATCCGTATTTTGACTTCCAAGTGCTGTAAAAAATTGAAAAATCATTTAAAAAATAAAACCTCGACGTTGTTATATGCAAAAACTTATCAACCAATAAAATCATTTTGGATTTTTCATTCCAGACGATCCGGTGATGAGTTATGAGGTGCACGTCAATGAAACTTTTTTTTTCGAGACGTCCACGAAGATTCTCTGCCAAAAGCTCATTCCTTCAAAAAAACTAACGAAAATTTTATACAATATTCCTCAAATGTGACTTCATTATGTAGTAATTATAGAAATAAAAATATCCATCAACTGTGTCCCAAAAAAAAAAATTATCGAAAGTATGTTTTTTTTTCCCTCCAAATCGAATTAAGAAGAAGCAAACTGCAAGTTTCGACTTGCAGCTTGCCTCAAATTACGAGAAAGCAAGTTTGCAAATTTACAAATTTCATCTTGTTGTTTTTATTAATTTTTTGCTTGTTCAACTTTTTTTTTTTTATTTATTAATTTTTAATCTCGTTTTTATTTATTTTGCTCGTCGGCCAGAAACAAAAAACGACAATAGCGTACTGTGCCATATTGAGCTGTCGCATTTCCTTTTCCTTTTCCGGTTTCGTCGAGTTGTTCTGACTTCCCCCATCGTTTCCCGAATTTCCACTTATGTTCACGTTTATCTGTTGCTGCTGCTGCTGTTGCTGCTGTTGTTGCTGTTGCTGCATCATACTCTGCTGAAGATCCTGGGGCTGTTGGAGTTGAAGATCGCACTGCACTTGACAGTGCACCTGATTGTCGCTGCAACGTTCGGTCGTGCAGCTGCCACCTTCGTCCTTCACTTTGTTGTCGTCCCGCTGTGTGTTTTGATTCTGCGAGTTTGGTCCATTGTTCTGAGGATTCTGGTGATTCTGCATACGATGATGCGACTGCTGCGATTGTTGCTGCTGCTGCTGTTGCTGTTGCTGCTGTTGCTGCTGCTGCTGCTGCTGCTGTTGCTGCTGGTGCAGCTGTTGCTGCTGTTGCGATTGCATCTGTTGCTGCATCTGTGCGTGGGCCGCCTGCAAGTGACTCGCGGGTATGTGAGTCCCGTCTAAATTGAGGCCGGGTAGAGACACTGGAATCTGCTTGAACGAATGAAAATTCAAAAAAGTACGAAAAATGAAAGAAATGAGAAATAAAAGAAAAATAATAATGACGATTAAAAAAAACAATTGTAAAGAACTAATGGTTCGAAAGAGTCTCGATGAATGTACCGGAATGCAGAAATGGCGAAATCACGTTTTTTAACAATTTTTTTCAAGGCCTTACATAAAAATTTCATTTTTTTTTAATTAAAAAAAAAAAATAATAATAATTCTTTTAATTTTTTCATTCCATTAGTCCGAACGGTTAGGAATATTTTGAGATTTACATAATTGAAGAAAATTCTAAAAAATGTTAAAGTTGCGGCATTTGGAGCGTGAAAAAATACCGCCAACTTCAAATCCCTTTTTTTTTTTTCACGATTCACTTTTTTATGAACCTCGTGAAAGTTCAAACTTTTGAACGAAGGTTCGGATAGCTCTGAAATTTTTACAACTTATTTTTGGTATCATCATCTATCGTGTGAACAACAGAAACAAATATTTCAATGGAACAATAAAATTTAAAAAAAAAATACAATACCGACGGAGAATTGAGTAAAAAAAATTTGAGTTTCGAATTTTTATTAAAATAATTTTTTTTGTTCGCAATTTTGTCGGTTCACACTGAAGATGTATTCTTGATGCAATTATAAATATGTTTAATTCTTATTTCAGACACTCACAACGATGCCGAGAACTTTCACCATCGACGCGAGCGCGCAAAAAAAAATACATTGCTTTATTATGTAATATCTCCGCCATTTGTTGATATTTATGATTTTTTTTTTTTTACTTATAGTTAACCATGTGCATAAATGATCTGTAAAGAAATGTTGTCGATGTATGCTTGATTTTTTTTACAGCGTTTAGAAAAGTAGATTTGAAAATCGTCGAAATCGCGTATATAAGGCCTAAAAAAATGGTTCTTTCGTCGTCACTGCTCGGTAGCAAAAGCGCTTTTTTTTTCCCCTCATTAATTATGTATCTCATGTCTGTGGCTCTCGCTGCTGCAATGCCACGAAATTTTTCCACGTGCCGCAGCCATAATCAGTCGTTGGTTTATTCGTCAAACTTATTCAGATCTTTTTTTAGTAAATTTGATCAATCAATTTAATAGTAAAGCAATAACTTCCTACCTATCGACCAGCGTTATTATCATTAAAATTTTTGTTCTCATTCTCTAGACCCTCTTTTGAGCCTCTATCGAGCCTCCTCTCATTAAAAAATGGTATTCGAACGAAACAATCGAAAAACTATGAAGATTGGTCAATATTAATTTGAACAACTTAGCCGATAAAGCTGTTTGCAATGTTTACAGCGTCAAGTGAAAATCTGAGTCCACGATGGGTTAGCCGCATGCGATAATACAGATTGGATCGTCTACGGGAGGCAGCGAAGCAAGCGTGGAAAAAAAAAACACAAAAACACAGACACACAGAAAAAGAGAGAGGCACAAACCAGATGCGTGTAAATAAGATATTATTTTTATTCTGCTTTTTAAATATTAATAATTAAAAAAAAAAAATAGATACATATAAATTCTCCCATTTAAAAAGGTGATGAAAAATATAAAAAATAATAATAAAAATGTACAGACGTGCATTCTACGGGAGACAAACCTGCGAGCTCGTCTGGATCGAACCGTGATGACTGTTGGGTACGTTGGCGGTGCTCGTCGCAGTGACCGAGCTCTGATGATGATGATGATGTTGCTGCTGCTGCTGCTGCTGCTGCTGCGAATTATTCTGATGATGATTACCAGACCCAATGGCCATGTCATGCGACAGAGACGGCGAACTGGAATCCTTGGTCGGGTTGTCGCCGGTCGTCACTCCGGCGCTCCTCTGGGAGGAGTGCGGATGGTGATAGACCGAGACCTGGGGTATCGGTCCGGGAAATAGATTGGTGAGGACCCAATACTTAGCTACCGAAGAGGCTAACGCTACGGCTGTACCTACGCGCAGGTCCGCCGACGTTGTGTGCGGGGCGCTTCCTAAATGGCCGATATTCGTCGAACTGGCCAAACTTGCCGGATACGAAGGACGACAGCTCTGACCACTGTTTACTTCCTACCGTAACACATTCAGACAATTTTTTTTTTTTTTTGTTTTTGTTTTTTGTTTTTCGTTTTTTGGTTTTCATCTTAACGTCTTCTTTTTCTTCTTTGCAACATCGACTACTCTCATGCAGCTATATTATGAACATGCGTGGCGGGCTCAGACTCCAATCGACAAATGCGACATTCGTTCCTGACGCTCCAAAACCGTTGGATTATTATTATGATTATTATTTTATTTTTTTTTAAATTATTATTTTTATTGTTATTCAATTTTTGTGATCTTTTACTTTTTACAAAACTACGGTTCTACTGGATAGGAAAGAAGGGTAACAACAGCGAAATTACCAAGTAGTGCAAAAAGTGGAGAAGCGCAAGCACAAAAAAATTATTTTTTTTCTATTTGTTTATTTTTTTTTTATGAAATCCTCTAAATCGAGTCGATATTGCGATGCATACCTTTTTTTGCATTTTGGTATGAAAATAGTCGGGAAATGTATAAAATTCGTTCAATTCGACGAATAGTTATGGGCGACAAGTGACAAAATTAATTGCGATACTTGTGTCGGATAAAAAAAACATTGTTTGAGTATCGTTGTCGCTGTATATTCTCAGACGTATGAGTTACGAGAGCAGCGGCTTGCAATTGAGGAAAAACTTTTTGTTTTCAGTACGACAGACGAAAATGGAACGCACCTTAAATTTTTTTTAGGCGGGACGCTCGTTCCGCCGTGGTCGTAAGATAACGATTGATTTGTCGAGTCGGAGAGAATTCCAGAATCGCATTACAATTGCTGAACTGGTACGCCGAAATACCGTACGAACAGCCCGTTATGGATAAGCAAAGTGACAATTAATTCTGAAATTGAATTATTCGATCGCAAACAGTTTCCGATGAAATTTTGAGGTTAATTTTTCTTATTGCGAAATTGGCTCGCTCGCTTTAAGAATCGTTGCAATGCGCGACCATTTCGCTACATCTCAAACCATCGAATTATCGCGGTTATGTATAACAGACATAACCGTTAATCCAATGTCGACCACGGCAAAGCTCCCGATTCTAACGATTCAAAGATAATCCGCAACGATACGTCGCTCAGCGCTGCTCCGTTTCCATCTCTCCCTTCCATCCGTTCATAGATTTTCAGTTTTTTTTACAGTCGTATTGAAAAAAAATTCATCGAAATAATGGACTCCGATTTAGAGGACCGAACAATAAATAAGATTGGCCAATAATATTGATATGTTTGTGAATAAATTGCTATCCTTGCTACCAAAATACAACAAACAACATAGAATTGTATAAACAAGCCAACTGTTTATGTCCGACTGTTTTTTTTTTTTTTCCAGCCAGAGTATCGGGCACATCATAGCGCATTTGTAGTTTGGCGAAGAGTCTGTTCCGATCGATTCTAATTTCAAGGAAAAAGAAAAAAAAGAAGAATAATAATATTTATTTTTCTCACCTCTTGCTGTGCCTGCGTCGTAGCTGGCAAAGCATGCTGTTCGCTATTCATCTTTGTTCAATGAAACACCTCAAGCTAGTCTTTCGTCGCCATTGTCGTTTTTCATTCTGGAAGAAAAAGAAAAACAAGAAAAAAAAAAATATAATCAACCAACCAACACAACCGATGATTAATTTCATTATTATTTATCAAATCATTCAACATTGCTCGTAAACGAAGAACAACCGAATAACAATAGTTTCATCGTTCCATCGACGAGTAACCGTCCTTTAACCTCAAAAACCCAAAAAAGACCCCTATCGAAATAATAAATACCCGAAAAGCCCCTCTTGACCCGTTGACTCCGAAAAAAACCAAATTAAAAAAAAAAAAAAAAATTGTCCAAAACAAAAAACCATCAACCAAACGAAAAAAAAAAAAAAGTCGTAAGATAAAACGAAAATCCGATGGTCCCGAACAAGCGCCAAAATTTTCGATCCCGAGAGCGGGAAAGGGGTGAGTCATCGAGTCCAGCGATGCAAAAATCTCAACGGCGCGACAAAGGCCATCGCCACGTTATATCGGGTGACCGATAATTTACCAATCCCCGCCCGCCGCACCAACGACCAGAAAGAAAAAAAAAAGAAGTACAAAAAAAAAAACAGAAAAACAGTTCACAACAAAAACCATCGAAGAATCGTCGATGCCGATGAAACAATTGAAAAAATTATCGAATTTTATGCGTTAAAAACGAAATATGTAAACCTCGAATCCATGTTATATGTCGTTGAAACATATGACGCGTCAATTATTGGGACTCGTGGAACGAGGACAAGGGGCCGCCACAAGATGGTGGGTGCATACGCAAGAGGAGGGAGCGGGAGGGGCGGGGGGAGGGGGGGGGGGGGGCGAGGTGAAGGGAAGAGCGATAAAACGTTTGTAACGCATAAACCACGAATTTTCCGTTGTAAGTATGATGGCGGGGCGGGGGCGGCGGGCGGGCGGGCGGGGGGGATAACCAAGATGCAAAGTTTGGTGGTGAACAAGCAGCAGGTGAAATAACGTAACGGGGATGGGTGGTTTGCGGACTCACGTGGTGTACGATGCCGTCGGGGGTTCTGGCATCTCTTCTACGTCCCGTTCGTCGCCGTCTTCCCCGCGGTCGGTTGCCTCGCTCTCGGTCGCGAACGTCCGCGTCCCTCGCGCCAGAGGGGAACGCGGGCGGGGCGGGGCGCAGGCGCGGGGAGCCTACGTGCGGCGGCCAGAGGAGGAGAGGGGGGACGCCGCGCGGCGGGCACACAGGGGAGCCTGGTTCTCTATAGCTCGCTCTCTCTCTCTCTCGCTTTCACTCTCTGTCTCCGTCTCTCTGCCGCGGCCCAACTCGGCGCGCCCTCTGTGGACCGCAGGCCCAACGAAATTGCGATGGAAGAACAATATCTCCGTCTCTCTCGCTCTCTCGCGACGTCCGAAATTCCCCTTCAAAAATCCGATAATAACCAACAAATGTTTTCACGATTCACGCGTACGATTACGTTCGATTGCGAATTCGACAATCCACACGACGAGCGTTCGCAAAACCGATCGAACGTTGCGGATGAAAAATAATGAAAATTGAGATAAATAAAAAAAACGGTTCGCCGAGAAAAAACAAAAAAATCTGTATTACACGGTGACGAGAGCGAGTAGTCGCACACACACTCGCGGTTTACCCCGAAAATACGACGAGACTGTCATGGCGTCCCCGCGACACTCGCTTGATTACCGCCGCTGCGCGGCCTCGGGCGCCACGATCCGATTCACGATCGCCCGGATTGTCCTCGCGATCCCGCGAAACTCACGATTATCGTTTTTACGAACGATTTAACGTCGATTTTGTTGTGTCGCCGTGAGTTTGATCGGGTTTTTCGGAATGATACGCCGTGCGTTTGTTTGGCAAATCACGCACGCGCGGAGAGGGGGGAGGGCGCGTCGGTCGGGAGATCGACGCACGCAGCTCCGGATGCTGCGCGCGCATACGTCCTGCTTCCGGATTACGCTGCCCGCGTTTATTCGAATTGCCGCGACGAGTTTTACATTTGTATCTCTGTCAAACTGTTTCTTTTTTCTTCTTCTTTTCACGTTGCGATCGAATCAATTTCGAATCATGGTGAATCGTGAGGAAATAAAACACACCTGTTCGATACTTTTGTCGGTTAAAACATTTTTTTATCGATTTGGAAGAACGTGAAAAACCTCGATTTTTGCAACTATCTCTGTCACACTCGAGCCAACTTCCGGATAAAGTTGTGAACAATTTTTTTTCCAAATGATCATCGATTATTGTCCATTCCGGAACGATTTTAAACACTGTTTTCATGTGCCGGGCAGGAAGCAGGAACGTTGGAAAATCGGTTGCAATGTCATTCAATCTCATTGAAACGAAAAATCTCCATCTTACATACATACATTTACTTGCGTATCCTGTTATATATAAATATATGTATATACATATATATTCATCAATATATTATATATTTCGCAGTCGCGATTAAATCATCGTTCACCAACAATTATTTACACATATATTTGTACAAATTCGAGTGTTGAAACAATGAAGAAAATGTGTACAAAACTTTATTACACAAACATGCACAATCACACTGGACAAGGTTCATCCACTCAAACAATCTTGCGAATAATCTATTTTTGTCTTTTTTCTTTTTCCCCACAAAAGTGTCGCACATAATTCAAGGGGGGGGGGACAGGAATGCTGACTAGTGCATTCGCGTAGCCACGACGTTCGTGAAGGTAATAAAAAAAAACCAACGATAACGACGTTACCGTTAAATCATTCGATATAGAGTTAACTAAATTTCTCATTCATTTGGCATTCTGTTCTGTCGAAATTATTATTATTATTTTTTTTTTTTCAATTTTTTTTCCGTATCTCAGAGTTCCGTGGTAATTTCGTCCTGCGGTCGAAATCCGAGAATCGTAAAATCGTCGATAAGACAGTCTCTGCCGGGTATCCAATCGTTGAGCACGTTGTAACTGGAATCGTCGATAGAGCTGCGAAATTCCCACTGCGGATTGAGTTCGCGATCGAGTCCGCTCGATTCCCCATTGGAAAATCCCGAATTACCGTCCATCCCCGAACCGTCGTTGTCGCAATTGCGACTGTAACCGATAACGTCGGTTTCGCGAAATTTCGTTGCGATCGGTTGTTGGGAATGACGATTGTCGCGACGATATCGCGCGTCGGCAACGAGGGGCGTCGTTTGACCGACCGTCGAACCAGCGGGGCTCAATTTATCGTTGTAGATGATCGCGCTGTTCTGTCCGAGACTCGAACCCCGCGGACTGCCGTTACAGTCCTTCGTGTAACCCACGGTCGAACCGCACGGGCTCAGACTCGATTTTTCGCTGGCCTGGAACGTCGACAGCGGCGCGTTTGCCTGAAACGTCGTGAGATTCGTCGGTGTCGAACGCAGTTCGAACTGTTTGCACGGTTGAATTATCGTTATCGGCTGTGCCGATGTTACCGACTGCGATACACCCGTTGGCTGTTGAAGAAACGTCACCAGTTGCGCCACCTGTGGAAATTATAATGAATTTGAGCAAATCGATTGATATTCGTTTATGTTTGTCATACATCCGAACGATATCTAGTTACCGACCACAATAATTATTATTATTAATATATTTTTTTAAATTTTGTTATAAATAGTTATTTGTATCTTCAATTTCGTTCGGCATATCGAAGTTGTTTACTTTGTTCTTTATTTTCGAGAATAACATTTTATTGGTAAATATTTATTTCAGTTTTCGATTTTTAGTGATAATCATTTAAACTGCATCTATGTATGGACAATGTTTTATTACTGTATTTAAAAGAAGCAGAAAAAAAAGAAAAAAAAATCCGTCGAATTGATTATCGCATGAGATTAAAACGGGTTAAATTTTTTTCAATAAGAAAAAAACCGTCAAACGGTTAGCAAAAAAAAAACGTGCACATAATTTTTTTTCAACCAAGAAAAAAAGGGTGGCAAAAAAATGTTTTTTTTTTTTTAATACAAATATTTTCACATTATTTTATGTGAAAAATAATTTGTGAAAATGATAATTATGTAGAAAATCATGTGGATAATAATGTGAACTAAAAATATATTGGAAATAACTGGAAAATGATTTTTCGAGTGTTTCGAAGGGACCGAGAACACGTTGAAGCATCGCTTAAAACTCACCGAACCGTCTTACGGACTGTGCGTGCAAACACGAAGAGACACAATAAATTTCATTGAACAATCGTTCATGAAGCAATATTTCACGACGATCGTGAACAAACTTACTTCGGGTGAGGTGTGTTTTTTGTATCTTCGAAGCAAACGTTCGGCCCAAGCGAGTAATCTCTGCCAATCGTCGGGTGGCAACAATATATCCTCGTCCTTGCGATTAACGAGCACGAGAATTCTCGCGAGATCACGGAGTACCGGGCGATAAGCTTGAATACCGACGGCACCGTTTCCGTTGTTTCCCGAGTAGTACAATTCACGTACCTGACGCCTCGTGTCGTTCAGCATCGCCAAAAACGTTTGACCTTCGCCCCGCAACGACGCGAGATGTTTCAAAAATTCTCGACGTTCGGCACTGTGACGAAACAAATGACAAACGATGAATCAATCGATCAATATAAGAATATACGAAATTGAATAAAAATAAAAAAAAAAAAAAAAAGAAAAGGAATTTTTTTTCTGGAAGCGAGCTTTCCAAAATTTCAATTTTAAAAAGCTCGCTTCCAGTTTTGGCTCAAACTCCCAGCGGGCTCGTTGTATTTTTTTCTTTCTATTATTATCATTTTTTTATTGTTTAATTTTATGTATTTTTAAAAAATCTGAATCGCTACGATAATTCATTTATTTTTCAACGTTGAATTTTTTTCGAATCTGTAGCTAAAGATACGCAATAGAAGTTATTTTATCGTGAAAAATTTAGCTCGTATCAGAAAATTAGTTATTTTTAATATTTTTCGTAAACGATTTGTTGCCAAAGTGTTTGTTCCAATTTTGATCGAATTTACCGATTGTGAGTTCTGGAATTATGGAATTTTTTTTCAGACTTTTCGAATCGATAGTTTGGAAATTAAAAGGGCGATGCTGTGAAATTGCTCGAAAATAAAATTTACACGTAAATTTTTTGAACTTACCTGTCTTCGAACTGTCGAACCATCTTGGCCGCTTTTTTCTTTCGTTGATGAACGATAATGGCTCCGCAAATTATGATGAATATGCACAAAGTCGCGCCCGACATTACGCCAACGAGTATGGCCACTTGGCTACCGGTCAGGCCAAACATGTAGCCGGTTTCCTTGCATATTCGGCCCATGTACTCGTCCCGCATGGACCAGTCTGCCATGTGACCCCGGGGACACGTGTCGACGCAGGTACCACGGTGAAGCAGTACCGCGCATCTCGCACAGTGATCGCCTCTGCATCTCAAACATCCACCCTTGCTCTCCACGCATTCTGCGGAATAACAAAAAAATTAACAGAAAATAAAAAATAATTTTTTTTTAATAAAAACAAATAAAAACGTGGACACTCAAGTAAAAAAAAGAATTATATATAAACTTAAAACTATATATGGGAATGGTCATATATAGTTTGTATATAGATTATATATAGTCTATATATAGACTATACATAATCTACATGTAAGGCATTCCACGTCACTTCAGCCACTAAAAAAAAAAAAAAATTCCATAAATAATTTTAAAAAATTGCCGAATTTTTTTCAAATTTTTTTGACGGTTTTATCGTTAATTAACTTTTTTTTCTTATTTCTCCATATAAATGGCTGTATCTTCTACAGGATTTGACGTATTTACATTTGTAAGAAAACCGATAATGTGCGTCTTTTCATGGCCTTTCAGAAAAAAAATTACTTCAGATTTTATTGAGCAAGCTGAACGTCCGTTTCAGGACAAAATATGTAAAAAAATTTTTTTTTTCTCAAAAAATACATTTTTAATTTTTTTTTTTAATTTTCCCTAATTCTGAATACGAATAAACAATTTTTTGGTATTTTTCATAACGTGGGATCGATAATCGGTAATGCGTAATTTCCACCGATTTTATTCATAAATTTTTTTTAAGTTTGATTTTTTTTTCATGTGCTTCAGTCGCTTTACGCGATTCAACGAGCATTGATTATCATTAATTTCCCTTTCGATGAGGTTTCTGAACTCTATACGTAGGTTCTTAGGTGCCGTGGTTCCGTCTGACAAGGGTCACCGGGGGGTGTCCCCCATTAGGGTGTCCCCTCGCTTGCGACAATCATTCATCCAGATACTTGCATCACTTGCATGTCTCACTCACCAAATGGTTCATTAATCGTGATATGATTATGAAAATTTATGAATTATTATGATAATAATATAATTATTCACAATTTCTTCCCAATTTTCATATAATGCACCTTAACGTTGTTTCAACCACAAAAATCCTCATTATTCGTTCGTCCAATGAAAAGGATAAAAAAACTAAAGTGTACATATGATTCCATTCCACGGCTAATCACTCAATCACTTATTTTTCTCAAAGTAATTAACCAAAAAAAAAAAAAATACTCACAGAATTGGAATTTAATTTTAAACACTCAATAAAACGAATTCTTGCATTACATGAAAAAATTATATCAAATATATTAAAGATTAAAAAAATTTATATATTCTCAGCAAAGTGAGAGCCTTGACAAATGTAAAAGTTTCATTCCGCACGGAATCTCCCACAGTGCCATGAGGCGAACAGATGTACGTGTGTGTGTGTGTGTGTGTGTGTGTGTGTGTGTACAAAACGTGACCGAACTAGTGCTCACAGGATGTTTTTACGATAGCGACACATCTGGATGCCGACCGGGCAAATAACTCGACTGTCGGTTGCATTTGTAATAACCATCACGAGGATATCCGCAAATGTGTCAAACTTTTCATCCAAATTTGCCAATTTCGAGTACGAATATCACATACACAGTCAAATATTATCCTGATCATGGTCGTGGGGAGAAAAAAAAACAATATCACCCGATACTTTGAACGATTCATATTGAACGATGATACAACACATCGTGATCCTCTTTTTTGGTTTTTATTTATTGAAAACCAAATTAATTTTATTATCATATGCATGTAATAATAATAATAATAATAACAATAGCAATATTAGTAGCAATATCAATATCAATATCAATATCAATATCAATATCAATATCAATATCAATATCAATATCAATATCAATATCAATATCAATATCAATATCAATATCAATATCAATATCAATATCAATATCAATATCAATATCAATATCAATATCAATATCAATATCAATATCAATATCAATATCAATATCAATATCAATATCAATATCAATATCAATATCAATATCAATATCAATATCAATATCAATATCAATATCAATATCAATATCAATATCAATATCAATATCAATATCAATATCAATATCAATATCAATATCAATATCAATATCAATATCAATATCAATATCAATATCAATATCAATATCAATATCAATATCAATATCAATATCAATATCAATATCAATATCAATATCAATATCAATATCAATATCAATATCAATATCAATATCAATATCAATATCAATATCAATATCAATATCAATATCAATATCAATATCAATATCAATATCAATATCAATATCAATATCAATATCAATATCAATATCAATATCAATATCAATATCAATATCAATATCAATATCAATATCAATATCAATATCAATATCAATATCAATATCAATATCAATATCAATATCAATATCAATATCAATATCAATATCAATATCAATATCAATATCAATATCAATATCAATATCAATATCAATATCAATATCAATATCAATATCAATATCAATATCAATATCAATATCAATATCAATATCAATATCAATATCAATATCAATATCAATATCAATATCAATATCAATATCAATATCAATATCAATATCAATATCAATATCAATATCAATATCAATATCAATATCAATATCAATATCAATATCAATATCAATATCAATATCAATATCAATATCAATATCGATATCGATATCGATATCGATATCAATATCAATATCAATATCAATATCAATATCAATATCAATATCAATATCAATATCAATATCAATATCAATATCAATATCAATATCAATATCAATATCAATATCAATATCAATATCAATATCAATATCAATATCAACATCAACATCAACATCAACATCAACATCAACATCAACATCAATATCAATATCAATATCAATATCAACATCAACATCAACATCAACATCAACATCAACATCAACATCAACATCAACATCAACATCAACATCAACATCAACATCAACATCAACATCAACATCAACATCAACATCAACATCAACATCAACATCAACATCAACATCAACATCAACATCAACATCAACATCAACATCAACATCAACATCAACATCAACATCAACATCAACATCAACATCAACATCAACATCAACATCAACATCAACATCAACATCAACATCAACATCAATAACAATATTAATATCAATGAAAATAAAAATAATAATGATGATAATAAATGACGACGATGATGATGATAATGATGATGATGATGATGACGATGATGATGATGATGATGATGATGATGACAACGTGTATGTTAAATTGAAGCTGATTGTCAGCCGGGTGCGCTCGTCTTTCTCAATATTCCAACTGCACAAGAGGAATGCGGCTGTCGAGTTTCACGATAATCTGGGTCTCTCGTAGCCCGAGTCTTTGGTCTCGCGAGACCGTTGCGAGACCATATACTCTCACACGGTGGGGATAAGCGACCCGGAGAGCAACAAGTCCGGGCTCTTATTTTCCGTTCTAACCGTGTTAAACGATTCAACATTCACCAGGTTGAGAACCCACTGTGTAATTTTGTTCGGTTGATAACCGACAAGCTGACGAACCCGCACGAGGTTTGCAAACTCGTGTAATTCGAAGAACGTGAATTACTTGGAACCACATGAGGATTGTTCCTCGTCGAGAGGATGCAATTAAAACGAGATCGGGTGACGAAAAAATGTTTGATCGACGTGACGAAAAATTCACAAGTTCGCTAAGTGTGACAAATTTCGAGGACTTTGGTTATTCGAGGTCAAAATTTCGATTTTTGAAGAAAAATCGAAAATCTATTTTTAAAAATTTTTTTTATTAAATTCTATTGAGTTTATTTTTTCTATAAAATTGAATTTCTATTCTTTATTGTTAGAAGAACTAGAATCCTCTGAATTTTTTTATCTTAATGCTATGGGGCTAAACTCGATAATGTTTATTATTATTATTATCGATTTTTTTTTTAAGTTGAACAATCTGAAGTTGAACTCAAAAAAAGAAGATGGTCCATTTTACAGATCTCCATCTCAATATTGAGGCGTGCCTGTGAATTTTTTGGTTTATTCAATTATTCAATTAAAATTTTTGCTTCCTCATAGAGGAAGCTTTGTTTTCGTGAAATTTTTTTTTTTCGAGATGTTCATGAAAACGTGTTCAGTATGTCTCAAAACACCTAAAAAACACATTTAGAAAAAATGTCCGGATGTATGTATGTGTGTGTGTGTGTGTGTGTGTGTGTGTGTAGTAATGGTTGACCGCTCACAACTTGAGAACGGTTCGAGATATCAAGCTGAAATTTGTCACACATGTGAAGGGTTCACGGCGCATAGCACAATTTAATTTTTGGAAAAATCTATCAAGTTATTTTGTTTTCACATCATTTTTTCGAAATTCAAAAAATTATTTTTGGTCTCTAGCTCCCACAATTTTAGAGATATCGAGCTCAAATTCAGTATAATGTTGTACGAGTACAGGGAGATGCTCGATACCGAATTTGGAAAAAATCCACGCATTGCTTTACTTTTAAAGCGTTTTTTAATGTGAAAAAAACGATCTTTACACTCTAACTGGAGCAATTTTTGAGATATCGGACTTAAATTTGGTACGAAGTTGCGCAATGATCCAAAGAGAAACCCGATTGAATTTGAGCGAAATCCATCAAGCCATTCATATTTTATGGCGTTTTGAAATTTTTCCAAAAATCAATGTAACTGCTCTAGCTTCCATAATTTTTGAGATATCTGGCTGGAATTTAGTACGAAGTTGCACTACCATCAGAAGAGGTTTCGTATTGAATTTGGACAAAATCCAACAAGACGTTCAGATTTTATGGCGTTTTGAAATTTTTCCAAAATTCAATGTAAGTGCTCTAGCTTCCATAATTTTCTAGATATCCGGCTGAAATTTAGTACGAAGATGCACTATCATCCAAAGGGATTTCCTATTGAATTTGGATAAAATCTAACAAGCAGTTCAGATTTTATGCAAATTATTATTTTTCAAATTTCACATGAATTGCCCCATGTATATTGATTTCGACTTACATCACACTTACAAGGAGCCCTCAACGTCACGAAAGTAAACAACGGTGCAAAGTAGAACCTTGCACATTGCTTCCTCATAGTTTTGTACCGTTTTTAAATTATTGAGATGTAAAGTAGAACCTTGCTTATGGCTTCCTTATCTTCTTACACATTTGCCAAAGCTTCCTCTATGAGGAAGCCAAAATTGATCGACACAAGGTTCTACTTTACATCTCAATAATTTAAAAACGGTACAAAACTATGAGGAAGCAATGTGCAAGGTTCTACTTTGCACCCTTTTTTTTTCTTTCAAATAATACGATTTATCGGTAGATTGATAAGACGTAAAAATATAGTTTTTACGAAAATGGCTATTACTTAAAAAGGAATTTGAATTTTTATGCAAATAAGAGTTTTAAAAAATTTCCAAGATTATATATAAATCATATATGCATATATATATATATTTATATATAATCGTGAAAAATCGTGGTGAAAGATCAAGGTTATGCGTGAACGTCTGTCTCTCGCCTCGAGATTGCCAATAGTCGATGGCCTTTCGATTTACCGATCGAGCGGCCGAGCAACGAGTCATTGTGTGATAATAATAAAAGTAATATTTTCTCAACAAATTATTTTCATTCGATGTATCAATGCAAGTCGATAATTATAAATTGCAATTTGAATTGAAATTTCTATTAAATTTCAATTTTCATTGAAAATAAAAATAAAATAAAAATAAAAATAAAAATAAAATAAAAATAAAATAAAAATAAAATAAAAATAAAATAAAAATAAAATAAAAATAAAATAAAAATAAAATAAAAATAAAATAAAAATAAAATAAAAATAAAATAAAAATAAAATAAAAATAAAATAAAAATAAAATAAAAATAAAATAAAAATAAAATAAAAATAAAATAAAAATAAAATAAAAATAAAATAAAAATAAAATAAAAATAAAATAAAAATAAAATAAAAATAAAATAAAAATAAAATAAAAATAAAATAAAAATAAAATAAAAATAAAATAAAAATAAAATAAAAATAAAATAAAAATAAAATAAAAATAAAATAAAAATAAAATAAAAATAAAATAAAAATAAATTGTTACACATCGAACGAAACGTGACAAATGAAAAAATTTCGTGGTTAACGAACGTGACAGTACAAAGACACGAGCATCGTCGTCGACGACGAGTTCCACATTGTTCGCGAACATTATATCGAGACGACAGCTTAAATACGTAACTCGACGAATTCAAATACACAATTTGAAGAATAAAAGACGCGGAGAGTTCGAGTCCTCAATCAAACTGGCTTTTCAGCTCATAGGGTCACGAGGAGAGAGAGATTCTCGGTCACAATGCAACCCAATTACGTCGGAGAAAGGAAGGGGGGGGGGAGGGGGTCTCGAACGCGCGGATAAGACAGCGTCGGAGGCAATCTTTGTCCGATAGACCTTTCTCTCGGCCCAAGTATTTAAGGGGGTAAATCGGTCTAGATTGCCTGGAAAAATAAGTGAATTTCAAGAATTATTATCTCAAAAACTATTGGTCCGATTGAATTCAAGTTGGTTCCATTCGAAAGTACATACATCGAGGTACGTCGACGAATTTTCGTTCGAATGTAAAGTGAATGGGAGCGTTGTTATTCCGGCCGCGGTAAAATAACTTAGTCGTCTGCACGGTTTGCGGTTTCCACTTTTTATATAACAGCGCCCCCATTAACCATACAATCAAACAAAAATTCGTCAACATACCTCAATGTACATACTTTCGAACAAAACCAACGCGAATTCAATCGGACCAATAGTTTTCCAGATAATAATTCCCAAAGTTCACCTGTTTTTTTTTTCGACAATCAACACACATGTTACCCCCTTAATACGCGGAAAGCAACACGCATCAATCAAAAGCGCATGAAAGATTGATAAAAAAAAAAAAAAAAAAAAAAGAATCTCGTTCGAGCTCGTCGAAACAGCTCGCGGGGGTTTGTTACAGTTATAAATTTTACGCAATGCTGTTGGCGCGTTTATTAAATGCAACGAACGATTGTGTTTGCGCGTAACAACAGACGCATGTTCACCGCACATGAAGATGGACGTTCCTCTCGGTTGGATCGTCGGTGGCATAATAATTCGTGAACCGCGAATAATCATCGTGCTCGCCGAACCATCGAGTCGGCCGTAACGCCCCGGCCATCTTCAACACTCGTCGCTATCTGAAAACTCGAATCTTTCCACACCGAATATCGCGTTTCCCCCTCGCGCGCGCGCGAGCGCTTCTTTTTTTTTTTTTCATCCTCTACGCTCGGACTTGTCGACTCGCGCTAATCACTCGGTTTTTTCTTCATCTTTCATATTTCACATCGCACACGGCGTGCGCGATGCAATTGTTTAATCACCTCAGCCGGAAGTTGCGACGGAATTTTTATCGTTAATAAGAATTTTGAAGATTATTACAATTAACTCGAATTGGAAATAAATAAATAAATAATAAATAGTTAACGAAATGACTTTCGAAATTATTCGTTTAATGAAATTAATACTAATTGTAATTAATCACTATGGAGATAACGAATATAATAATAATAATAATAATAATAATAATAATAATAATAATAATAATAATAATAATAATAATAATAATATAAAAAAATAAATAAATAACTCATCGCCACGTCACCGGCCTTCGGTGACACATATATCTCCGTTTTTCTCGTATTTTTTTATTTTACTATTTTTTTTTTTTTTTTTTTTTTTCGTACGATTCAAAGTAACGTGTAATCGTCTAGAGCACTCTGGCGAAAACCGCGGGCACGTCCGGCCTCGTTACGTGCCCGTTCCTCGTCGGGATGGAAATACGTGATCAATCAAGTCAACCGGCACAGAGAGTCGTCAACATCATGCACCGCCAATTATCGTCCATTAACAAAAATTTTTACGGGCGACATTTTGTGTTTTTTTTTAGGGTTTCGTACCTCAAACGAAAAAAAAAAAAAAACGGAAAACCCTTGTGAGATGACTCGCACTTGTCTTCCTGTCTGTCCGTCTGTCACAACCGATTTTGTCAGAAACTTTGAGCAACGTAAAAATTTGAAATTTGACACAGTTGACAAAAATTGCGAAATGCAAAAATATTGTCCAGACTTTCGAGCTCTCCCACGCGTGAATTATCGAAGTTACATACATGCCGCCCATGACTTTTTCATAGGAAATTCAATTCTCCACAACATTGTTCATGCAAAATTTTCGTCTATATAGCGTTGTTTAACCAGCGTTTGCACGGAAAGCCAAAAACGTATCGATCATCTTATTTTCACCTTCCCATCCAAACGCTGGATAAACAACGCTATATAGATCAAAACTTCACATAAACAATGTTGTAGAGAATTGAATTTCCTATAAAAAAGTCATCGACGGAATTTATCTAACTTTGATAATTTACGCGTGGGGAAAGTTCGAAAGTCGGGAAACGTTGGAAAACCGCGACGACTGGTAGGCGTTCGGCATATTGTGAGTTCGCCACGATGTCATTCGAGATTTTTGACCTTTGTGGACATTGCTCGTTCTGGATTTCGACCACAACCTCTTACACAGACAATTACAATTTTTTAAAAAAATTTTAATCCCCCAAATTGTTATCACAAAAAGCTCGGCTGGCTCCAAGCAATGCGGTCATGAAAAATCAGTCGACGGTTGCATGTGGGACACACACGACGTTCGAGTGTCCGATGACCGTGCGACTTCGTGTCAGACCGACGTTGGAACGTGTCGAGACGGAAACGCAATCGCAATGCGAATTGAAACAGATGAAATATTACGTTTGGTTACGCGCGGATGCGATCTACATAGTCGACTCTCGGGCGCTCACGAGAGAATTGGTCACTGGACAAACGGATCATATATATATATATATATGTATATATGTATGAGCAATGTGTATGGTTGCACGGATGCGTTTCATCAACGAACATAACCGTGATAATGCAACACAATGGATTTTCCGAACGAATTTTCATCCTTCCGTCGTTTCCGTGATATACAGTTTGCAGCAATGTTGAACGAAAACAAAAAAAAGAAAAAACGGATAATATACCTTATCTGCGCTATGCTACAATTAGGGGGCGGGGAGGGGGGGGGGTCACTAAGCGCGCTCGCATGGTACATCAGATGGCACCAAGATTCTTCAGAGAGAGTTTGGGAAAATGTTGAAGTGATTGCTGATCGGTGTCATGAGAATTCTGGTTGATTCAAAGATAATTAACGATAATAATTTTGAGGCAAATTGCCCGCGGAGCTAACGGGTGGCGCTCGAAATTCAGAACGAGCAAAGTTCAGAAGGGTCTGAATTCCATTTTTTTTTTTTTTGTTCACGATTTCATTTTCATATCATCAGAAAAATGGTTGATGAAAGAATATTGTGCATCGTTGATTCTCGCGAATCATCTGAGCGATTTATTCAATTTAATAATAATAAAAAAAATAGTAATAATAGAAAACCGAAAAAAGGAAAAAAAATAATAATATCGGTAAAGTAGGATTCTCGGTCTCGAACCAAGAGAGGCAAAAATAATCTTACGAAATGACATTTATAACAATGTCGATTCCTCAAAGCACGTTAAAACCACCATATCACGAAAAATGAAATAATAATTTCTTTATTTCTTTTTTTTTTTTTTACTAAATCCTTTCGACGCAATTTCCAAGGATTTCCATCGGTCACGGGATATCTTCGAGCCATAATCGCGAGATAGCAACGTCAGAAACCCGGAAGTGGACGAGTGGCAGGAAGTGGGCGATACCGGGGATCCCGATTCGTTCGGTCTTGTGCGCAAAAGTTCATCCAAGTCGCCACCCCGAACACACACACATATATAGATATACGTATGAACTATGTATGTATATACACATGTGCTAGTATACACGGGCGGTAAAGGTACTCGAGGTTAGTTACGTTGATATACAGAAGAGTGTGTAATGTACCAAGTAACACGCAACGATCTCGGGGAAAAACACGCGCGGCGCGGCTAGAGGTTAGGTTCGAGGGAGACCCCGACTAGGGGGGGGGGGGTTTACGTATACGCGATACCACTATTTTATCGATGAACGTGGACGATAACTGGGCGTGTGAGGGCCGTTGCAGGCGGTTTCTCGCGAGTCGCGGGGCATAACCCCGCGAAATAACCTCTTGGACGCGTTGGGGGAGAAGGAATGGGTCTCGGTCGAGGGTTAAGGGGGTGGAAAGGTTATTTCGATACAAAAAAAAAACAAAAAGAAAGCGTATTATTATTATATATTTAATTATGTATAGATTCTATATGGACTATACATGGTCTATATATTTTATAATTTGATAATTATTTCATAATCTGTATATAAACTATATATGCGATTGAGCATACATAGTTTATCCATGGATTATAAAAAAATTCTCAAATTATAAATATATAGACTATGTATAGTTTATATATAATCTATATAAAAACTATGTATGAACTATACATGCCTAATCCCACATGTAGTTTATATATAGATCATATATAATTTTTTACATACTTGGGATATTTCATCAAGTTTTAAGAATGTATGACACATGTGTGAAAAAAAAAAAAAAAAAAAAAAAAAAAAAAAAAAAAAAAAAAACAAACAAATTCAGAAATTTTCACAGCTTTTCACATTCCCAAAAAAAAACTACGTAGCAAAGTTTCAAAACGATTATAACCCACTCTCGGTTCTGATACGACACGCAATCATCCATTTTCATAACCGAAACGAAAAATCGTGACGTGAAAAAAAAATGGAATTTTTTCCCCCTTTTTTCCGATTTTCTCACGTGTGTTGAAAAAAAAAAATAAAAAAAAAAGCAAAAAATCATAAATCGTAATGCAAGTGATTCGTGATTTCATTTGCAGTTGCCAACATTCTGCGTGCGTGGAAAAAAAAAAAATAAATAAATAAAAAATAAAATTTAAAAAAATTAATACATTTTTTTTCCTTTTTCCGATGTCTTTCACGATTGTCAAAATTTTTCTCGCGTGAAACGCAGAATCGAAGGAAGCAAGTGCGGATAGTGACGCCAAGTCCGAAGAATTCGGGCTGACTTTCGTCGACTTATATGTGTATATTGTAACGGTCGGTACCCCCTCTCATGGTCACAATTTCGACCGCGTGATCGATTCTCGATCACGTGTCAATATGGGGACCAATGAAGACCGGTGGCCCTTGATTTGCCTCGTAAGGCAGTTTGCCTCTCCCCAGTCGCCCGGCCCGCGTGGTCGGTGCCACACGTTGTCTTACTTAACCATCGAAAAACAGTATCGTTTGCTAACTCGATAAAGCCACGTGTAAAACAGAAGAAACATAAAATCGAAATGGAAGTCGTGTGGGTGGCTGGGCCACGAGTCAAAGTGGCGCATTTTATCGCCAGACCGTGAAATAAACTATATCAATTAATCTGGTGGAAACGAACATTAAACACAAATAAGAATTAACATAAATAAAAATAATACTTAAAAAATAAACAAAGTAATCCAATAATAGAAAAAATTCAATAACGAAATAATGTGTATTGAACGGTAATGAAACAATAAAATTATCAACGGAACGATAATAAAAACAATTAAATGACTAAACTCGAAATAATAATAATGAAATGAATATCTGAAAACATAATATGTGAAACCTGTAATAATATGCGATAGTTTTGTGGAAACGAATATGGCGACGACTTGGACATGAAACAATAAAATTATCAACGGAACGATAATAAAAACAATTAAATGATTGAACTCGAAATAATAATAATGAAATGAATATCTGAAAAACATAATATGTGAAACCTGTAATAATATGCGATAGTTTTGTGGAAACGAATATGGCGACGACTTGGACATGAATGTTTGAAATCTGACTTGGCAATTTGAAATGTAATATCTGTAAAATACTATGCGATAGATTTGTGGACATGACGCGGCGACGAAATAGGACAATGATTCATGGAATATCCGGTAATTGAATGTGTTAAAGAAAATCGAATAATTGAAGAAATAATAATGATCGAAAGTTAACTACAATAAATAATCGTTTCACCCTACAAAAAAAAAATGTATCATGATTTCCACGAAGCCGACCCTACTTCGAGCAATCCCACCAAATTTTAAAATAAATACGAATCACTGGAAAGGAAATTCGTTACAATATATATAGTAATGTTCCCTCACAGGCTCATCTCACGTGTACAATCGGTTTTCCATTGCGTCATCCGAACCGAGCCACGAAGACGGGATAATGGAACAACAGGACGATCGAACTGTGAAAGGAAGTTCAGGGTTTTGGAATTCATTATTGTCATTACTATTATTGTTATTTTTTTCGACGACTGCTATTGGGAATATAATAGATGGATAAATACAGATATATGTATTTGGGTATTCACTTGCGGTGAGAATGAATCATCGGCTCATGTGCCCGACGTGGTGGATGCGGTCAGGTTGGATCATCGTCTATAGTGTCTATACATACATATATATATGTGTGTGTGTATGGGAGCGTACACGTCACAAACGTGCATCATGCATCATCGGACCACGAGGGATATTATCGACGAGGTTACGGACCGCGGTTAACGGAACATTTGGGTCGAACCGTAACTTATACCACGTGTTGGAATAATTTTGTGGGGGTGATAAGAGCATTAAAAAAACAAAAAAGCTTTCGGTTACACTTAAGGTAGCCTCCATAAGATAGTTCCTCGTCAGATTTTCATGAAACTTGGCATACTTCTAGGCATTGATGAGAAAAAGGTTCGGTTAAATTTTCATGGCTTTCCGGAGCGCGAGAAAAAACTATATCGACACTTTTATTTGTCACACGTTTAACACGGAGCCTCATGGACAATCACGCTCAATTTGATACAATACAAAAAGTCATCGTCAGATTTTGATGAAAACGCTTGAGCTGCAAGTTGAATATTCGGACAACATTTTGGGCACTTGACAGTAGAGATCGGGAGACTGTGATGATAATGATAAGCAAATGAACATCGGGGAAAATACAGTTTATACGAGGAGTTGGTCGTGATCCAGTAGACGTGGCAACGTTGCGCGTTTGTTTCCCATCTTCTCTCTCGATCTCTCTCTCACTAATCGACATCATAACACGCGACGTTGTCACATCAAAGTACCACGTACCTCAATCACGAGATGGTATATCTTATAGGCTTGATTTGACTCTTACAGTTTGTGGGATACTACCTTAAAACTCGTGCCAAATGGTCAGAGAAGCTAAAAACAACAGATGTTGAATGCTGGAAAGTCCAACGAAAACAAAAAAAACAGGATTTTGCAACGTAAGATGTGACCAAACGGGAAGAAATAGTTTACGATTTGAGCCGGGTCAATGGCGCTGCCTTGTGTTTACCCGTTGTTGTGCTGCAGGCAAGCCAGATGGGTCAGATGTATCGGGAACCGAGGACAGCTGTGTGAGCCACGACGTGCATTCGTGGAAGAAACGGTATACTATGCGTGTACCTGTGCCCATAACGCGGGACAACAAAACATAGTTCTCTCGGCTCAGGTAGAACGTGAACGGTTATGGTTAGGGTTAGGTTGTCGTGGGACTCGCTGTATTCATCGCGCACCAGTACGTCAACCAACGATGGTACACCGCTCGGCCGCTACGAGCGCTACTATTTGGCGACCGTCTTCGCGGCTGGAAAAAATAACCTCAGGCCCGGTTTTTACAATTTAAATTAATTGAACTGCATTCGGTGCGGTAATTGACTCAAACTTCGCGTTCCACTATATATATATATATATATATATATATATATATATATATATATATATATTAGGGTTGTTATCAGTTGGCCTAAAAGAAATCATCGGAAAAATGTATATTATCAAAAAACTACCACAAAAACACAAAAAAATGTTAGCAGCTATCCGGCAAACATAACCTAAAGAAAAAAAATAAGAATCATTTTCATTTTTATTTTTACCGGACAGATTGATCGGATATCCAATCGACAGATTCAAGTAATGTTTTTTTTTTTTATTATTATTTTTCATCGCCGATATAACGTAATTTTTGCATCCGAGTCTGGAGACTACATCGTTGTATTCTCATTTGATTTCTATCCGTTACTTTCTACTCGTAACCTACGATAAAACGATTTCGTTATTGCAGCTACACGAGCACACGGACGTGCACATAAAGTTGGTCACGTGGGCCGCATCGAGATATCGGCGTCATTGAGACAACTGCGGCGAGAGCTGGCTCTCTTGCAGGATGCCGTCGTTTATCCGAACCTCGTCGAAATGACGTAACGAGAGAGCTTTATGGAATGGGCGGTGGAGGGGGGGGGGTTATGGGGATGGCTACTGCCGTGCGATATCCTGTGTTAACAATTTGATAACTGTCTGTGTGTGTATTGAACATTTACAATATAACGCATTTTAAAATGGGACGTTGCTCGGATTTCAGAAACACGAAAACCAAATCAACGAAAAAAAAATGGTCAATTACCGAAAAAGTCTTTCAAAAGGCGTTGACCACATCATGCAAACTCCAAGGGTTTGTAACCCTTTGAATTGTCACGAGAGAAAATTGTAACAATGAAGAATCAATAAATTTTTATCTTGTGACCCAAACGCTGGCTAAACAACGCCACATAGACGAAAAGTTCACAGGAACAATGTTGCAGAGAATTAAATTTTCTACAAAAAAGTCCTCGACGTCATGTGTCCAACATTGATGGTTCACGCGTTGGAAAGCTCGAAAGTCGTCGTTCCGTATTTTATCTTCCGTTCGTTTTGGACCATCGTGAAATTTGTCTCACAACCCTTTCGACACGTAATTACCGCTGATAATTTCAAAATGCTCGTCGCGCTCGTTAACTCCGATAAATCGTGTGTCGTTCGCGAAGCGGCTTCGCTCGTCGTTCGTCGTGGAAAAAAAAAGAAAAAAGAAAAAAAAGAGCGAACCCGACTCGACGGAAACTCGAGACTTTTGAGCCTCGGACACCGAAGCGGCGAAAAAAAATATCGCGCGTTGCGTCTTCGTGTCCGGCCAATAAGCTGTCGTGCAGTTTGTTGGTCGCTGTTGCACCAACGTCAACTCAACAACATCGAGACACGAGCCCCAACCATTTTTTCGAGTTCACAAGCCATAAAGTACAAAAAAAATAGGTAAATTTTGGGAATTATTATCTCAAAAACTATTAGTCCGATTGAATTCAAGTTGGTTTCATTCGAAAGTACATACATTGAGGTATGTTGACGAATTTTTGTTCGAATGTAAAGTAAATGGGAGCGCTGTTATTCCGGCCGGCGTAATACGAATCCAATAATGACATCGTATTTGGATATTATTATTATTATTATTATTATTATTATTATTATTATTATTATTATTATTATTATTATTATTATTATTATTATTATTATTATTATTATTATTATTATTATTATTATTATTATTATTATCATTATTAATAATAATTTCTATTGTGAATCCAAAGAATAATAAAAAATTGCACCGTCTTGTACGTCGCTGATTGTGAGCCACCTGCCGGACGTTCGTGCAAACCAAGACGAGAAGAAAGAACAAAATGGCCGCGGGATGTTGCAATCCGACCGGGCTCTACGATGGCTCGTCGTGTGGGCAAATCGCAAAGTTTCGAGTTAGTTCGAAAGAGAATGGACGCGATGCACGAGCGGGAGTATACAGTTTGCCGGTGTTTACGAGACGCCTCGTCGACAGCCAAGTGGTTTTTTTCGTGGTCGAGAAAGGAAGATTCTAACGATTCACCGGCAATGGCGCAGCAACGCACCTGTGCTAACGGTTTCGCTGCTTCGGACAAACACATCCTTATAACCTCAAAACCCAACTGTATGACGCATATATATGTAAAACATTCTCCAACGATCAATCCACTTTTCCTTTGAGGTTAGTACCCTCCATAGGAGAGTTCCTCGTCAGATTTTCATGAAATTTGGCGTACTTATGGGTATTGATGAGAAGAAGGTTCGGTTAAATTTTTATGGCTTTCCGGAGCGCGAGAAAAAACTATATCGACACTTTTATTTTCACAAGTTTAACACGGAGCCTTATGGACAATCACGCTCAATTTGATACAATACAAAAAGTCCTCGTCAGATTTTGATGAAAACGCTTGAGCTGCAAGTTGAATATTCGGACAACATTTTGGGCACTTGACAGTAGAGATCGGGAGACTGTGATGATAATAATAAGCAAATGAACATCGGGGAAAATACAGTTTATACGAGGTGTTGGTCGTGATCCAGTAGACATGGCAACGTTGTGCGTTTGTTTCCCATCTTCTCTCTCTCTCTCTCACTAATCGACATCATAACACGCGACGTTGTCACATCAAAGTACTACGTACCTCAATCAGGAGATGGTATATCTTATAGGCTTGCTTTGACTCTTACAGTATGTAGGATACTACCTTAAAAAACCATCTCCTTACATCTCATTGCACACCACGACAACCCAACTGCTATGCACCTGGAATGCCACCCTCTGTTGTGCACCGGGGACAAAAAATATTAATAACCGAATTAGTAACCGGGTACAGAAAATAGAACTGTGGCTATAAAAAAATCTGTCGTAATCGCCTAAGCTGTTATTAAAAATAAAGAACCAATAGTTTTTTTTTGTTGACGATCGAGTTATGTCTCCTTTCGGTGAGAATAAGAATGTACATGTGAGAATCGTAAAGCCGGAACGAAAGAGCCGTTCTGCCGTACGAGAGAGAGAGACAACCAAAGCCGCATAGACGCCGAGAAAGTTTTGCTGGTTGTTCGATTTAACAACTCATAATTCCAGGACGTGAAATCTAATCCGTCAATTTTTGTCATAATTTTTTTTCTTTTTTTTTTTTTTTTTTTGTAAAATGTCGTTTATCATTGTTCTCAAGATTTTCCGATTCAAAAGAAGTTAATCGTGGATTATTGTGTTACTCGTTAATAAAATAATGCATTGAAAAAAGAAACCATTCGTTTTTTTTTTATTTTATTTCTCATTTTTTTTTTGTCGTCTCCCCAATAATCACAAATTACGGAATTCTCCATCGCAATCGAATATCAAAAAGCGCATCTTGCACAATTATCTGCATCATTTTGTAAAATATGTCAATGATTCGATTTTTATGAAAAAAAAATATATATATTGACAACAACAACAGTAACAACAATGATCATAACGATAATTTTATTTTTGAATGAATTATTCAAATAATTTTTTTTTTCGATTATTTTCATCAATAGATTTTTTATTATCGAAACTTAATGGTGGCGATCGAAATCTGCGTTTTCAACGCTTTCGTTTTTTTTTTTTAATTATTGGTATTCATAGTTTCGACGATTCGTGGATGGGGCACGGAGTTTCGAAATTTCAATGTTTCGGAAGCAATGTTTCAATGTTTCTTTGGGCCCGTCGAAACGTTGGCCGTTCGAAACATCGACGAGTCGGAATCGTGCGAGCCTTCCGAAAAATTTGACTTTCGGTAAATTGGCATTTCGAATTTTCTTTTTTTCTTTTTTTTTTTCGTAACAACGACCGTTCGAGACATTGCACGTTCGGATTCACGGACTTTCGGAACCTCGACACGGTCGAAACATGCGCTTTTCGAAATTTAGGACCGTCCGAAACATTGAAAAATTCGAAAATTCGAGACGCGACCGACGATTCCACGGTTGTGTCGAATACCGTGTTCACGTGTGCGTGCGCGTCGTCACGTGCGATCATGACACCTGTCAGAGCCCCCCACGAGTCACCCTACGCTTCGAAAGATGCTTCGTCAATCGCAAAACAAATGCGGACCGAAAACAAGAGGCGCGCATGCGCGCGACCGTGTGCGAGTTTTCAAATTTCATTTCCACATTATTTCCAATCGAATATATTGCAGTCGAACAATTCAATACAAAAAGAAAAAAAATGAATAATGATGAAAAATTGTTTGTTCGTCTGTTTGTTTGTTCTTTCTTTATTTGTTTACCTCTGAGAAGATCTTGTTGGGCCCACACATAATCCACGAGATAGGGCATCAACGCAACACCGAGTCTCACTACAGTCGCTAAATTACCCATTTTTCGTCGGCATTATTCGCCGCCTCCCCCACCGCTTTCACTTTATTATTATTATTATTATTATTCTTGTTGTTAAAAAAATGTTGTGGTTTGAAGACTAAACAAACATTGGAAAAGCGCGAGTCATGAACATTCGTGATAAACGACGCGAATATGTGAAACCGTTCGTACCGGCGTACGGTGACACACTGAGACCTGAGACGCGTCGAGACGTGTAGAGCGATGGCTCCATGGCCGCGGAGTGGGGGCGGATGGTCGTCGGGGTAACGCAGTCGGCGTGGCGTGAGAGTCGACGAACTGACGCGGGTGGCGCCACGTGACGCGAGGCCGAGAGTATGTACATCACTCGATTTCCGCGGTCCCGCGCCATCTGATGGCCAATTTTCTCGTACAAAACCGCAAATAAATGAAAAAAAATCAAACAAGAATAAGAATTTTGGAATTTCGATTGGTTATCGAGATATTGGAGTTTTTTCGAAGGACGCAGTGACCGAGTTGGTTTCTCGCCCGGTTGACGACCCGAGGGTCCCGGGTTCGAACCCCGGCGGCGACAATTGAATTTTTTTTTTTTTTTTAATGTTTTTTTTTCTGTGTTCTCTCGGAGGTTATAAATCCGTTATATAAAAACTGTGTAGGGCTCGTTTGTACTTTAACCATGTCATTGTATCGCTATGGGAAATCGTGGAAAAAAATTATGTGTGCAGGGATGGGCATCCCTGAATTTAATGAAAATGTATTCGAAATACTTTTTGAAACAAATAACTATGATTAATCATCATGGATAAATCAATATTTTCACATTCCTGTAATAATCACGACCAATTTACGTGAATCATTATTTTACAATAAATATAAATATTGAATAAATCCGATAAAATTAATTATCATTTGGTTCGAAAAGTATTTGAAATACATTTTCATTGAACAAATGCGTAACCCTGTTTGAGTGTACGAGGAGGAATTAATATGATGAAAAAATCCTGTAAAAAACTTTCAAGTTGTGCAAGTTAAATTGTTCATGCTGCTGCTGATATGGAATTTTTCGTGTGTGTTCCATACGATTTCCGTGGAGGGGGGGGGGGCTCATCTGGTCGTCGATTTTGTATCTCGTTGTTGAGCCACATTCGCGAAAGCCCATCGAGGATCAAATCTATTAAAATCAACTACCGAACTTGGCCAGAACAGATCAATATCTCGTAAACTATACAAATAAAGTTGCATTTTTTTTCTTCTTCCAGAAAGATTCAGAAAAAATTTGTTGTCCAATTGGGTTGGAAAAAAAAAAGTACAGGGTCAATTGAATCGCTGTTCATTGGCAAAATCGTCTGCCCCCGACGATCCGACCGTGGAAATGCGTTTTTCCAAAACTGCTGAGAAGTAAAACAAAAATAATAACGAAATATCATCGACGAATAATACGATGGAAAATAATTGGAACCTTATGTCGTGTTTTTTTTTTCATTTTTTTTTTATTATTTTTTTTTCTTTTTATTATTCATTATGTTTATATTACACAAAGATGTATGCTTAACCGTATTATTGTATCGATTTCAATTATGATCCACTGATATCTCGATTATCTCACATAATTAAATAGACAGTGAAACTGATGTCCTCCTTAACGATTATTAACATTAAACCAGGTCACAAAAAATGCGTAAATCTAACAAATGGTCTCGCGATAACGGGCGAACGGTTTTATTTTTTTTTTTGTCCCTCCGAAAATTCAGCGGGCGGAAAGGGGGAGGGGGAGGATGAGAGGGGGTCGCTCTAATCAGCGAGCCATTGGGATTGCGTGGGCTTGAAGACAAAAAAAAAAAAAAACAACAACAAAATAACGTTAAATTAATCTCTAAAAAATAAAATCATTTTACAGGAGATGAAAACAAAAAAAAAAAAACAGTTCGACTCGGGCAAAAATCCCGATACCATTTTTTTTTTTCATCTCTTTTTATTTATTATTTTTTCCGTTTTACTTTTTGTTCGTCGTTAACGAATATTATCGCGTTTCGTTAATTTCACATTTGAATGTCTTTTTTCCCATTTCGTAGTCTTGTTTAGTTTTTTTTTTTTTTTATTCCATCGTCTCTGGCCACATAATTCGTTCTCAACGCACGTCCCGGGATTTCCACATTTTCATTATTGTACAATTTTTTTTCTTCTTTTCTTTATTTTTGTTCTTCCTTTTTTTTTTTTTTTTTATAATTTAATTCATCTATACAAGTTACTTAGGCTCTGTACGAATTGGATCTTCGTACTGAACTAAAACGATTTGGTGCCACGCCTTTCCGATTGTTAATTTACAAAAAAAAAAAAAAAAAAAGAGAGAGAGAGAAAAATTATTATTTCTTCGTTTTTTTTGCATACTTTCCACACATACACAGTTACAAGACGAATTTTTTCGACCACCGATCTCCAGTACCGAAATTGATAAATCGGAGGAAAAAAAACAATAATAGCGATAAGTATGATAATAATAATAATAATAATAATAATAATTACAATTTCGTCCAAAAATTCTAAATCGACTAGCCAGAACCCCCCCCCCTCCCCCCGATTGATTATTTTTTGTTTTAAATTAATTCCAATGTATCTCGATCTCGATTACGATTCAGTTTGCGAAACAAGTCGACTCGCGTAGGATTTATATAAACAATGGAAGAATCTACTCGCTCCCGACATTTTTTTTTCTTTTTTTTTTTTTTCATTTTTTTTCATCCGCTTTTTTTGTATCACAATTAATAATTAATTCGCTTTCTTTACAATTAATTAAATTACAGTTTACTCTCTCGAGATAATTTTTTTTGTTGTTTTTTGTTTTTTTTTTTTTTTATGTTTGTTTGTTTGTTTGTTTTCCTCTTCCACTCTTCTTTCATACAAGACCGTAGATTATAAGCGCTTCGTTTGTTTCATTGTGTGTCACTTATTTATTTTTTATTATTTTTTTTTTCTTTCGTTTTCTTCTAATTTATCATTATTTGTTTCTTCTCTTTTTGTTTTTCGTTTGTTTTTTTTTATTTTTTTTCCGTTCGTCCCTTAACAAACCTAGACAGTATCTTCGGGCTATAGTTTAGTCTCTCTCACGTACGGATAACCTAATTATGGGTGAAGCTTCGAACTCGACTAAATTCTACATCATCCCCAAGACAGCCCCCCTTTCCCTTACCCTCGTTCGAGAACAGTTTTACGCATCGTAACGAAAATTCGTTCGCTCCTCGGGCCGCCCGCACAATTCTTCTCCCATGTTTAATCTTCATTTTATTATTATTTTTTTTTCATTATATTTTCTATACAATACAATTTGTTGATGTTGTCGTTATTTTTTTATTATTTTTTTTTCCTTCTTAACGTATAAGCTCCTATATACAATTAATTCATCTTATCTATGATATCTTCATTCTTGCACGCTAAAAGCTAGTATTGAAAAACTATTACCATTTAATTGGGGGGAGGGAGGGGGGGGGGCAGAATTTCGGCACGACAGCACGCGATTTTTTTTTCTTTCACAGGGACCAGGGGCTTTTGGATGGCTATGTTAAAGTGTGTGTATGTGTGTGTGTGTGTGTGTTTGTGTGTTTGTGTGTTTTTGTTTGTTGTATACATTTATTGGTGTATATATATATATATATATTTATATATATTTTCATTAAGTTTATCTACGCAATTAATGTTTATGTACATTATCGTCTATGGTATATTATTTTTATACAAGCCTGTCAATTGTGTATATAATTTTTTCTTCGCCTATACGTTGATGTTTTTTTTTGTTTGTTTGTTTGTTTGTTTTTTTCGATTTTTAATTTTTTTTTTTTTTTTCCGTCTCTTCACCGATACACCGAGAAAATAAAGGCTCAACGATGTCGTTTCGTGTTTCTACGTGACAATCATGGATTATCGGGCTTTCTGGTTCGTTCGTTCTTGTGTTTGTGTTTTTTTTTTTAATTCTTTTTATTAATTTCTGTTTTTTTTTTGTTCATGTAATGATAATGGAAAAACCGACGACGGCCACAATAATAATAATAATAATAATAATAATAATAATAATAATAATAATAATAACCGTAAAATAATAGTTATAATATTAATAATGGTAATAATACTAACAAACAACGGAAATAATATAAATCAATGATCATTGTTGAATTATTTTAATGAGTATAATAATAAGTCGTAATTGATTCGATCGACATCAAGTCCGTTTTCGTCACTGGTGTGATTTAAATTGGGAAAATTTTTTTTTAAAAAAATTAAAAAAAGTAATTGAATAAAACGTTTACACTCGTTGAACGTGCAATCAACGCGCATATGCCATCGCACAGTGTGCAGTGTCGAACGTGTGAAACGCTGTGTGTCGAAATAAATTGTCGTGTCGAAAAAAAAAAAAAAATTTAATAAATTTTTTTAATTACAAAAAAAAATGTTTAATTAAAAAGAAATTCAATTTTTTTCTAAAGAGGCATTGACAAACGGTGTGTGACACGTGAAATGTCGCGATTGAAGCTCGTGAGAAAGAAAGAAAAAAATGATGGTTCGTTGATGTTTTGTGATTTAAAAAACAGTCTGTTGTTTTTATGCTGCGAGCATAACTGTTATACCGGACATAATGTTTTTTCAAAATGGCAACGATACTTTTCGACCACCCGAAGTTGTTTCTTTTATCGAGACGAATTCAACCACACCTTGCATCATGAATTTTTCCATCGAATTATCATGAAAAAAAAAAAAAAAACGATCGTATAGAATCGTGAATAATAATAAAATAAGCTAAACATAATAATAATCCTCATACCGATTTACGTGATATTACACGCGTTCTTTTTGGTGTTCCACACGCAATACGGCACGCAGAATTTTGTGATTCGATAAAAAAATCGATTTTTTTTTTCATGAAGAATCGATGAGAAATTTATAACAAAAGTCATCATTGTTGAATTCGTCTCGAAAAAAAAAAAAAAAAAAAAAAAAAAAAAACAACTTCAGATCGTTCAAAAGTATTGTTCTCATCGATTGCATTTCCTTTTTTTTCTTCACGTGCCAAAAAAAAAAAAATGTAACTCACGATAAAATAAAAATGCATAAATAAAATAATCAAAAAGCGAATGATTTAGATTCTCATTTGAATTTTCATGGAATCTACGTGTGTGATGACATGGTTTGTTTGTAATGGAGTGTGAGATTTTCATCATCGAGTATCAAATCGATAAAGGCCACCGTCGAAGGCCACAGGCCGAGAGAAAGACAATAAATTCAATCAACGAATGACAAACGAGTTTGTTTTTTCTATTTTTTTCTTTCGTTTCTTTTTATTTCGTTTCCTTTATCTTTTTGCAATAAAATTTTCATATGAAACGATCGTCATGTCCTCGCGGTCTCCTTCATCATTTTTCGTCATTGTTAACGTCGTCTCGTTGCTCTCACGAGAGTTCAATCACGATTAGATTTTTTTTTTTTTTTTTTTTTTCAAATTTATTATTTTTCAATAACAAATTCATCGGAGACTTCATGTCTTTGTTGAAATATCAATTTATTCGAATTAGTCGAAAACGGACCGTTTCTACGTAACATAATTTCTCATTGATACAAACAGACAATCGTAATTGATAAAAAGCGGAGCCTCGATTTCGTGTTTACGCAACACCATCGGATCATCTTTGTTTTTATCGTTATCATCATTATCATTATTTTCATATATATATATATATATATTTATATATATATATTTCTTTTCATTCACATTATTTTTTTACTTTTGTCGTTTAACTCGAATACTCGATTTTTCACCGTTTGTATATTTTTATTTTTTTTCATTTTTATTATTTCTCTCATTTTCAATCAACGTTCGAAAAAGTTCGACGGGCGTTCGAATGTAAATTCGAAAGCCCGCGTTCTTTCTCATCGAATCGTACTTGGAATTTTTATTATTCACGGATCAACGTTCTTCATCGTGTCTCACTCGCGCCAAGTTTATTTTTTAATTTTTTAAAATTGTTTTTTTGTTTTTTTTTTCTGTTTTTTTTTTTTTTTCGCCTTGGGCGGGAAAGCTGTGAACGGGTTTTCGACAAACCCGATGCTTCTACCCTCTCACGGACTCACCAAAGTGTCCTCTCTCACGTCACTCGATGAAGATTACATTTGGGTATGTACTGACTCGTGTCAAGGAGCCAACCCATGGACAACGCGCACGGATAATGCGTCACGGCTTTGCAACCGCGTTTGACACAACCGATGTTCGCACCTGTGAGACCGCACGAGCCGCATATCGATTTTGTCGAGTCCCAAACTGCTTCCTGAAGCCCGGTTACTCGACCACCTGGCAAACAGAGAAACAAACCAAAAAAAAAATAGGTCAAGATCGTGTTGGGCACGCAAATGATATGCATTCTGCAGTAGTCATTGACATTTCAAATTTTTTTTTTTTTCAATATTTCAAATCTGGAAATTGGTTTTTTTTTTTAATTCCAAAATTTCACACAGGTTGATTCACACAGAGATATGTATGTCGTTGATTGTAATAGCCGAGATTTCATTTAGAAATTGAAAAAAAAAAAAAAAATGGTTTTTCGATAAAAAATTTTTTTTTTTTGTAAAAAAAAAAATTTTTTTTCGTTATTCTTAAAGATTTAGATGTGCAAACGTTTGTAGTGAAAGAATTTTCGCGTGTAGTGAAACCGAAAAAAAGTTATGGGACTTGAAAAAAAAAAAAGGCCGAAGAAACTTGGGAAGCGACTTTGAAAAAGTTTTTTTACTCAGCCCAGAATAACAGCGCTCCCATTAACTACAAATTCGAACAAAAATTCGTCAACATACCTCAATGTACATACTTTCGAATAAAACCAACTTGGTTCCAATCGGACTAATAGTTTTTGAGATAATAATTCCCGAAAATTCGCCAATTTTTTTCGGCAATCTAATTAAAATAGGACAAAAGTTGATTGCTCACCGGCCATGTAAACTCCAGCTGCCCACAGTGCGCACTGCTCGTGGAGCCAAACTTCCCAACGTTGTTCCTCACCGGGAAGCATCGTCATACCCGTGAAAGCTCCGGTCACCGCGCTCTCCACCGAATTTCGCTTCTTCTTTCCCATTTTCGCGGAAAACTGATCGGCCAGACCGGCGTACCTCAAACTGCGTTTGTTCTTTCCGCCCTTCTTCTGTTCCGTGGTTATTTCTTGCTCGTCGGCCGACAGTATGCCCTCCTCGAGGCGTTCCTTGCCGATTAGATAAGGTCCGAAGAGATCGCTCAGCACACCCGACGGCACCTGCGATAACAATTATTATTATTTTCTTTTTTTATGAATCAGATAATGCAACACTATATAAAATAATAATAATACCGTATAAATGCTCTCAGTTATTTTCAAATTAAATTCTAAGATTATCATTTTTTTTTTTTTTTCATATTTGTGTTTAATGAAAATGGAAATGCACGAAAAACTGAATTAAATTTTGATCTTTTTCGGTTAATAGAGCTTTCCCCCCGAATGGAAGATTGAACGAAAAATTAGACGTTCTTGAATATTTTTTCGTTGTGTTTACGTATTTTTTTCACAGCGTTGTGAAAAAATGGTTGGTAAAAAAAAAAATAAGAAACAAAAATAATAATGATGATGATGATGATGATGACAATGTTTGAGTCTCACCGTGTATGTGCCCGGTGCAATGTGAGGTCCAGCCAAATTGGGATGTGGCCTGGCCGGATCGCCCGGCACGACCGAATGAGGTCCCTGTTTGCAAAAAACGCACACCCACGTCGAGTCCGTCGTGTGTGCGTCGTACCGCGAGGACAGCGTCGAACTGAACAACCCCGCTCTGCTCACTTTGCCTGTGCACAAACAATCATTTTTTCCATTTCCACATCAATAAAATCCTCCATTCCGTTTCAACTTGTTTCATTAATATTCGTAGAAACTTTGGCCTTTTTCTAAATAAAATAAATAATATAAATAAAATAAATAAAATAAATAAAATAAATAAAATAAATAAAATAAATAAAATAAATAAAATAAATAAAATAAATAAAATAAATAAAATAAATAAAATAAATAAAATAAATAAAATAAATAAAATAAATAAAATAAATAAAATAAATAAAATAAATAAAATAAATAAAATAAAAACCATCATTCCCTGGTGAAAAATTTCATCCCCCCGAGCTTACCCCGATAATCTAGATCGTTCTGATGGCTGAGCCTCTTGCTTCTACCGGTATTTCCATTGCCCAAACTCTTCCGTTTCTCCTTGTTCTTCTCCTCCTCGTCCTCCCTCGGGGCGTTAACCACCTGCACGCTCAACGGGCTGTCCCTGGGTCCCTCGACGTGAACCACCGGTCCCCGCGATCTTATGGAACTGGCGTTCGAACCCGAGTCATAAGCCATTTCCCTCAACCCGTCGGTCTTCAGATTCTTCCGCAATCTCTTCGTCGGCGTTTCCGCGATCTTCTTCGAGCCCTTGGACCCCGCGCCGCGTCTCTTCTTCGCGTCCTTGAACCCCGCGTCGTCCGCGACCCCCACAAAAGCGTTGTCCGAATTGTTTCTCGCGATTTTTCGTTTTCCACCTCTAACCTTGCCCCTCTTGCCTCTCTTGGCCGGTTGTTTAGTCTCGACCGTCGACGTAACGTCCGTCGGATTCGAACGAAACGCTTCACCGTCTTCTACCTTCGCCTCGTCCTCCGCGTCCCCGCTCTTCTCCGTCTTCACCTCGCTATCCAATTTCTTCCCATCGCCCTTTCCCGCTTCCTCCTGTTCCTTCTTGTTTCTATCGTCGTCCTCCTCGTCCTCCACGATACCGGCAAACATTTTTTCCAATTCCGATTCAACCTCGTTGAACGGATTACCATTGTTCGCTTTTGGGCTCGTGACTTTGGAAAATTCCGTTGCATCGTCGCTGGATTTTCTTCGGGCACGTTGACTCGTCGGTGTTTGATTGAACGACGGTCCCTCGCTGCTTCTCCGCCTCTTTATTCGCTCGTTATCGTCCGTCTTCGACGTTTCACCCAAATCCAAAGTTTTTTCATCGGGTTCCAAAATTTTCGTTTCCACGACGTTTGTCGCAGCGATTTCCATCGTCGATTCACCGAAACTCGTCGTCGATGACAAATTTCTCGCTTTATCCGTCGTTATTTCCGTCCCGGATTCGCAAATTCTGGGTTCTCGAAGTTCACGAGGTTCTCTGGGTTCCGTGGGTTCCAGTTCCATATCCTCGACCTCAGTTTTCGAATCTTTGCTCAATCTCACGGGTTTTTCGAGTTTACGTTTTCTTCGTTGTTTCGTATTGTCGTTTGAATCGTCGTTGCTGAAAGCCGGCGACACAACATCGTCATCGCGATTTGGTGATTTTGATTTTTGACGTTCGGGCGACGAGCTCATCACGCTCGACGAATCTTTGTGATCATCCACAACCGTGACAATCACCGAACCAACGTTTTCCGTACTACCGAGTTTTTTCGTTCCACCTTCCAATTTTTCCAACAACGAATCCACGCCTTTTTTTCCACTGGCTCGCTTGGGCAAATTTTTCGGCGATCTCACGCTCTCGTCGATTTTTCGATCGCGTTCGCCCGATGAATCCCTCACGGGACTGTCCGTCGTGTCCTTGATCGTGTCCATTCTCGACGTCAAATTAACGATAACCGGCAAAACGTTTCTCGGCGTTTGCGCAATAACGCTCAACGAATCCTTCATCTTCGTCGTTATTTCCATGGCTTCCTTCTTTTCCGATTGCACGATTCTCTCGATTGTCACGTTTGGCGGTAAATTAATGACTTTTTGTCCATAATTATCCGTCGTCGTGATATCCTTGATTTTGTCGTGAAGATTCGACACGCCTTTCAAATTGCTTTCAAAATTTTTCACCGTTATTTTCGGTGTTATAGACGTGGATTCTTTGGTGGACAGTGATACGGGTTCGCCGGTGGAATTTGGAGTGGGCACGGACGAGCTTATACCGCTGTCCGACGAAGTTTCACCGTTCAGCGGTATCGGAGGCGATATTATGTTGCCGTTACGGCTGCCCTTGTCCTGATTCCGTGCCGTCAGACTTATCGGTATGTCGTGTGTCATACGTGAATAATTTTCCGCTATTTCGGACGTCGATGATAGATCAAGAGTGCTTTGGGAACCACCGGAATTTCTGTATTGATTTTGATTCTGACGATTGTCGACGAGCATTTGGAGACTGTATAGAGGATTTCCGGGTGCGTTGGGAGCCGCGACGCTCTTGGAGGGCACGGTGGGCGTGTGCCAGGTCGGGGGTGCTTGGGTGTGGGCCAATTGGGGTGTGAGTTGGGAGGTGAGGTGCGACGCGGCTCGGGCCATCGACGGATGGGTGTAAAAACCTGCGGGACTGAGAGACGCGCCGGATAACGCGGTTGGATGCATGTTCAGACCGGATACCTCGGACAGGAGGTAAGTAAGGTCGGACTGGACGCGTTCGTAGGAACGCGGGAGGGTGTCGTGGGCCGGGGGACCGCCGGTTCCCGTCGAACCTCGACCCACGACCCCGGACGGATTTTTGTTCTGGCCCTGGGTCATCGTCAGATGATTCCACACCGTTTGGGGGGGCGGGGTGCCGACCGGGGGTCTACTGTGGCCCGGATATTGTCCGGACATTTCGTTATCGTCACGATTATTCCGATGGTAATGCCCGTTGTCCGATATCAGCGTATTTTCAACGTTCGCAAATTTTTCGATGAAATTTTCGTCCGCATGAAATTTTCGCGAATAATCGATCGTTGACGACGATGATCGATGGTTATTGTCGTCGGTGGGTTTGTGAACGTCGTCGAGACGGATTTTTCGAATCGTCAAGTCGCACGGTATATCGTTTTCCGAAATTTTGCAATCTTCGATTATCGATCGTTGTGTCGGTAATTGAGATTTCGAATTTTCGATGGTTGTCGATGGGGAAATGGGTATGTGGGGATAGGGCCTTTCCCACCAGGGCCAATCGACGCTCAGGGACTTCGCATAGTCCGGCGACGGTGGATTAGACGCGGTGTAATCGCACGTTGATGGACAATCCTTCGTCGTTAACGAGGATGAGAGTTTTGGAATTTTTAAAACAGTTTCGTAAACCCGATGAAGATTTTTGTAAAATTCCGTTAATCCGGTTATGGAATTTACGTCCGGTAGGTTTGTGATTTTTTTTTTATCCTTGCAATAATAATCCCAATCTTCGTTTATTGCGTTGTTGCATAACGTCAACGATTCTTGTTGATATTCCCAAGGAACACAGTCGGTTGGAAGCGCCCACTGTGGCGCATATCCCAAAGTCGATAGCCCTGGAAATAAATAAATTCCAAAAATGAAAAATTAACTTTTTTTGGGACGATGATAAATTTTTTTGGAAAATTTGGACGATAGTTTTTCGATGAATTATGTAAAATTTGCATTCTTCGTTGATAGGCGTACGTGAATCGGTGGGAATAAAGTGGAATTGTTAATTTGTAACTTTCGATATCTCACAAAACTGATTCAAAGCCTTTTTTGAGTGTAAATACGTTACGACTATGATTTCAATGTATAAAACTGAATCGAAGCACAGATTCAACTTTCGATAGCTCGCAGAACGAATTCAAAGCCTTTTTTTTTTTACTGTGAATATAAAAGGGACGCGTCCAGTTGTAATGAATAAATAAAACAAACAAATTACCGTCTATGGAATTAGCGTTGATTAATTATTACAATACCGCATAATCGTATTGCGCACCATCAAATATTTCGTTTGGAATATCATTTGTGTAAAGAAAAAAAAATTAATACGTCTCGAAAGGCCGGCAGGGTGAAAAAATTTTATTCGATCTTATTTTCAAGTTCGTAGAAAGAAAATCCAAATATTTTGTAGGATCGCTTGAAAAATATTTTAATGCAAAAAAATCTACAGTAAAATTGAAAATTTTCCACGAGCTTTGAAATTTTGTTTTTTTTTTTTTTTTCGGAGGATGCGAACGACCGACGGATGCAAATCGATCGAAACCTTCGAAAGGAGAAATTCCAGTATTCGTCCGACTGTATTTCCTACATTTTGTTTAGAATGAAAATTGAACGATCCTAACCATGTTGAAGGCCAGAGTCGATCTTGCAGGGCGTCACACCATGCTGCGGTTCCAGATTGTTCACCAAATTCTTCTCCGTCCTTGATACGCAACGACGATTATCCCCGCAATCAAATTCGCAAACCAATTTACTTGTCTCTTCCTCCTTCCCATCCGGCAGTGGAACTTGCGTTACTCTATCTCCTGGAAAGACAAAGAAAAAAAAACACACAAATTTAACAAATTATTCGTCGATCTCCAGAAAAACCAGATCCGACGCAAAATCAAATACACATTCTAATCGGTCTTTGCTTCAACTATAAATCGTCCGACGCTAACCGATTGTTCCCCAAAACCGTAAGAACCCTCAGAGTTTGCTGCGTTCAATCAGTTCCTCGAACACCGCCAAAAACCCATCGACAAAAAGAATGAACAAAAAAAAATAATTAAAATTCACCCACGACGATACAAGCTTGTGCCGATGCTCGTACTAACAACGAAGACTCTCCTCAAAAAAACCCATCCGACGATGCATCTCGGGTCAAAATCGGTTCGCTCAAGTTCCCAAATCGTTCGATGTAAAACGCTTGCCAATGACGATTGAAAAAGAGAGGAAAACAAAAAAAAAAGAACAAAAACCCATGAAAGATGAAATGACATAAAAACCAAATTAACACGTGTGTTATCACAATGATCACACCTATAAAGTTCATACAATATTGTTTATCGACGAATTCGTAAAAAAAAAAAAAAAAAGAAACCCCCGTAAAAAATGTAAAAAAATAACAGTGAGACAAAAGTCCAACCCAAATAAACGTTCCCGTGAACGTTGACGTAAAAAGAAATAAAAGAATAAAATTAAAAAAATAATGACGGAGGTCGAAAAAAATTAATAAAAAATTATTGGTCCTGATAAAAGGACGAAAAGTGTTGATCACTCGTTAATAAACACAACTCGTGTGCGTGTGTGTGCGTGATAGAGTCATTCGGTCGAGTGGGAGGGGAGGGGGAGGGGGAGGTTAGAATTCGCGATGAAAGGACGAGGCCAAAAAGAGACGCTTTAACCGGCTCTCACGGATTAAACGCAAACTCACTGACGCACCAAAACCCACGATTGTTCCCCAAGTCCCAACGAGGCACACGAATAATCGACGAATCGCACAAACTTACAGCCGAACTGCCACAGAAACACGATGGGTGTATTTTCTTTCTTTCCCGTAAATCGATGGGCACACTCGATTTCACAGAGCAACAGAGACGGAGATACACAACTCCCGTACGCGTTATCAACTAAACCAACCCCCCCCCCTCCCCCCTCCTCTTTCGCCCGCCGCCCTCCTTCACAGCAGCAGCAGCAGCAGAGACCCGTGAAAGATTCCCACGAGCAAACATCCGACGACGATTGCGATTGAACGAACGAACGTTCGAACTAAACGGCCCAAAGCCTTTCGTAGAAAAATTATTCTCCACGAACCTTCGGCACTAATGGCCTTCGTCGGGCCTCGCCAAATTCACGATTTCCAACTATCGTTGAAATAGGTCTCGGGGCATCAAACGAAAACCAGGATTCAACAATGGTGGCCGCCTCTGGCCCGTGCCGAAACACCTCGGCTTAGTGCTGACCTCTCACGGTGGCGCCGACAAACACTCACACGTGTACAGTAAAAACTCTCTCAAAATGGCGGAGCGACGATGTGGGAGGCGTCTCGTTGAACGATTTCGCGTGTGGTCGGATCGTTCGACCAATGGCGAAAATTTGTCCATGTGCATTTTTGCGGTTATTGTTTCGCGAATCGACGCGTTTCATAGGTTATGAATCGACCGTGCATTTACAGTTTCGAAACGATAACCATACAATGTTCAAAAAACGATGAAACAATGTTATTTGGAAAGCAAATCGACCGAGAAGTCATATCAGAGTTGTGAAAAAACTGAAATGACATCGAAATTGTCCACAACTATTGCGAAATTGTCAGTCGTCACGGAAACCTAACCTACGAATCGTCCATTCGTGACGAGTCAGTGATCATTTTTGATACACAAACGAAATCCGCGATCATTCAAGTCGAATTTACAAACTGTTCGAAATCAAAATGGCGAATAATTTGCGAAGAATAATCGATTATCGCTGCATCGGGGATTTTGAAATGCGCGCCTTTTCACATCCATGAATCAATTCTATCTGATAATTACCGCATCGAATCGCGAGATATTCCGCGAGGGGGCGCCACGTATCGCTGCACATCGGGATTTCGAGTGTCGAGAGGTTTTACTGTACCACAGGGTAGGCGCTGTGCGTTTCGTACTCCACGATCGCAACGTCCTTCTCGCACTCGCGTTATTCGCGCGCCTAACGACCGACGGTCTTGGCGTTTATCTCGCTCGCGCGCAACGCGTAACCATCGACGCGAACCATCTGCCGGGTTTTCTACGCGAATTATCTACTATTTTGTTGACAAAAAAAATTACTTCGACTATTCGTATATATATATATATCTTCTTCATTTTTTTCTTTTTTTTTCTCTCATACACATTGGAAAATTCATGAATGGAGAATTTGGAAATTTTCGATCAAACGCAAAATGAGCAAATCTTTGTTGTTTTTTTTCTCTCTATTTCGTCGCGGACCTTGTTCGGCGCAACTCGTGGCCAATCGGACGATGATCGAAATTACGAGATCCCCCAGATATGCGACTGCAAACCACTGCTCGATATCTCGATAGTTTATTGGGATCGATTTTTTTTTTTCAGGAAAAATAAACTTGATAAAAAAAATAATAATAATAAAAATTTTGAAAAAAAAAACTACAAACTTTTTTTTTCATTCCTTAATTTCGATCCGGGAAATTTTATGTCGTCTCTTTGACATTATTATTATTATTATTATTATTATTATTATTATTATTATTATTATTATTATTATTATTATTGGACGTTGTTCCGTTGTTCATAAAATAGTAACATATAGCGTACATTATACGTGGCAACTGTGCACACCTCACCAGAGCCAACACCTAAGTTATCTCACGGTACACGATATACGTGTATCACGAACGAGTACCAACTGTCACGGTACTCGAGTACCCAAAGTCCCTTTCCTATTTGCTTCGGGTAAAGTGTCTCTCGATCATCAACTTGGGGGGACTCGAGTTTCTCCTAAACGATTTTCGATCTTCGAGAACGCGATAGTCTCGTTAATTATGTTCCTTTGAATTTAGTTTTTTCTTTCTTTTTTTTCCGTCGAATCAACGAATCACGAATATTTTATTCGACCGTTTGAAAGAAGGAAAATGAAAAACGTTTATGTATTTTAATTGACGAACCGATGACGAGTTTATTTAATTGACTGGATATTTGTAATTTGTCAATTAGTTGTTTTTCGATTATCACGTATATGACTTTCGTTCGTTCGATGGTAGCAAACGATGAAATTTTAATCGTCGTATCGAATTATAATTATTTTCCATATATAAATTAATCATTAGGAACAATTAGAAACATGATGCCCACTTTCAATTCGTGAAAAAAAAAGTTTCCTAAATTTCGATAAAGTATCTGGGAATAAATGTTTCGTCCAATTGAAAACCGGGTTAAAAATAGCAATCATTATAGCAATTATTATTTATGAATCGCAATTGGAAATAGCAGTTACCTCTTGATAGAAAAAAACAATAAAGGGGTGGGTGAAGGGAAGGAGGGGTCTGAAAAAAGTTTCAAAGAAATTAGTGACATCGCAGGATCCAAAAGATACTTAAAAAAAAGAAAAGAAAAAAATCATTAACCACATCGGGGGACAAAAGAGTTTTAATCCGGCAAAACCCTTCTTCGGGACGTCTTGCCCTATTCATATTTCATGCATTGTTTCATGTCAATCAATCATTATCATGTGAGATATCGTTCGTAAATTTAAATGATATAGTCGAGGCATTACTGTTTTTTTTTTTTTTTTTCGTTTACAAACAAATTTCTTTCATTTCACGTTTCTCACTCACTCGCCACGACAAAGTCAAACTAATTTTCAAAATTTCATTATCCAAACAACAACACAAACAAAATGGCGTTGGAAAATTAAAAAAATAAAAAAAATTTTAAGATATATTTCTTTTTTTTGTAAATATTTTATATAATTTTTTATTTTTTCCATGAAAATTTTATTATCGATTATAATTTCATACTCACCGTCAATATTTTTTCCATATCCGGAATCTACGTTCTGTGTATTACCGTTACCGCGCATTTTAGCCACGAATAATCGCTTGCACGAAAAAAATCCATTCCACTACGCATTGAAACCACGTGGGCAACCTGTGAAAACGTTCGTTTCCATTGTCATCGCCTTTCGATCCCCAAAACCACCCCCCCCCTCCACCTCGTTTTCGCAAAGTCAAACTTTCGAATCGAGGGGATAAAAAAGAACCACAAAACAACAACAACAACAACAACAACAACAAAAACGTAATCTGCGCAGCGCGTCCTTTGTTGGATGCGCGTAGGGCGCAGTATCTCGAAACTTCGACAGTTGGTCGAATAATACAAATGAAAACGACGACAAAAAAAAAAAATCGAACAAATTCTGCCGAAAAAAATAATAAAGAACACTCCACGCGTCGCACAAAAGTCTCACAAAAATGTGCAACGAAAATCGACAATCTTTCGATTTGCAAAATAGTGGTTCGTTTTTTTTTTCTTCTTATTCTTCAAACATTTCGTTGAAATTTATTCATCGACAATAATTCACGAGTCATCGTGTCGCGAACACCGAAAGAAAAAAAAAATTAGGCGCAAATTTACAAATCGCGAACTTGATGCTCAACTAACGCCGAGTCGTTCGAACCATCGATGACACAAAAATTTTTCGATCACGACAATTCGAGTAACACGATCGACCGATGAAAAAAAAAAGTTTTTTTACTTTTTCAAAATAAAACCATAAAATCGAAAAACATTCGACCCTTTACATTTTCGAAAATTCGTTCGTTTATCGTTTTATCATGGGAAAAAAGTTCGAATCGACGATTATCGGTACCGACGCCGCACGATTATAACGCGAATGTAAACAAACAACCGCACCGGAGTGATACACGCGTGACGCAATTTCGGCAAACGCAATATCGACGTTACAAATGTGTGTGTGTGTGTGTGGGTTTCCAACACCATTCAACCTTCGATTCATACTTACGTGGTGGACGCTTCGCCACATGCATCGTTGCGTCATGGGGTCTCGTCGCTCCCAAGATGGCGCTCGGCTGTATCGTCGTCTGCTAAATTCTGACAGCTTGTTAACATTGCCGTTTGACGCCGTTTTGTTCTTATTTTCTCTCTTTCTTTCTCGCCTCTTACATTCGAATGAACGTTTGATCGCAAAGACTGTGCAGACAATCAGCCGGCGATATTTATTCCCGTGAATTTTATCGATAGTTACGACGATACATTGTTTTATTATCACGTTAAATCTCGAACGAAAACAACAACAATGATGATAATTTTTGTCGCGGAGCTTGTTGGCACGCCGAGACGTGTCGTCTGCTCGTGATGACAGTTGCGCAGAATCGTAATCGCGCGCGGTGATTCGTCGAGAGATGTGTTTTGTCGCTCTAGAGGGGGGTGGGGGCTAAATGTGGTTGAGCGCTGAAACGTAGTGGCAAAATGCGGAACTATGATTATGATGGGACGGGCAATGGTGCTCAACCGAGCAAATTCCGAACCGATTGGTCGGAACCACCTCGACCGCAGCGCCACCACTTGCAGCTATATTTCGACTTACCCCCACCCCAAATTTGTAAGGAGTTCGGTCTCCTGGTCCACCATTCCTCCCTCTTTGATACTGACTGACGTTCAATCTTTATGCTCAGTCGGTAAGAAAAAGTGGAGCGAGAAATCACACGCAGCGCTAATGGCCGGATGTGACGTCATATCGTGGATTATAATTTTCAACGCCAGACGGCGCTGGTGATTGGTCGAGTTCCCGTGGAGGCGTCTTCTTCCACACTCGGCCATTTTCCTCACGACTGCAGGAACGTTTGGTCGTTACACTCTTTGGAGGAGAACGTGAGTTTCAATTTTCAATATATAATCATCGATATCTTCATTGTTTGTACGATTAATAATGATTTCGAGGCTAGAAGTTGATTCAGAATGCAATAGTTGTAGAAATTACTATTTATAAAGAGAATCAGGCAATCTTAACCTCCGAAAAAAAAAACGTGGTTGGCATATTCTCTACGAACCACGTGTCGGACATTTTCTTTTTTCTTGGTTCAATCGTGTTTTTCAATTACATTTAAATTCAATTTTTCAAATATAGAAAGTATGCTCGCCTCGAAAATTGGGCAAGAAACGTTCGCTTTATCACGTACGATTTCTAATCTTTGAGGCTACAGTAATGTTCCTGGTTTAATCAATGGCTGAGGCAAATTATCCTCTGCTTATTTCATGCCCAGGATACAATTGTTAAAAATTTCTCATTTTTCAATTTGAATCTTCAATGTCACAAAATTTTCTAAATTCGAACGATGGCCGAACAGTTATCGAAGTTTTTTTTAGAGGTTATGTTGTGGTAGCCGCTTTCATTTCTCATCTTTTTGCACGTTTTTAATCTGCGTTTCAGGTAACGATCTGTCACCATGGTGAACGGCAGAATACCGTCGGTCTTTTCCAAGACCTATGTCACACCCAGAAGACCCTACGAGAAGGCTCGTCTCGATCAGGAGTTGAAGATAATCGGAGAATACGGTCTTCGCAACAAGCGCGAAGTCTGGAGAGTCAAGTACACTCTGGCCAAGATTCGCAAAGCCGCTCGAGAGTTGCTTACGCTGGAAGAGAAGGACCCCAAGCGTCTTTTCGAAGGTTAGATTCGCGCCAACCAAAAATCTAACCTCAATAGCACAATTTTCTTTGCTTTTTAATTGTTTTATTATTCAACGTGATGATTCATTATATATATGTATTCTGACACCTCTTGTTTGAATTTACATTGAACGGAAAAATCTATCTGAAACCCTTGCGAGTACAATGAAAAAAAAAAATTTATCGCCTATAACCTCAAATAATTTATGGGAATTTTTTTTTTGTGTTTGTTTATCAGGCAACGCGTTGCTGCGTCGTTTGGTCAGGATCGGAGTGTTGGACGAGGGTCGCATGAAGCTCGATTACGTGCTCGGTCTTAAGATCGAAGATTTCTTGGAGAGGCGTCTTCAGACTCAGGTATTCAAGCTCGGATTGGCCAAATCCATTCATCACGCTCGAGTACTCATTCGTCAGAGACACATTCGGTGAGTGATTATCCAAAAATCTTATCATCAATCCTTGCAAAAACAATTTTTGAAAAAACAATTCTCATAGTCGACGCCTTGAAAATTGGGCAAGAAAGGTCTGAAATATCACAGATTGTTTCTAATCTTTGAGGCAAGATCAAATTCCTGGATTAATCAATGGACGAGGCAATTATCCTCTTCTTATTTCATGCCCAGGATACATCGATGATCAAATTTAACACAATCGATCAAAAACCAACAAATCTTAACCTCATTGTTATCAAAAACTATAATTACTGAAACGAACTGAGCAATCGGGTTTGCTCGCTCGACAAGAGTAGCTACTGCGTTCGCAGTCGTGTGACTTTACGAACAATTGCATTTGTTTCTTCAAGATACGAGGAACCACGCTGACTACTCGACAAAAGGGGGGTTATGAATCATTGCGAAATGTCCGTTGCGACTGTTACGTAAATGGCCACTTGAACCAAACGGTTATCTTCGACCGTTTTGTTTTACGCCACGAAAACCAGATTATTTTTGACGAGTCAAAGGCTTGACTAGCGTTGAAATCGTTAGCTCGCTGACGTACGAATACATCCTCACAGACCACTTGGGCGTCGAGTCTGCTTTTGCACTCGTCGCTCAACGTCTGCATCTCGAGCGTGTTCCTTTGCGAACCTCGATTAAACGTTCTCTCGAACGTTCATCGGTACGAAATTGTTACTCTCTAAAAAAAAAAAAAAAAATCAGAAATTAATCAACAGGAAGAAAAAAATTTGCTGACAAGGAAGCAATTTTTTTTTCTTATTTTTGAAAATAATTCAAAAAAATTGTGATTGTTTCTCCATTGAAATTTTTAATTGAGAATTATATTGCAATTTTCGAAGCGTTATTCGAGAAACATCGCGTTGACGTGATTTTTGCAATTTATCGAACGCAATTTTTTTTTTTCTTTCCATTGCATTTGCAGCGTGCGCAAACAAGTGGTGAACATTCCGTCGTTCATCGTGCGTTTGGACTCGCAGAAGCACATCGACTTCTCGACCAAATCGCCGTTCGGCAGCGGTCGGGCCGGTCGTGTCAAGAGGAAGAACATGCGCAAGGGAACGAGTGGAGCAGCTCCCGAAGAAGAAGAAGATTAAACTATGAATAATTTGCTTTTTTTTTCGTCAATAAAACAACGACAAGAAAAAGCATAAAATTCGACAGTACAAAAGAAAATCGTCATCTCATCGTCCATCCCTTTTCCAATTGAATCCATCAATTCGATCCTGAAAATGTTCAATCTTTATTTATTATTATTATTACATCAAGAAAAAAATAATATTTCGACGAATTTACTAATTTTTCTTAATTTTAAGGTTTCTTTAATTTTTATGACCGTCGATTTATAGAATTTTGAAAGATTCTTCATAAAATTTAGACGGAGCATTCTCAAAACATGCAACTATAAAAATTATTTGAAGGAAAAAATAATTTTAATAGTTTTCTTTTGGCTAGAGACAATCTTTTACGTATTTTGCTCGTTCTGTCTCTCTCGTTCTGCAGTGGGCTTCGATGACGGTGTCTCTTTCGCACTCCCAGCGGTTGGACCGATGTCGTACATTAGCTTGACCCCAGAACAGGTAACTGGGGTTATATGTAACCCCAATCGACATTGGAAGTTGACCCTCTAGCCCAACTAAATTTCTGTTTGGTCCGAGATTAATTTAAAAAAAAAAAAAAAAAAAAAAAATTCAAATTTTTTTTTAAAGAAACAAAAATAAATGTATAAGAAAAGTAGTAGGCTTCATAACTAGTCCCATCTAGCCAGTAGTACAAACAGAAAAGTAAGGATCAGATACATAAAGTAAATCTGAACTCAAACTAACAAGTACACAAGACTGCCACTAGGTGTCATGGCACGTCTCAAAAATTTTGCAACGAGAATAAGACTCAATGCTAATATTATACACCGTAAAACTAAAAGAGCATTCACAGTTAATCAAAATTCACTTCGAGTGTCCGCTGGTGCCCTCTGCCGGTGAGCGACGGAACTAGCGCCTCGAGTGTATCCCGCACAACCAAAAAGGTCGACTGGGGTATCGCTGATGAATAAACAATTATATATATATTTTTTTATCTTTCAAGAAACGGGGAAAAGTTGTTGCTATACTCTTGAAGTGTGACTATTCTTCTCTCAAATCCCGTTGGAATTTTTACAAATCTGTCGAGTTGTTAAAAACCCACGGTGCGGTTTAAAAAAAAAAGTCGAATTGGCAAAATTTTTCTTTTTATTGTTCTAACAACTTTGTCCATGTGTTTTCGAAGTTGACAGAACAGTTACTTATTGGCGCAATTGTCTCTCTTAGAAAAAAAACAAAAAAATCTAATCATCCCCAGCTAATCGTTTGCCTATGAGCCAGATATTTTACTTCTGTGTATGACCAAAGTTTAATGCAGCAGAACATTTCTTTATTTAAAAAACAAAAAAAAGTTCAACCCCCTTGAGGTTCGTTGCTACGCTCAACCAGGACAGAGTATGCTACGCGATAGTTTTTGCTTGGTTATATATATATTCGATGCACCAAAGTATTCTGCATCGAGTGCATGGTCTGTTGCAAATCTGCGTATCAGGAGGCGAAGGAAGAGAGGGAATGGGAGGAGGGGGGGGGGGCAAATCGAAACTATTCCGTGTACGTACAAGCCCGATATAATGCAACCTCCACGATCTTCCAGTTGCAACGTAAACCGTTACAAGTATCTTGCGATATACGTTTAAACTTGCAAGTGCGGGATGTTAGATAAGACTTTTACGAAGCTATATATACCGACGGGATGTATCTTTCGGTGCCTCCGGTGAATGGCGCGTACGAGAACCGACGAAGAATACACTTCCGGTAATAGCACCGACATTTGGCTCTATGGGTGCATCTTTTATCCCCCCCCCCCCCCCCCCCCCCCGCGCGCTCCAACAAATATATATTTTCTTGCTATTGTGTCGAACCGAATTTCCAAACGCAAAACTTTTAAATTGTTGCAATTTTTTATTTTTACATTTTTTAATCTTGAAATGATGAAAAATTAATATACAGGCTAAAGGACCTCGGTCGATGGCCTTGTGACATGTAATTCATAATGATAATTCATTTACTGATATTGATGAATTAAAATATCAGGAATACCAAGAAAAGAAGAAAAATGTATTATATTGTCGATAAATGTCTTTTACTACTACTAATACTTGATTCATTAATATTTGAATTAAAATTGAAGAAATTTTAATCAAGATGAAAGGAAAAAAAAATGAGAGTGGGCCTTGGGAAATTGGTTTTTGAATTTTTCAAAAATCCAGTACGTAAAATATTTGAAAAACATTGTTTTACATTCAAATAAAATTTAAAACAAATTTCGTAATTAAATTGAACATTTTTTTATGGCATCGGATAATCGAATGGGTAAATTTATTTTCATGTCTCCTTCACAATTTTTCGTTTTATCTTCAATCGAACTTTTTGGGTAAAAATTTTTGAAAACGAAATTTATTTTCATTTTCGAATATTTTATTTGTGCAAGAAAAAAAAGTTGAGAGAAAAAAAATTTATGAATACGCATTTCTTTGTTTTCTATTGTCGAAATATCCGAGTGGTGCATATTCGTGTCCTACATAATTATGCATCTGCTTTTTTAAAAAAAATGCATTTTTTTTCTTTTTCAAGTCAGTTTTTTTTTTGCTCATTCGTTTTGGTTTCGTCGACCGAGTGTGGATCGGAACGAACAGAACCCGTTACACTGGTACGTGAGCCAGTCCTCGGTTCGTGCGACGAGATATAACGGTACCGAGTGAGTGTACCGAAAAATTCAATTGCACATATGACCCTACACCAATCTCCCCTCCTCAGGTTCGGATTTTTTTTTTATTTAGTTTTTTTTTCGATTCGAACGCCCATCGTCGGCTTTGAACTACGAGCTTTTCGTGCGTTACTCGAGAATGTTATTGATTCAACGATTTTTCTTCTTCCATTCGTTTTTATTTATACAATTTTTCGACATGTATATATCGAGGTGTCCCTTAAAAAGGTCACTTCGGATTTTTCATGCTCTCACCCTCCGGAACCATTGGGGGTATATAAAAAACCATGTGGACGAAATTTCAGACCACTGTTCCATCGCCAACCCCAGCCCCAGAACCCTTGAAACTTTCCATTCGAATAACATTCGATTTTTCGAATATTTCGTTTTAATTGTGTTACGAAGATATTTGTAGGTTCGAAAATTATCACGTCACACCAACACAACATGTGGGCATTCATCTTGGGATACTGGCATTTGAATTCTTTTATTTCTCATACAAAGACCGGAAATCATTAAAATAAAAATAAAAACATTGAAACGTTATTTTAATTTTGGACAAAAGCTCGAGAGGTGAAACGACGGAGCAAACTTCTTGAAATTTGGTCCACATTATTTTTTTCACATACCTCGAATGGTTCTGGAGGGTGAGAGCATGAATAATCCAAAATGAACATTTCAAGGGACACCCTGATATATATATATATATATACGAATCCCTCCTCTCGTTTCAAGTATGTTTTTATTATTTTTTTCGTAGACTGGCTCGTATGCCGGTTCAAGTGGGTTCGACATTGAATATCGAAACGCTGTGTCTCCCTTTTTTCACATGGAATTCGCCCACCGACTTAACTGAGAGCTTTTCGGGCTTTTCCATATAAAGCTCTCTTTGTTTCACACGAACGAACTTTATAATCGTGAAATATTTTGTTTCGATATGTCAAACGTTCTCTCAATGTGCAAAATAAAAATATTTTTTATCAATGTGTTTTTGTCGGGTTAAAAAAAAATATATATATACATATATATATGATCGATATAAATAGAAGATTCGATGTAAATTATACAACAATTAATACATTGGATGAAAATAAAATATCAATAAAGTTGGAGAACAAAGAAAAAAAAATCGATTAAATCGAATGACGTTAAACAAAATAATTGAATTCCATTGCAATTCATGAAGAAATATATATATATATCAAACTTCTCAATGAATTAATTTTCAAAAACCACAGTCCGACAAATGCGGCGATCAAAGGGAATAAATCGCCTCATTGGCTTATGAGCTTTTGGCAGATGCTCTTCAATCGCAATACCGATGGAAATCCGGTCTGTTGCTCGGCGTTTCGAACGATAGTCTGGATATCAAAATTTTGAATGGTGTCGGATTTGAAAGGCCGCGAGGGAAAGCCTGGGAAAGTCGGAGGGGGTGGGTGGGAAGGGTCTGACTATTGCCGGTCAGTGAACTCTGTTCGCCGGTCTTCGACGTGAATTTTCACGCGAGTACCCCATTTTCCTCTGGTCGAGAAAATGTTCATTTTCCTTACACTGTGAAAAAGTTCATTTTTCGTCCACTGTAAAAATATTCATTTTTCTTTCATTGAGAAAATGTTCATTTTTCTTTCACTGTGAAAATGTTCATTTTTCTTTCACTGTAAAAATTTTCACTTTTCTTCCACTGTGAAAATGTTCATTTTCCTTCCACCGAAAAAATGTTCATTTTCCTTCCGCCGAGAAAAAACGGTTGAAGAAAAATCTTTTTTCTTTCTCCTCCAAATCGTTATACAATTAAAAAACTAAAAATGCCAAAAAAAAAGTTTTCATTTAATTCCCAAACCGAACCTTTTTCTCATCAATACCTATAAGTATGCCAATTTTCATAAAAAATCCGTACACAAATTACAAACGCAAATTACGAAATGTTGTACACAAAATTTCCAATTTCATGGTTGAAAAAAAAAAAAACTGGTCGTCGAGCCTCTTCCCGCTTGGTAGAATCAAGGGGTAGGTTGTGGTTTCGAGTGTAACGACTGTCCGAAAGCTCCGGGCGTGCAAGCAACTTCGTGCTTTCTTCATAATTATGTCGGGACGGTGGATTTTGGCCAGCGGGTCGGACAAGTCGTTGCCATTCTCGAGCGAATAGAATCGTTTCGGTCAGAGTGGAAAGTCTACGTGGCCGGAAAACTCGCGAACGCTTCGAGTTGGTTGGGCCATAACCGATGGTCATTACCGTTAGTTCGGGATCGTTGACTACCGGGCTCGGGGTCGTCCAACACTGACGCGCGCCCCCGACCTCTCGCGCCCATAATCCGTGTAACCCTGTGGACCTCCCCCTCCCCACCCTCTCACCCATCCGACTACGTTGCCACACGATGCAAACTTTGTTGCAAGTCGTCCCAGTGCATCACGAAATGTGAAACACGGATCGTCGGTTTATCTCTCGCATTATTTATTCCAATTCCACACAATCCACGAATGGCTTCTTTACACGTCGACGAAAAAAAAAAATGTGTCTGGTCATAAATGTGCATGGGGTGTATATTAAAGCCCATTCTTAGTCGTTTCGAGCCCTGAGAGCTTTTTGTGGTGAAACCGAAAAAAAAAAAAAAGATTTAGAGACTTTGAAAAATTTTCATCCCCCCAATTTTCGACGACACTCGAATCAAACGCTTGATTCACACAGAGATACGTATGTGGTTGATTGTGGTAACTGAGATTTCGTTTGAAAATCGAAAGAAAATGGTTGTTCGATGAAAAAAAATTTTTTTTTTTTTTTGGTCAAACGAATGATTTTTTTTTTCTCGTCATTCTTCGAGATTTGCGTGTCCAAAGGTTTGTGGTAATCGAGATTTCGTTTGCAAATCGAAAAAAAAAAATGGTTTTTCGATTTAAAAAAATAAATAAATAAATAAATAAATAAAACCGTGAAAAAAATGATTTTCTTCACGTAATTCATTAAGATTTCGGTTTGTAAACGTTTGTAGTGAAAGAATTTTCGTTTGCAGTGAAACTAAAGAAAAAGTTATGGAACTTTAAAAATGTTTTTTTTTTCGTGTCGAATTTTCGCTCGGAAAAAAAACCAAAGAAATATTACAGTCGTCCGTCGTCAAATCTCCAATTGCCAAATAGTCAAGCAGTCAAAGCACTCGGAATTACAATAAATGAATTTCACCCGACGATAAGTGAGATTCGACATATTCACCCATCGATCTCTAAGAAACGTGAGATAAGTCAGAGTTACGCATGTGAATTCTTGCGGCCAAAATGCTGCGCCGCACCCCGACCGAAGAAATGCCGAGGGCATAAGTTTCAAACGGTCCCAACAATCACCAATACGAACAAACCCGGTCGTTCATTGTGTGTTTCTCGCGTCAAACGCGTTCTCCCGTTCTTCCCCACCTTCCACCGCGCGCAAATCTTTTTTACACACACGGTTTTGTCTCGCTCTTATACCGGGTGTCCGATATAATGACTATTAGGACCTAAGATATCTTCGAAACTACTTGGTTCACAGAACTATTTGCTGAATCAAAATTGCACAGCACGAAGAGGGCCATCCAATGATACCAAAGTGCCCACTCGCACCCCCATCCCCCGGCCAGGGGGTGGGTCAACTTTGAAATCTCAAATGGAAACCCCCATTTTTTATTGCAGATTCGGATTCTCCATGAAAAAATACGTAACTTTTGTTTCAAGATTTTTTTTCGATTCGTGATATTGCTGTGCAATTGTGATTCAGCAAATGATTCTGCGAACCCAGTAGTTTCGAAGATATCTCAGGTCCTGATAGTTATTGGGACACCCGGTATAATCCGTGAAAAGGGAGAGGAGAGACCGGGCGTTTGGGTCTCGAAGCCCGCGAGCCGAGTCTACGTTTGAACGAGGTTCCAACGAGACGCGCATGCGCGCGTAGTAAACGTTGTCCCGGACTTTCTAAAACAATCTAAACTCTCGTGTCCTGGCTGTACCGCAATCACGACGGGGGCTTAAACGTGGAGTTTACGAACCGTTACGCGGTTTTCCAACGTATCTGCCATCGACAGAACCGAAATCGCATCGATTCCTCGAGACCCCTTCCCCTCCCCCCCCCTTCTCTGTAGTCAAAAGCTCGTGCGAGCCAACCGAGCTTTGAGGAAAACGAGAAAATGCGGAACGATGGCGTTCGGAACCAGAAACGGTCATCCATTCGATGGGAATGCCTATTTTAAATACAGTCCGACCTCGAAATAAGAGACTCGCCAATAAGAGACTCCCCCCCCCAGTTTCTCACTTGGGAGCTTTGGTCTCTTATTCAGAGGTCGGGACTATACTTCTAAAAACAAATATCTATGATTCATCATCACTCGTGAATCGATATTTTCACATTTTCGTAATCGTTATGAGAAATTTACGTGAATTATATTATTTTTATAACGAATTTGAATATTCGATAAATCCGGTAAAATCGATTGTCATTTTGTTGGAAAAGCATTTGAGATACATTATCGTTGAACGATATCTCTCATATCACTGTTCGGAACTTTTCCGTTCTGACGATCGATCGTTTCAACATTTTTGATTTTACATTTAACATTTTTTCTATAATTCTAAAATTCTACGATAAAATTAGTGAGGATCGGCCAAGCAGGGTGATCCTTGAGGAACGAGAAATAAGTCAGTTTGTCGTTTGTAGTTGGAAAATGGAAAATTCAGGTGCCGGAGTTTTCCATCGTGGAATCCGGTACGCCTTGGATCCGAGATACATTATTTTACATCGAATGGCATTCCTAGGATCTCCGGATGCACCGACTCGTCCGAAGAAGCACCGGCATTTCTCGTACACCTACACACACACACACACACACACATTCCTATATATATATATGGGTATATATATAAATACACAAGGATGCAATAAGGATGCTCCTCGTCTCGCGATAAATTTTCTCTGTTGTGGTATTTCGCATTTTTCTTTGCTTTGAGAATTCGAAAAACGCAATCACGTTGGCTGCGCGAAACCCATTGTCGGACCGACGATGTCGTATTTGCCGATAAACAACGGCCGAACTGCTCGTCGCATGCATTATGCAGCTCGACGTCCTTTAACAATGAAAAAAAAAAGAAAAAAAAAATAAAAAAAACGAAAAAAATGAAATTTTCTCGATAATAGAAAAAATAAAAAATTTGACAAGTTAGATTGGATAAAAGAAGAAACGTTTTCTTCATACTATATCCAGAAGATATTTTAGATAATGAAAAGAAAATAATGAAAAATGATTCAATTTTCTAGATAATAAAAAATATTCGAAAATAGAAAAAGTTGGATTGCATAAAAGAAGAAAACTTTTTATTTTTATTATTTCTAAAATATATTTTAGATACCAAGGGAAGAAAAAAAAATAATTAAAAAAAAATTATTAAATTTTCCAGATAAGAAAAAATATTTGAAAATAAAAAAGTTGGATTGCATAAAAAAAGAAACCTTTTATTCTTATTATTTCTAAAATATATTTTAGATAACAAGAAAAGAAAAAAAAATAATAATGAAAAAATGCAAAAAATTTGAAAATATGAAAATTCGAACCGACTGACAATGAGCGAAAGAAGAAGAAAGAAAAAAAAAAGAGTTTGTGGGGAAATAATGATTTTCAAATGGCATGCTGATTCAACTGGCTCGTACGTGAGTCTCGAGTAACCGCGAGACATCGTTTATCGTCCCACGCACAGTCGTTTAGACGTAAACACATATAAATGCATATATGTATATATGTATATATATATAGATATGAAAATATATATATATTTCCATGACGCGGACACATTAAACCGATGCACTGGTACATTCAACTACCGTGTTGCATTATTTATAACCGTATTTATTGTCTTCTTGCGTTCTCGTAAAGTCTCTCCCCCCTCCCCTCCTCGTCCTCCTCCCCAACCCCTTTGACCTCGCTCTCATCCCCGACCTCGCCCAGTCCGAAGAAGAACGTGGGAAAGACGCTGTGTGCTTCGAAGCAAACTTCATCCACCGAGCTTTACGATCGTCGAAGGCCCTTCGTCGTAGCTTCGTTCTTCATCTATCTCTCTCTCTCTCTCTCTCTTGGTCTCTCACTTCGTGGGTGCTGAAAATGTTTCTCTGCAAGTTTCCTGCCAGTCTGGATATCGACATCCAACGGAACTTCGAGCTTCGCGTGCTTCGAGGATAATTCATTATTTTTATTTTTTTTCATTTTGTTTATTTATTTTTTTTTTTCGTCTCCACTTTAAAAATTAACATTTTTCGACGATACATAAAGTTATGTATCGACAGTACTATCAACAATATGAAAAAGAAACAACATCGACAATAATAATGGTAGCAATAAGATGTCGAATGATGATAATACTAAAAATAATTATTTATTATAATGGCTGACATAATGATACAAAATATTATCATTATTATTATTATTATTATTATTATTATCATTGCTATGGTATGTATGTATATTGTGAGGGCCTTGGCTTTATCGCTACTAATCTCTGAAAAAATAAATATTGAATAAAAATAATATTATCAATTTTTTATCATTAATAATAATAATAATAATAATGATAATCATAATTCCGAGTAGACGATTAGAGATCTTGACTATGTGAACCGAAGTCGATCGGGAGTAATGAAAAAAAATATTAGCAATGATAATAACCCTAGGTGATTATTATCATAATAAAATTGGTAGAATAGTAATAATTATTATTATTATTTTTCTATAGACATAATGCTCATTGGTAAATGAAAAAATTCACGTTAGTTCTATTTCCGTCTGGATATCATCGTGTGGCCAAGTTTTTTTCGCAGCTCTAGGGAGAAAAAAAAGAATATATATATAAATATGTATTACTAAAAAGAACGTAAGATCATCAAGGAAGGTGAAGAGCGAAGCGGTTGAGGAATAAAAAGGGCCACGAGGGAAGGTCCTCGTCTTCCCTCGGTATTTCTCACGAGCCTCACACAAGAAGATCGACGAGAATGAAAAAGGAAAAAGCTTTGAAAAATCCGTGCAATTCGAAGCTCACCGACGTGGTCTTACCTCCATCGAGCCCTCGGCTTGCACTTTGTCATACAATCGTGGCCAGCTGGTGAAAAAAGGGCGAAGTATCTCGCGTTATCCACGTTTCCACCTGACAACGGCAGACACGACTGTATATCTGTATCTAATGCAGGGTGTGTTGAAAAAAGGCAATGTCTTTCGATTCACCTGGCAGTTTCTACATTCCAAGTAGATGCTATCACGCGACATCTGTCAAAATTTCATCCCGATCGAACCATGTTCAGAGGTTCCGCTTTCACTAATTCGATTTTGCCCTTGATTAACACTCAAAACTTCATTTTTTTCCCCCGTGCGATTTATTTTTCCGTCGAACGAAAAATTCCGATGATGAAAAATTAAGCGCGATACACACCATCAGGGTCGCTCGAATTAATGATATTTTTCGTTTTACAATACAAAAAAAAACTTGACAATCTTTTTCCGTCGATTAACAATAATTTTCGTTAAAAAAAAAATTGTCTAATTTTTTTCACAAATGGCAAAACAAAAATTATTTTCATTTCAATTGACCCTAACGCAACGTATCGCACTCACTCTCGATCCCCGAAATTATTCGTTCACCGGAAAAATAAATTGCGACTGAGAAGAAACATACGGTTTACGTGTTAATCAAATGGAAAATTGAATTCGTGAAAGCGGAACCTCCGAAAATTGTCCGATCGGGTTGAAATTTTGGGAGATGTATCCCGATGTTATTGACTTCGAACGCAGAAACTGCCGGGCGAATCGATAGACTTTGATTTTTTTCACACACCCCGATGTATATAGGCACACGTGTAGTCACACGAACGAGATCAGTACACGCACAGACGATGGCGGAGGGACCGACTGAAAAGGGCGACGAGGGGGTGGAGGCCAAGGGCGAGGGGCGGGGGGGGGGGGCGGGCTGGTTGGTTGAAGCGGACGAGCGTTGAAGCAAGGGTAGCGAATCGTAAAAGCTCCCTTACGCTTCTCACACAGCCTACGTACAATCGTTGAAAGCAACATACCGAATAAGAGACTCTGGTTATCCCGATGGGGGTACGAACCCGAAGAGAGTGCATTGACGAGCCGACTAACTTTGTGGGTAAGTGTAAGTGTAAGTGCAAGTGTAAGTGTGTGTGTGTTCAGAGGAAAATGCGGACGTTGGTGCGGGAGCTTTCTTGTGCGACTAGAGCGACTGAGACCGAAGAGCCAAAGCCGCGAAAGTATAAAAATCCACGATACTCAACCTCACCGTAAAGGCGTACGCTCGATTTTCCATCCCTCGAAGGGAAGACACACAGGCAGGTTGATCCCTCGTATCGTTCACGGTTGCATCATCCGGGCACAACTTTTCTTCGACCCTTCGATGACGCGACTTACTCGACGTTCTCGTGATATCCGATTTATGCATTTTATTTTTATCATCATTGTAATAACAATAATATTGTAAATAGTAAATGAATTATTGAAAAAATATTACTACCAGGGCATTAGACGAGATATGTGAGTCTTGAGAGAAGGGTTTTGTAATAACAATAATAATAATAATAATAATAATAATAATAATAATAATAATAATAATAATAACCAGATACTGCAGCAAGCATATCGTCAAAGACCACAGCGTTACGACAGACGAATGCAGGCTATATATATATATATATAGGCTAACACAAGAATAAAAATTTTAATTAATTACAATTTTTTTTTAATAAATCGAAAAAAGAAGAAAAAAAAAAACAAATAGACGGTCGTTCGTCGTAAAATCCTTAAAAAACAGAATTAATGTAAGCAGCCAAAGCAACCTATCACAAAAAAAAAACAAAAATAAAACATAACATTACAAAAATAAAATAAAAAATTTGATTTATTTTTTATTCTTTCAATAAATCGGAAAAGGAAAAAAAAAACTGATACACGATCGTTCGTCGCCAAATGCTTGAAACCAGAATTAATCCAAGTAGCCATAGCGACCTAACACAAAATAAAAATAATAATAATAATAATACATAACATCACAAAAATAAAATAAAAAATGTATTATTATTATTATTATTATTATTATTATTATTATTTTTTTTTAAATATTTTTTATGTTGACAAAAAAAAAATTATAAAACATCCCTATAAATGTATACTTTCAAATAATAATAATAATAATTCATCCCGACGATAATATCAATCAAAATAATTATAACGGATCAAAAATGGGGACACCAAAGTTTCGCAAATTGTCGGTAATAAAAAAAAATTGTCTCCCGAAGTGTATTCGTCAATGGGTCCTCCGTCTTACGAATTTCCAACACGATTTTTTTCTCTCTCTCTCTTTCTTCACCTCTCTCTTCTTCCTTTTCATTTCATTGTCTTCTGTCTCACTCGCACGGCGACACGTGTGAGCGTGTTTGGTTCGGGTTATTCGATCCCAGGAGTCGGGAAAAAGGGTGATTCGGCGGCTAGCGGCACGAGGGGGTGGGACCGAGGGGGTTGAAGATTCGAGTGAGAAATGCGTGAGTGCGTGTTGAACCTTTTGGTGAGACGTGCGAGTAGCGGAGCACAGCGGAGCAAACTTGTGGAACGTTAAAATGTACAGTTGGGGTTGTGTGCCGACAAGGAAAACCGTGTTTGGGGGCGGAGGGGGGCCGGGGGTTGCATCGCAGATCGCGAGAGCACACAGAGTGGAAAACGTACGCAAAGACGGAGCTGGGAAAACGTGTCGTAGCTTCGGGAATAAACGGGGTGTGAAATATTGCTCGAAACGTTGCTGGCTTCGAGAAGGGAATGAAGAGGGGGGCCGGAGGGTGAGAAGGAGGATCGGGGATGATGGCAAGTGGAAGGGGATCGAAGTGACTGGTGGGCGACTGGTGCGATAGAAGGTACATACACACCTTCCTACACCTATTCCCGGGTTTACTCCGACGGTCTCTCACTTTTGTGCGGTATCCATCACCCACCCTGTCACTGCCATCTGGAGAATGAACCCCTGGCAACGGGAGACCGGTTATATTAACGTGAATCTTTCGTCCGAAACGTGTGGCACGTGTGTGCAAGTGTGTTCGTGTATTTTTTTCTATTATATACATACATATATATATATATATATATATATATATATGTGTGTGTGTGTGTGTGTGTGTGTGTTCACTCACATATTCCATATATGGCTTGGATAAGAATTTAACGTTGATATTATATAATGGTATAGGATTATATTCATATTTTTTATTGTTGAAAGCTCAAATATATATGTATGTATATATGTATATCTATATATATATATATATATATATATATATATATATATATATATATATATATATATATATATATATACATATGTGTGTGTGTATGTATTTATATTTAACTCAGCAAATATACTTATATATCAAATTGAATGTATTCATTTAATATATAATATATTATTATATAGTTCTGAAATTATTAAACGTATCAAATATTTTCAAAAATATATAATGATATATTTTATTAAATGAATATATTGAATTTGATATATTTGATATACATTTTCTAAATTAAATATATTTATTTGATATAATATTTATTATGAATTTCTGAAAGTATTTAATGTGTATAATATATATATATATATATTTTTTGTATAAATATTTTTGGGATGTGCTTTCAACGAAAATTCTGAGTACATTCTTCATCTCGACTGCAGGCTCAATTTTTCTTTTTTTTTTTTTGCCTCTTCTCTTTTCGTAACAGAGATGAATAGAGAGCGAGAGAGAGAGGTTGAAGAGCAAAAAAAAAGAAAGTGGTCCACCGTTTAGCGAGAAGTGGATCATGCTCAGTTATGAAAGCAGATGAGAATAATAAATGAGAAGAAAAGAAGGTGAAGCTGATGAGGAATAAGAACCGTTGACGAGCTTCAGTGCCCGAAGAAGGGCACCCGACTTTTGCGAGAGAGAGAGTGAGAGAGTGACAGAGAGAGAAAGAAAGAGAGAGAGAGAGGAGAGAGAGAGAGAGGACGAAACCATCGTGAAAACCGAGAAAATTTCACGAGAATTATAACGAATTATCCCCGACTGTGAAAAAAATTATTTTCGTTGAGATTTCATTTTCGCCATTCGTTCTTGAAATAACAAATTACATTTATACGACCGTTTCACCGTCGTTGCTCTCATCATTGCAACGTTACTCTTCGATAAACATTTATACATTTTTGTCTATGAAGAAAAAAAAAAAAATTCATGCCCAATTTTGCGAGTGATTTATTGCAAACACAATGACATTTTAACATTTTCACGGAAGACCGTCGATTGCGTTTCATCAAAGATTTTAATCGAGATAATATTTCTACGTTATCTCGTTCATGGCCCATTATAATTATCATCAAAATCATTCCCATTATTTTTGATTTTTATTTTTATTTTTTTGCAAATTAATTTTGTCCGCGAGATCATCGAACGGATCTCATTAAAATTTTTGATCGCGATAACATTTTCCGACCATTGTTTTTTTTTTGTTATTTATATTTTTTTTTTTGCTTCTCGAGCTTGTGCGTGAATGGTCGAAGGATGTGAGGGTGGAAGACCGTATCGTACCCGATGCAGTTTCCCTCGGGAACTCATCGATCACCTTTACGAGGGTTTTCATCGCCTAACCATCCCTCCCCCCCCCTTTTTTTGTCTCGGTTCCATTATCTACTAGTCCACTATCCACATACTCCCGCACGTAACACGTTTGCGTTATTGTTGGTGGCCCTTGTTCCGATGCTACTCGCCACGTGCATCGTACAGTGCACCAATAGCACCATAATGTATGGGGCATTTCGTGTCACATTGGACGATCAAAACCCTGACCCGCACTGATTCATGACTCACGATTTTTTTTTGGCTTCCATTGGACCCCAAAAACACCCCTGATTTTTTCCAGAATTTTTCCATCCCTCCATGACCCTCGAAAAAATTAAAAACTACCCCCCAAATAAGAAAAATCGTACTTGGACGTGATTAAAAATTTCAATTCTTTTTTTTCTGATTCCAGTAAGTCGAAAAACAAAGCCTGGCATAGTTTCAGAGTGGAATCTCAATTGAGACAATTTTTTTTCTTCTCATTTTTGTTTTTAAACGAATAAATAAAATACTATGAATTTTTTTTATCAATTTTTTTTTCGTTTACGACTGTTTCTTCGTGATTAGTTGATAAAAATGATCATATAAACGATAAGAAGTATCGATGGAAGGTCAGATTGATGCCAGAAAACAAAATTATGAATAAACTGGGTCAGGATTTTGATCGTATGCTTCGTCATGGAATGCCCCATACATCAATGTACATATATATATATATTTTTTTTTTCAGCAGAAAAGTTGGCGTGTACTATACGGTTCATTGTCATCACAGATACGACGTAAATGTTCGTGTACACGTGAATTTACGAAGCTTTCGAAGCTTTCGAAGCTTTTTCTCCACATCCCCCATTCGGACCTTCAACTGGCCCCGGCTTAATTTTTTTTTCTTCCTCTCATTTATTTTCCATGCATATTTCAACCCCGAGTTTTTTTTTCGAATTAAGGTAGAATGACACCATTAACCGTGTACGTAAACGAGCTGACATTTTGGATATTGAGCTTTTTTTCTTCGTGCGAAAAGTTGATTTATATTTTACGGGGGTGAAAGGGGCGGTCGGAGTGGGGGTCTCGTACGTTCGTGGAAAAGGTTTTGCCAGGTACTTTTATCTTAGCACGTCGTTGATCCGCAGCCTCCCAGACAATTTTCCACGCTGTTGCGCATAAATTCACGGCTTTCACATTGGACCAACGAAATATTGGTACCCGGGGGAGAAACAATATCAAAGCTTCCGTCGAACATCGCGTCGATGTAACGAAAAATATATTTCAACGATACATATATAGATCGGCTGAGGTTTTTCATTTTTCGATGTAATTTTTTTTTTTCAGCAGACGAAACAAAAATTCATCAAACATGAATTTTTATTTTTTTATTTTGTAATTTTTCGTTGGGCAAAAAGAATTATTGTAAAAATATGAAACATCACATATTAAAAAAAAAATAATAGAAATAAAAAAAAAGATTCACAAAATTCGAACGAGAATATAATTATTTATTTTTGATAATCATTTTATAATGATAATAACTTAATAATAATATTCATCATATTTCTTCTAGTCATTCGATAATTAAGTAAAATAAATAATAATTATTCTTTTCATTTTTAAAAAAATCTTTTTTTTACAAATAATAATAATAATAATAATTATTATTATTATACTTGTCGTACACAATAATCCATTCGACAACTTTCTTCACGAAAATAAAAAGATAATCATTGAAAAAAAAATACGTATTCAATTTTTTTTTCACTCTCCTCTTATTTTTCACGTTGCTGCAAAATTCTCGCAGTAGAAAAAAAAAACGAAATGCAGTACTTAGGAGTTAAGGACTCGCGAATGTTATATATATATATATATATATATGCATACATATTTATATGTACAAACAGTTAGTCGAGGTTGCTGCATCAAACGCGAGTCTCGTGGCAGCCGAGAGAGTCTTGTTTATATATGTTTATATATATATATATATATAAATTTTTTTTCGAAGCTCGACTTGTCTTTACCGCGTTCAGTTCCACGAGCTTATTTTCCACTTACCAGTACTTTTGCTTCCCGCGCACATTTTATCCCGGTGCAAATTGCCGTGGTAATATTTTCGAAACCCGTCGAACACACAGACCGTCCAGACGCTGCGAGGATTTTCCACTCGGCGAAGTAGTCACGGTGAGGCTGTGTGCGGACGAGCGGATAGCCCGACCCGGGCATCCGCACATCCGTGAAACATCGCGGCCTCTGGGAATAGCCGTGCGATAAGTTCTTAAATGTTCGATGACTTACGTGACCGTGTGAAAATTATTTCAGCGTTAATAAAAAACAATTTTTGTCGTCAAAATAATCAAGAAAATACGAAACAAAATAATTGATTTTTCATCAGCGAGATTAAAATTTGCCGAATTTTTTGTTTTTAATGGAAAAAACATGATTTTCGAGAGTTTTGATATTTAAATCGAGTTCCCAGGGATTGTCAAAAATATTTATACTTAAAGATTTTTTGAAAAACAAATTATTTTTGAGAATTTAAAACCATTTTTATCAATTTTGATAATATTTTTATGATAATTGATATTATTCGAATATAGTTATATTTGAATAATATCAATTTTATTTTTAAAAAAATTGATATCATAATCGATCTCAAAAAATGATTCTACGATAATTCACTATCTCCATTGAACAAAAATTTAAAATCAAACGAGAATTAAAACAATTTCACATCATGATATTCGAAAAATCGTTCGTATGGGCTAAGCTGCCAGCACAATTTTTAAAAAATTCAAATTAAATAAAAAGAAACATTTTTTAAAATGCAATCAAAGCAATTTCATCATCGTAAGAAACCTTCACAATCGAAACATCATTGTTTCATCATTTAATTATTATCGAATCATAAAACATAATTTTTTCATCGACAAATTTTTCTTTCAACCTAAACATAACCCTGACATATATGAAAAGTCGGAAGGTCGAATATTTCGAATGTATCGAACACCACGACACTTACGAATAAAACCCATTTCGTCTCGTTTCACGCTGCCACGCGCAGTTACTCTCGCGTGTGTGTTGTGCCTGCATATGTCTGTGTGTGTGTGTGTGTGTGTGTGTGTGTGTGTGTGTGTATGTGTGTGTGGATGAGATTCGAACGTAACGCAGCCTCCTAACGGCAACGACGACGTAAATTGTAATTCGAGGGAACGTTGTACATGATTTTGACGTTTCGCGTAACACGTTTGCCAACCCTGCCCAGAGTTACAAGACTGGCCAATGTGTACACACACACACGCACCTGAGGATTCGTTGCTATCAACGAACGATAGGACAGTCGGCTGGGAATGCGTTTTACCCAAACGCAAATCTACGCAAGTCTATCTATCTCTCTCTATCCCTCTCTCTCTCTCTCTCCACCTGAACGACACGAACGGTGTGTGGGGGAGGGGGGGGGGTACACGAAACCCCCATCGCGTGCAGACCTCCCTCGTATCGACGCGTCGTTTATGGCTTCACCCACAGGCGCCGGGTAATCATCGGCCTCGTTTCGCCCATTCGACGAGAACGAACTTTGCGAGTAACGTAAAAAAATTTTTTCTCGTGGTCTATTTATCGAGTAATCGTTTCGAAGTACCCGAAAGCACCTTCGATAGATTCCAATGATCGCTCGATGCAAGAATAGAATGTCCGGGGGATTTGAGAATGCGTCTAGGCCGCGATGGCACAGTTATTGGCATGGGGTTTGACACGTTTGATGAAAAATTATGTTTTTTTAAATTAATTTTGTGGAATTTAATTGATTTTTTTTGGTTTTTAATTGTATTATTGTTTTTGAAGGAATGAATTGGTGGGTTGTGGGAAGAAGATGGCGGAGTTCTGGTGAAACTGTGGCACAGTTACTGGCATGGGGTTTGAAATTTTATGGAAATTTGTTTTTTTTTTCGATGTTGTAGAGCTTAATGAAATATTTGTTTATTTTATTCTTATTATTGTTGCTGAAAAAATTTATTGTCGGATTATGAAGTATTTTTTATAATTTTTTGGAGATAAAAAAAAGTAATTTTTAATGGGTTCTCTATTTGAAGATCTTAAAGGTCTTACCTATGCATCGTACGTCTCTTATGTTTCTCAGGTTCGTTCACAGGCGATTTAATATTGCAATAATAAAAGAAAGATAATGATGCATTCAGTATCTCTCATTGGAGAACATTTATCTGTCTATTAATTTTTTTCTTCTCAAATACATGAATTTTTTTTTGTACAGACTGCCAACATCTGTGTCGTGCTTGGTAAACATACGTTTCCCATAGCCAATACTTTGTAAGATAAAATCTGTTTTTTTTTCTGTTTTGTTCTTTTTTCATTCTTTCGCCCATCGAGACTCGTCATTGGGCAGTAAATATTCACTAGCCGAGAAGATTGCGAATAGCGTGGCAGTGGTTCGTGAATTTTCCGTGCAATAGACTGAGAATGTGATAATGCTACGTGTATAAGTCGGGCTTTGTAACCATTTGCGAGGAAATAATTCAGTTATTGGCCGCTCAAGCGATCACGTGGCACAGTCATTGGCACGGTGTTCGTTGGGTCCGGGACAACGTTTTGGCTTCGGTTGAAGCTGACAATCACTGACGAAACGGTGGGGGCCAATGACTGTGCTGTCTCGTCGACCTTACGTGGCAGACACACACACACACACACACACACACACACGTGGCTCACGGAGCCACAATTGAGATTAATGGAGCCTCTCTGCACCAGCCGAGGATTCCACGGCCAATCTTTACCGCGTCTGTCTGATCAGCATCGGAATTACCTACTAGACGAGTTTCTCCCTCAGAATATTGCACCAAAGACGGTCAAATCTTTATTTTTTTTTTCGTTTTTTTTTTTTTGGATTTCTTTTTTTTTTCGATTCTCGATCAATGTTTGAAAAGTGTCCGGATCAGAATTTTTCGATCGTAGTCGGACTATTGCGGCGCAAGAGAGAGACGATAAGAGAGAGAGAGAGAGAGAGAGAGAGAGAGAGAGAGAGAGAGAGAGAGAGAGAGAGAGAGAGAGAGAATAAAATTGGGAAGTGGGATGCTGCGTTCGATAATTCCGGAAAAATCGTGGAAATTTTTTTTTTTTTTTTTTTTTGGCTCGCCGACAAAGAAGCTCTCGAAGTTGAAAGAGTGGAATATCGATGTGCAAGTCGATAACTCGACTTTATTTTTCATTTATTTTATTTTTATTATCGATCATCTCTTCTTTCTTTCTTTCTTTCTTTCTTTCTTTCTTTTTCTTTTCATTTTGTTTGTTTTTATGTGTATAAAAAAAACTATGTGGTGTGGGATCGGTTGTATCGTCTCGGGCTAGAAAAAGGGACGTTGATCTCGGGTAAACAATGAAACATCGATGAGAGACTCGAGGTTGGACAGTGGCACAGGAAACTTTTTAACGAGTCTTGTTATCGGTTTGGTCACGATTATTATTTACATCGTTGTTTGTGGATTTCCGTGGCGGGAGAAGGGGGGGCGGGGTGGTCGCGATTAATCTCAGTTGTACATTGGAAAGAAAAACAAACGATTCGGCGATTATCGGTGAAAACGTGAAAACCGTTTGGATGACTAATTAACGCGAATGGTTCGTCGAAGTTAATTGAGAAATAAATTTTATGTTTTATTTTCGAAATATAGATTCATTCTGAACTTTTTCATCTTGCTTCCGATTTTGTATTTCATTGTGTATTTTTTTTTTTCTTTCGGTAAGATTCGAATTCGATTTTTCGGTCGATTTTTTGTGATGCCGCAAGCTCCCTCAATTTAGTAAAGAATTTGGATGATTCTTTTTTCATTCTAAACCCTATCCGTTTTGTCCAATTCACAGTGCAGTTGATTACCTATTTTTTTTTTTCGTGTATTTTATCGCACAATCATGGAGAAGAAATGGAATTTCCACGCCGAAAGTAGTCGAGAGTGTAGTACATAGCAGGCGCCACGAGGAGGCGTAGCAACGCGGGGGCATACGAGTGTTGTTGCGTATATCTCGATGCATCTACCGGTGATGCACCGTGGGTGCAACGCAGCTGGAATTCATCCAGCCTCGCGTTGGAATGTGGTTAAAGGCCGGAATCAAGGTCGTGCGTTGTACCTGCCACCGGTCGGTGGTCAAGGTAGCGGCTAGTCGGGTGCATCGACAAAAACCGGGCTTTGCCATGCTCTTTGATCGTCTTCATCGAGTGCATGAAAAAAAAAAAATTTTTTTTTTTTTAAATAAAATAAAATAAACATACCGCGTGACCCGATAATACATATATCAACGACCCACTCCTCGAGGGTACACTCGATTGTTGAATCATCGTAATCCATTTCGAAAAAAAATTACAGATGGCGTAAGAAATCGTATGGAAATAATAGTAATAATAATAATAATAATAATAATAATAATAATAATAATAATAATAATAATAATAATAATAATAGATAATATAAATGTAAAATCTTGTCAGGTAATTATATAAATATTATTATTAAATAATATATCGATATTATTGCTGATAAAATGATAAATAATAATAATAATAATGATACATAATATAAATGTAATATCATGTCAGGTAATTATATTGATATTATCGAATAATATATCAATATAATTATTAAATAATACATTGATATTGTTATTTAAAAATATATTGATATTATTGCTGATAAAATCATAAATAATAATAATCACAATATTATTTATATATTGGATAGCAACTATACATATAGATATATTTGCTATCCAATATTGTATTTCATTGGAAAATGATTTCCATCGATTATAATTTGTTCCATCACCCGTTCAAAAAATTATAAAACAAACTCTAATCAACAATTTTATTATTATAATTTTAAAAAATTAAATCGTGAAGAAAAAATAATAATATTTGATCGGAGTTGATTTTGGTCTCAAAGTGATATATATGTATATAGAGTTTTGGCGACTGACAATCGACAGTAATTTTTTTTTTTATCAAAAAAAACGTCTTTAAAAAGCATGGAAAGTTCTGGGGAAAAAAATAGATGCAGGAAGCCCGGAATAGGTAACCGAGTATTCCGAGTCCAGTCGGTGAAGCCCCGTGACTTGCATCGTTTGACTGGCAACGAGTGCGAGCGAGACACGGTCGGAGAGTAGAGTATGGGCTATGGGCACCGCGCGCGAGGAGTCCTCGCGAGAGAGAGCTGCGCCGGTCGGTTATCACGAGCCAGTGTCGGAGAGCCCGCTAGCCAGCTGGTCGAAAAGTCGGGAGTGTCAGTCGCTTCGCGCGCTTCCACACGGACGGTGCTCCCACATCACCATCGTGCAGATTGTATCAATATCTCATAGGTACACGCGCGCGTTTCGTAAAAAAAAAAAAAAACATTTTTCGAACAAAAAAAACAACAAAAAAAAACATCCGTAAAATATTTTATTCGCGTCGATCGATCGATCGATCGATTAATAATCCAAAATCATTTGAAAAAACAATACTTTTTTATCCATTGATAAAACATTGAAGAAAATTGTTCTTAAAAAAAATTCATACACACATATATAAATAATAATCATAATAATAATAATTATTTTTGAAAAAATAAATATCAACGAAGGTTTTTCTTAAACATTTTTTTAATATCACACATAAATATATAAATTTATAAGATCACTGAACTGGGGTTCAGTCATCTGTGTGTTTTTTTTGCCACTATTTTTTTTTTATTAATCAAAAAAAGTAAATTTGTGGGTGTTTTTTTTTTTTTGGAGTTATTTTTATTTTCATTTTAATTGTTATTATTAATTCGATTGGGTACGGATTAAAAAATTGAAGAAAAAATGAAACAAGAGTTGTAAATTGGTTTTTTCGTATCGTGTTGAGTTGTGTGACGAGTTTCGAGATAGTTTCGATTTGGGAAGTTGATGAAGATTCGTCGAGCAAGTGTTCATGAGTTGATCGTCGTTTCACGAAGGTAAGGATCGAGGATCATCGATTGACAATTATTTATCGTGCTGGCACGAACATTATTTTCAAAATGTCTCTGCGAATACACCATTTTTTCGTAAAAACTCGAAGTAATTTAATTGCCTATAGAAAATTTAATTTTCTTTAAAATTATTCCTTTAGCTTTTTCCCAAATCTTGATATTTCGTGAGATATTCCGAAAAGACTGCAATTTTATCTAAAAAAATTGACTCTGATCACAAAGCGGCACTTGTTTTTATATATTTTTTTTCAAACATAAATAATCTCTCGTTTGCTTTTACCAAAAACAAAAATTCTAGAAATTTATTTTCTAATGATAACTCTAAGATTAAAAAAAACTGGTTTTTATATTTCAAATTCGATTCTAACGGATTTTCGAGATTCGAAATGAAAAACTGATATTTTCATAGAAAAGCTGAGACAATTTCACGTGACGAACAGATTTTCAATACATTTTTTTAACAGCCTAAGCGTGTGAAAAAAATAAATAAAAATAAAAACAAAACCAAGTAAATGAGAAATACGTTAATTGACAGCTGCTAAAGTAATGGCAAAATAAATGTTTGAAAAATTTGACAATTTGTTTTTCAACATGCACTTTAAGCTGTGTGAATATCATAAGGATCCCAGATAGTTGAGGGAAAAATTGTCCGATATTTGATGGAATGGCCCATATATATATAATAAATATAAATATATATATATATAGAGTCGAATCGCGGGACGAGAGCGTCGCGAGGCGGTTAGTTCTATACTTACGATCATTGAGAAAGTTTTAAACCGCGACCTCGGTCAACCCCGACGATCAACCCTTCGAAAGGGCAAAGGTCTCGTGTGTGGTTATTTTTGCCACAGTTTTGTTTCGAAAATTGAGGAGTCGACTCTCTAATTTCATTTTACCGCACCCTCCGTATATCTGCATATATATAATCGATTAACATTTACAAAAAATTTAAATATTCAAAAAAGTCTAGAAATTATTATGAAAATTACATGAAACGAAAATTGTATTTTATTATTGAAAAAAATATATTATAATGAAAGTTTCGAATGAGTTTCGAATGAGTTGAGTTGGTTAATTTTATACGAACATGAATATCAGATCGTTAACATTTTTTTTTGTAAAATTTGAACGATAAAAAAAATAGTTAAAAATTATTCTCGTCTGGTGGTTTAGTCGTCGACAAGTTTCGAGAGAGTTTCAAACTGGTTTACCACAGTTACCCGATCATATATATATATATATATATATATATATATATATATATATATATATATATATATATATATATATATATATATATATATATATATATATATATCATTAACATATCATTATCATTTTTACAAAATTTTCAATGGACAAAATAAGATGAAAATTATTTTTGCTTCGTGATTAATTCACGACGAAATTTCAACCATCGATCATTGCCAATTATAATTACCAATTAATCGATTCACCTGTGATACGAAGATTCTGCAACATCACATTACGAAACCAATCTCGAACCAATTCCGAAAAATTTCACAATCCCATCGAACCTTCGAACGCACCCGATGCATTTTTTTTTTCCATCCTTTTTCCATCGAACAAAAAATGCAATTCCTCGTGAAAACGTTTGACGAACACGTTCGTTATCGAACCGAAGAATTTTCATAACTCGACTCGTTCGCGATTCCGTGAATCTGTTAATTACGAAATTCTTCAATCTCATCGACGGTAAATGAGGATAATTTTTTATTCTCTCTCTTTTTTCTTCGCTAAAAAAAATAAAATAAAAAAAAAATTTCTCATTCTTTTTTTTTTATCAATATTCAGCGATTCGAAACTCTTCGGCCGTACTCGATTCCACGGGTTATCGCCTCCGGACAAATCTCGCCAATTTCTCACAGCAGAGAAAAATTGTCGGTCGAAGTATAGTCATTGTCATTGCTCACATTTTTTTTCTCTTTTTTTCTTTTCTTCACACGCGACATTATCAATCAAATCGAATTTTATTCGCACGACTTTTTGAAAAAAAAAGTTTTCATTACGAAACAAAAACTTTTCACTTGCACATTCCTTCGGTTCTTGGCTACGTCCTTCTTGCAATTGTAGTTAATTCATAACTTTATCTAAAATTTTTATCCTTCTCTTCACTTTTTCTCTTTCTCAGAAATATTAACATATCCATTCTCAGGATTCCAAGTCCGTCCGTCTGTCTGTATGTCACAGTCCACTCATTCTCTCAGTCATCTAAAAACAAATAATATTTTTTAAAGAAAAAAAAAATATTATTTCCAAAATTGAAATTTTGAATTTATTTATTTTTTTCCAATTGTCAATGATTACTACAGAATGCCAACGAAGCCCGATCACGTGCGTGCCCAACGCTATTGACCAATTTGTTAGGATTTACCCAACTAACGTGTTTATAATTACCCCTCCCCCCTTTTTATTGTCAAATTATTTACCAACTCCCTGACTTTCTTTTTTACCGATCAACATGTGCTACAAAGTCTCATTCTGTTCTCCAAGTGTCCTGCACTTCCATCACTTTTCCCTTCTTCTTTTTTTTTCAGTCCCACACGAGAGTATTAGTGTTCGTTCTCGTATTTTTTTTTCTTTCAATTCTTCGATCGGTGTCGTCGGTTTCTCCGTGCGGAAAGTTTGTCTCGCGGCTACCGCGACCGACTGCACTCGGCAAGATCCGGAGCGATGCAACGGGATGCACGGTGGGGCCGAGGAGGAGGAGGAGGAGGGAGGGGGGGGAAGGTCGATTGATATACAACAACGTCGCGAGTTTTATTTTACGAGAGAAACCGAAGCGGTGTCCTTTGGACTTTGGAAGACGGGATTCAAAGCCCGAACGAAGCTGGGACATTGATGTCAAACACACACACACACACACACACGTAAAGTACACACATATACACAGGACGCGCGGAGATCGACGGAATCCTCTAATTGGGAACACGTTTACTCGACAAACAACTTTTCATTCATTAATATTTAATCGTCTCGTTTAGCATTTCCGTTTCCAACTACATCGAATATTTTAGAACATGATTGTTATTTTTATTTTTATCCTTTTTGTTTTTTTTTTTTTTTTCATCATTCGAATTGATGACATTTTTTTTATGTTGTCGCAATTTTTATTTATTTTATTTATTTTATTTATTTTATTTATTTTATTTATTTTATTTATTTTATTTATTTTATTTATTTTATTTATTTTATTTATTTTATTTATTTTATTTATTTTATTTATTTTATTTATTTTATTTATTTTATTTATTTTATTTATTTTATTTATTTTATTTATTTTATTTATTTTATTTATTTTATTTATTTCATTTATTTTATTGATTTTTTATTTTCTAAACTTCATAATGGTTGCTCGAAATATCGAAACTGCGGCCATATTGAATTTTTGAAAAATACAAATTTGCTAAAAAAAGAAAAATCCGTGGATAACTAAAAAGACCGCACAAGGTACATTTTTTTTATGTTCATTACGAGTGCTATATAATTATGAATGAAAGTCAATAAAAATCTTGTATCAATCAAACGTAAAAAAAATTAGAAGGTTCGGAGGCTCGTGTTCGTATCGAGATTGAGCGGATTTCTTTCGCGAGGATTTTCGTACGTTTGTTTGGATGCACTGGAGATGGCGCAGTCGTCGAAAATCCCCAAAGTCACGTTAATGAAAATCCCCATAATGAACATATTACACCCATATATCTGTACTCTTACGAGCAGATACGTTTGTGTCGTTGGAAAATGCTCGACTCGTCGTGGCTCATTGTTCGAATCGTCGTCGTCGTGTTCACGAGAGACGCGTGCTGATACAATGCCCCCCCCCCTCCCCCTCCTCCACCCCGACGACCCTCTCATCGTTCGTGAAACTGAAACGAACGTGATAAACGGACCCCGGAGTCTTGGTCCTCACAAGCCTCGTCCCAACGCCGGAAGGGTTGACAAACGTTGTGCCATAATTTCATTCATCCAACTCGATTTTCACGCAAGAGTTCATCGCCGGGACGTATCTGCCGACGATGGGTCGGTGTTCTGACTCTCCGTCTATTCGTTCTCGTATCATCTTTTCAATTACACCGGTCACATGACAACTTCGTGTGTCATGAGCATTGGATAGATTTTTGCTTGATATACCCGTGTGGAAATTGCGCCCAGGAATCTACCAGGCCCTGACTAGTTTCCCTGGGTTCTGGCCAGCATTCTGCATGGTAAGCTAGATAGCCCCCGACGCCATGTGTAATTTCTGGCTGCCCAGTTTTTGCCCAGTATACCTGATCGAGGCCTAACCAGCGTTCCGATTTTGAATCCCGGAAAACTGCGTAGAGGCTGGACATTGCCAGCACAATCGGCACTGATAAAGGAGGGATGGGGTGGATTATTCTCTAATGGTATTAAATAAATGGAAACCTCGGTAATATAATAATATAAAACTCGATAATTTATTTTTCATAAAATATATAAAAATATAAATATATCCATCAGGCTGTCCCTCAAAATGGTCATTTTGGATTTTTTGCACTCATCCTCTAGAAACATTCAAGGTATATAAAAAACATGTGGACGGTTCTCCATACCACTCGTCGCAGTCATTGTCGTCTACGGTCACTTATTGTAATTCATCACTGTCACTCATCGCGTTTTCATTTTTGATAGCCGTATCCAACCCACATATTATATCGCGCACGTCTTCTTGATACTTCTACGACACTTTTTTCTAAAGCGCGGTGTTTTCGGACCCGTTCTACATTAACCTCTTTTTTCTTAGCGTCGTTCCGTGTTGTTATCAAACTGTCACTCTCTACAGAGCTAGGTTATGGAAGTTCAGTTCAGTCGAGGAACGCCAGCGCCATACAGCGGTGACACGTGTTAACAGTCCGAAGCCGTGTACAGCATGATCGCCGCTCTTGTCCGAAAAAGACGAGAGATGGCGTCATCATCTATCGATGTATGCTAACTAGATACTGCATAGCCTCCCTACGGTTGGCATAGAATAAAATGACTGGCCAGCGCGCACATAGACAAGCACGTATACATGCACCGTAGCTAGCTTCTATTCAGCTGCTTCACAGAGAAACCTATCGCGGAAAACTAGCCAGGTGCTGTATTCAAACTAGGGAATCAGTACCGAATTTCTACACGGGTATTTTGTTGAACGAATTTTTTTATTAGCTTTATTTAACATTTTTTCGTTTTCTCGGAACTTCAGTTCGTTTTGTGATATTCTAAGTGCACTTAGGACTCTGGTTCGTCGGTGTGTCAATTATATATTATATTATCAATAGTTATTATCATTATTGTTATTATTATTATCATTTTCGATACTCGATACGAATTGGCCTGAACGATTTAACGCCTCAACTGTATAATATTGTAGAAACCGAAAATGTTCATATTATTAATATCATTGATACGCGATAATTATTACTTTCATTAATAATGTAAATAATAATACTTATAATAATACAATTAATTGCAATAATGGGAATTATCTAATTCAATTAAATCAAATTAATGATGTTTATACGAATCACATTAATGATATTCGAAATATCGGTTATTATCCTGATTGAGTTGTCGAATCAAAACAAATCAATCGAATGCAATCAACTGCAAATTTAAACGATAATGCAAACGACGATAAACATTTTTTTCGTGTGCGTGTGTGTTTTTCACATACACACACGAATTGAAATACTAAATTTATCGAAACGATTGTGCGATGGGTATTTCGAGCGTGGGAGAAGATTCAAGCGGTGAGTCTTTGTCTGGATCGTTCGAGCATGAGCGTGAGTGGGACACACAATCAAAGTTTCACCCACGCGTACGGGGGGGGGGAGGGGAGGGTCAGGTCTCGTGGCTGTCCGGCGCAGGTGCACACGTACCGCAATGCACACGTTCAACGTAGTAGGTTAATACTATAACGTATGTACATCGATGTATCTGTATATATGTTAGGGTGGTCCCAATTATGACTTTTTTTTGTCATTTCGTCGCTCCCGGAGGATAATATGGTTCGAAATGAATCTCAAAGAATACCCACAAAATTCGAGATCCCTATTTCAATTTTTACCCCTGCCGCCAGCCCCTAACAAAGCGTTTTTTTCATATATCAGAATTTTTTTTATCACGACTCGAATCACCACACCAAAAAATGTCAAAACTCCGTAAACTTTCTACATAACCACATTAGCGATACCGTGAATTCATTATGAATACTGAAAAATGACTTTTTTTTCGCGTCATTAGAATTATAAATAAAATCCTACACTCAATGTAGAAGGAGTCGAAATGAATAATCGTTCATAATCCATAGTATTATCCACAGAGCTTCAGTCGTAATAAAAGAGAATTCTGAAATATGAAAAAACGCTTTGTTAGGAGTCAGCGGCAGAGTTAAGAATTGAGATAGGGACTTCAAATTTTGAGGATACTCTTTAAAATTCATATCGAACCATATTATCCTCCGGTAGCGCCAAAATAAAGAAAAAAAAACAAAATAAGGACCACCCCAATATATTTATTTATATATATATACGGTACGAGTTGTGTACGATAGGGGATATGCGTTCTCTCGGCTCCAGGATATCACAAGCCGGGCTCGCGTGTGTTCCGTTAACCGTTACGACAGAGAGAGGAACCCAGCAGGACGACATTCCTCGGTTGCCTCTCGACCCGTCGATTTGAATGCTGTTCGATGTTGCTCATGCTGTTGGCTGCTGCCAGGCGCTACGGTCGCGTAGCCGTTGCGTGTAAATGCCTCCACATCTTCACGTATTATCGTCGACGTTGTGCACCTTGATTGCCTCCGCCCCCCTTCCTCCTTTCCTTCCACTCGACCGACAAGGGCTCCGCGATGTATAATTTTCATCGTCAAAATACGACTTCGTTCGCTTCGAGTCTCGGTGAAGGTTCGACGAACTCGAAAACGTGCGTTTGCATATTTCGTGTCGGTCGTGGTTAATGTCATCGATGTACGAACACCTTGACGAAACATTTGGACGGTCGATTGGATATTCGAGATTCTTTAAAAAATTATTATTATTGTTATTATTATTTTTTTTTCTTATAGAATAATAATTTATGCGTGGATGGGGGGAAGTGGGTTAGAACTGTGATTATGGTTGGATGTGACTGGTTTTCGGGATTCCGCAGAAAAAAAAAAACCAACAGCTCATGAATATATATAAATTTGTATACACATATATTTTCATGAGATGTTTGTTTTTTTTTAATACAATTTTAAGAGAGATATAAAAATCTAACGTAACTAATGTTGATAATGTTAGTTTTTTAAAATGAACATCTATCATTTATATTTCGAAATTCTTTTTTTAGTATTCATTTTTTTATATTTTAAATTCATTTTTTGTTTCGAGGTTCTTAGCATTGAGAATAATTGGTTGACGATTGAAACTTCAACGTGGACGTTTATGCGGATGGCCCTGATGGCCTTTTCTCAGGGTCTGACGTTCGAACATATTTTTCTTTCCAACCAGAGTTCATTGAAGTTGAATTTGGGACGAATGAAAAAAATTGGAAGAAGACATTAAGGTTGAACGTGTCTCAAGGATAACTTGTTTTATTTTTTTCCCATCCTCTTCTTTCGAATATTTCGAAATGTGATTCAAGGTTTCCAAACATCGACTCCAATGGAAAAAATAACGAGATTCAATTAAAATTTATCAATTAAATACAATCATATGATTCAAATAAATGTTTTTTTTTCAATCTCTACAAAAAAAAAATCCATCAACGAAAAATAATTCAATTGAGATATTATCTATTGACTAAAATAAATATCTCACATCAATTAATAGATGATACTTGATTTTTTAAAAATTATTTCTGCTTTCTCTTTATCATTCCTGCATATTTTCAGGACTTTTCAAACCCATCGACATCAAGATCACGATGAAAAAAAACATTTTCGGACCATCACAAAGCTACTTCACGAGAAACCAAAAAAAAAAAAAAAATCCAAAAATAAAGTTAAAGAAAAAAAAAAACGAAACGAAAAACGCGGCAAATAAAATATTCGAACGTCCCCAAAAGAATTCCCATTAAAACGAATACAGGTCGAACGAGTTTCAAACGTAAAAAAAAGAAATAAAAATTTTAAACAAGTTGAAAAATAAAATTCGAAAAAAAAAACAAAAAACAAAACATACGATAAAAATAATAAGAAAAAGTTTTGTCGTTGGCGGTTCTGGATAGCGCGAAGAAACTACCGTTGCGGTTCTCGTTCTCTCCCGAACAGCGATACCGCAAATTCGTTCCACATTCTGTCGGTCGTCGGGATGGCGAGGGACGGAGGGGGGTGAGGTGGGGGGGGGGGGGCAGAGGATTGGTCCACCATTAAACGAGGTCCGTGTCTGAAATCGCATCCACGAATACTTTGATAATCCCGTGTACACATAGCCACGACGAGGCAAGAGGAAAGGGGAAAGCTTCGAGCCATATCGCGAGCTTCGTGTCGCCTCCCCCCCTCCCCCTCCCTCACCCCGAGAAAGTTCATCGTGGCTGGTCACACTTCTCTCGTTGTCACGTTAAATCGCACGATTTCGTGGTTTTGACTATCGGCTTCCACTGGCCCCCTCCCCCTCTGCCTTCCCGAATTATTTTGCATACAGGGAAATATACATGGATATACAAATACATATACATATATATTAGGGTGGTCCCCCTCGTCCTAATAAAAATGGCAATGGGCTTGACTGCCATCGAAGTCGATGGTGGTCGAACGGTCAGCACTTTGTCGTGGAGTTAACTCGGCGGGATTGTTGTTGGGTTCGCCTGTGAGCGATCGGTTAGGTTTTACATTGAAACGCACTCGATGGTGAGGTGAAAATATGGAGAAAGAAAAAAACGGGGAAAGAGAGAGAGCGAAGGAGTGAGCTGAATGAGAGAGAGAGAGAGAGGGGAATGGGTTAGGAATATGGAAAAAGTATGCCAATGACTGTGCCACTCACAGTTTAAGTACATTTTTTTCCTGTACATTTTTATTTGCTCATTTAAGCTCAAAATTAAATCACAGGCTATAAATCTTGCAATTGCGAAAATAAAAATCTATATGAGCCATTCTGCCAAATTTGGACGTCGTTTTGGACAGGCCATACTCGAAAGTTTATGATCTTTTTTTTTTTTTTTCGAAAAGCTAAGACAATTCCACGTACGTCACAGATTTTTAATATATATATATATATATAAAAATGAATATTTTTTTGTCAGTGAAAAAAGCAAAATTGTAAAATCACATTTTAATATTGAATTTTCGTTCCTCAATTAATTCCAAGAAAACTCAGGGATAACTCAACTCCAAAGATACAGAATCGATGAATATTTATCATTTTATCACGCAAAAAAAAAAAAAAAACAATGGTCAGAGCATAAATTGTAACATTTTAAGCAACATATGTATACAGCCCATAGCAGTAATGAGTATACATATATATCGTCACAATAGATAAAACAATTATTTTTACAAACATATATATATATATATCTGTGTGTGTGTGTGTGTGTCTATAGTTATACAAACACGAATATTATCGTGATACCGGTTTTCGTTGATATTCAACGGTTTCGCATAGTTTACAAGCTCGATAATGCAACACACGAGTTAACCTCTCCTCTCCCCACTCCCACGTAAAACCACATCGGGCGAACACCTTTCCCTCCGTTCGATTGTGATACGTTCGGAGAAAACGAACGGCTCTATGAAAATCGACACGGATCACTGGAAACAACTCCGTTACCGGTATCGCCATTTTCTATGTACAGTTATTTACACACACTAATCCACACAGACACACATATATCTATAAGTATGTACGAAACGTTCCACAAGTATCATGCACTTATCTTAATACCGATTTGTGACGCAATTCGTCGTGCAAGTTCGAAAGTCCGATCGATGAAGCGAGAAAGAGAGAGAGAGAGAGACAGAGAGAGAGAAAGAGAGAGAGAGAGTGAAAGAAAATAATCAGACAAAAAAAATAATAGAACGGTATAGGTCGCGATAAATTGTATAATATTGTGGTTGCGATCGAGAAAAAAAGGAAAAAAAATAAAATAAATCGCCGATGAAATTAATTTCTTCGATTCTCGGTGAATTTATTGTGAAGGGCGGAAATATGAGGTCCGATGGGTTTTCTGGGAGGTTGTCGAGTGGTCGTAATGTAGATGTTCGATCGGAACCCCTCGAAAATTTTGCGAGGGTGACCCCGGTCCGGGGGCGCGTTCGTGCGTGTGTGTGTTATCGATGCCTCGTGTATGGGGATTCGATAGGAACGTCATTTTGCCACGGGATCTCATGTAACTCAGATCCGTCGCGATGTGATAAGATTTTGGTCATAAAAAAAATCTCGTTCATATATATTTAGATATATATATATATATATATATATATATATATATATATATATCTATATATATATATATATATAGATATATGTATGTATGATAGTTTTTTTTGTGTTATGGAGTTGTACATAGGAGATCTCGTTTAGCTCGCGTGCTTGCAGATAACAATCGAGATACCAGAGCTCGGAATTTTTTTTTGTTGTCCTGTTATGAGGATTCACATTTTTTTATGTAATTTACAGACAGCAAGGAAATTAAAAAAAAAAAAATCTCGGGATTATTTAAATCATCATAAATGGAAAATAATAATATCAATAATAATAATGATTTTTCTAAAATGTATAATAATATTATGGATGAAATAACAATAATGATAATTTGTGGAAAATGTATAACAATATAGTAGATAAATAATAATGATATTAATAAATTTTAGAAAATATTGTTCGACTCATTAAATGATTCAGTTGGTCCTCTACTCATCGTAGATCTCAATCACAATAACCATTCCACAAATCTCCACAAGTAAATTCACACAATTGAAAAACAAATAGTAATAATAATAATCATAATAGTGTCTAAAATAATTTTTTAACGGTCAAAGTTTTGTAAAATTGATAATTCCGAATAACGAAATTTATTATTCCAGTTTGCTCATATAGTCTATAAACAGTCTTATAAATTGACCATACATATGTTTTTTTTATTTTTATTCGAGCTACAGCTCTGTTACAATGTATACATATATCTATATTTCTCGGTGTGTCATCTGACCCCGGGCACTTTGGTTACCAATAGCGTTTGGAGTCTATGTGCACCGGGTGTCCTTGCGGAATGAAAGTAGCCTGGAAAACGTGACCTCACGTTGCCCAGCGGTGAGTAAGACTCGCTCGTGGATCTCGTATCTATCCTCAACCCTCCCCTCCCCTCCTCCCCCTCCCTCGTCGGTTCTTGGTTTAGGTTTTTGCGTCTCTCGACTCGGAATAGACGTGTTCCAGTCGATTTGGCCGACCGAGGATTTCAACCGAACGAGCGAGAACGGTCGATAGCCCCAGATTGTTTCTCTCGACCTCTTTTATTTCAGTTTACGATGCTGTCGAAATTTCATGAAATAATTTTGTGATTCTTATCATCTCGAGATCTCTGCTCATCGATCAATCGAATCGAGTTTTATTTGCACAACTTTTGGAAAGATTTTTTAAATAATAATAATAACAATAATAATAATAATAATAATAATAATAATAATAATAATAATAATAATAATAACAATAATAATATATTTATACTATTATTATTGTTGTTATTATTATCATTATCAATGATCTTTATTTATTTGAGATGCTGTTGAGATATTGTGCATAGATTTTTGTTGTTAAGTTGAAGAAAAAAAATTACGAAATATCGAATTGGAATTGCAAACATGAATTTTTTTTTTATCGATCGTCAAATTTATTTGTTTTGCGGTTGACTGTTTATTCGATGTCGATTGCAATTTGTAATTTATTGAGGGGAGAGTTAGTTGTTGTTCGAGCAATTTGAGGATTTTTTTCAAGAAATTATTTTTGGGTTTATTGATGTGAAACTGAGTGATTATTTTTATCATGACTTTATTATACTTTGATCCATCAATTAAATAAAAATTGTTGGAATACTGGTGCGATTAACGATTTTATTTATTTACGAATTGTTTATATTTATTTATTTAAATTATTTAAATTATTTTTATAATTAAATGAAGAAATTTTTTATTTCTTCTCAAGTTTATCTTATCATTATCGAACGTCTCGAATCAACGTTGTCGACAGCATGCGTTGAGCTATCGGATTTAATGAATTTATTTTACACGGTTGGTCGATGTAAAATATTAATTATCCCGTTCTTCCGCAGATTCCTCGAGGCGTGACGATCGCCTGGAGTCTGGGTCGCGGTCGAGGAAACTCACTACTGGATCCAACCACGGTGCATCCACATTATCGTCATCGTCATTAACATCCACATCGTTATCGACTATCGTCGGTACTAAATATTATTATTTTTTTTTCAATTAAAAAAAAAAAAACGTAAAAAATACATAATCATTCGTCTAATCTCGTGTTCGATTGGTTCGCGAGTGTCTGTGTCCCGTTGGTGTCTAAAGAGTTTGATCGAAAAAAAAAAAAAAAAAAAAAAATGCGTTAAAGTGCAACGAGCACCTGAAAATATGATCGGTCGTACGTAAAATCGGTTGGTGCAAAAAAACGTCTCATTCGAAACTGAACATCGTTTCGTTCGCGTATTTTTGCTCGTGATTTTTTTTTTTTCGAGAATTTTCGATAAATTTTTTTTTTATTCTTTTTATTTTTGTCGATTTTTTGGAATAACGTGAATAAGTGAAAATCGTGACAAGTAAGCTGGGGAAACACAAGGAGGCATCATGGAGACCGAAGAGCTCACCAGGCTCGTGGATGGAATCTACAAGGTCAGTGGAAAAAAAAAAAAACATTCCCTTTTTATTAATTTTTCCACAAACACAGACGATTTTCCGAAAGAAAAAAAACTAGTTTTGACTTTGAAAGATCGTAGCTCCGTCAAAAATAAAGTTACGAGGTTTTCACGCGAACCATTTGAAAGCTTGTGAAATTCTCCGTCGAATGAGCCCGAGTCGAATAAATTTTGACTCCTGCGTGACGAATTATCGCCCGAGGAAAATGAAAAAAAATTAATTCCATTTCAGACAAAATTTGAATCATCGGAATAATATTGAATTCTCTGATATTCCACAACCAGAAAATTCCGCACCTCGTGTGACTCATTCGAATAAGCCATAAAAAATCGTTCCTGCTTCATAAATTCATAAATCAAATAAATAAATAATTATCCAAACGAATGAAAACAATTTCAAAGCTTCAAAAAGATAATTTTTTCAGACCACAAAAAAAAAAATAAAATAAATAAATAAATAAATAAATAAACGTGAAATTATGTTTCTGTGTTGGTGAAGACATTACGTAGTAATTTCTCGAACCATTGAACTCACAACTTTCACTCTGTCACTGTTATAACATTCACTGCTCCAATTGAGGAAAAAAAAAAAAAAATTGTCATGAGAATCGTGAACAATTATTCTTTCTCTCTTTCTCTCTCCATCTCTCTCTTTCCCTCTCTTACACAAAACTTTCGAGCCAACAACCGAGTCTCTCGAATGACGAATTAGAAAATTATAAATTCATTATTATTTTCAATGCGAAAGTCGTAAGGTCGAAAATGATAATTATTCATTGCTAAATGCTCCCCCCCCTCCCCCTCCTCCCTCCTCCCTCGCCGGCATGTCGCTTGTGAAACGTTACATTTTCAATCTCCGCGACTGCTCGAGAGACACGCAACGATCTCGTGACTATCGCGTCCTCGGTGTGTCCGTATGAACGCATTGTTATTTTCATTCGTGTGATAATTGAAAACGTGAACGGGATTATCTCATCCTCGTAGTCGCGTAGTTTCACTCGCTTCGCTAATGCGAGGACGAGGCAACGCCTCACCTCCCCCCCCCCCCCCTCTTCCACTTCTCCTCATACAACTCGTGTTTGTCTGGCGTTCCACGAGAATAATTCGAATATCAGTGAGAAAAGTAATATCGAGTGTCAAACCGGTATGCAATTGCTGCTTATCTTATGTAACGATCCGAACCAGGATATCAGTACTTCTCATACGTACTTCCCTCGCAATCATTCATCCGTGTCACAACCCGATAAATAAAAACATTTTTCACATCTCATCGAAGATTAATTTTATATCACGGAGATAATTTTTTTTTCTTTCTCGACAGGAATTAACATTCGGTGGGAAACTGTCGATCAGTTATTCAATAAACTTATCTCAACCATACACGTTTCTTCGTTTCAATACATTTGCAAGATTGATTCGAAAAATATGGATAATAATAAATAAACGTAATAATGTTTGTTTTGTTTTTTTTTTCTCGTCAAATTGATTCAGTAAATTTATTCGAATGAAACAAATATGACAATTTAGTCGTTATTATTTTTTTTTCACGAATCATCATTTTTACAGACACTCGAAAAATTTTGAGAAATTTCAATCTTTACATCGAATGGTAATTTAGTCGTTATTATTTTTTTTCACGAATTAACATTTTAATAACCACTCGAAAAATGTCGATAAATCTCAATCTTTATATTCAAGAATCAGTCCGAAGCAACAAAAATATATTTATATACAATTATAAAATATAATAAATTTACTTATATATCTTTTATTTTTTGTTTCGTATCAATCAATTTCATAAAATAATACAACCGTGAATTGTTATTACATTGTCAAGCCTTCAATTCTCATAATTATTACGTCGGTGTGAATATACATATATATGTAATGAGATGAGTAATTTCAATGGGTTGTCATTCGAGTGATATTCATCGGTGCTTCACTTGTTCATTGACGCTGATGATATGTCTTTCGCTTCTCGTTCCACCCTCTCGTAGCATAATATCCATATACATATATATATGTATGTGTGTCCCAACCGAGTCACACGCAAAATCTCTCATGCCCAGGATCACCCCCCCCCCCCCCCCACCCCTCTCTCAACCCCATGTCCCATCAACGACGAAGCCAGAAGCTCCATCTCCCCGAAGTTATTCAACTCCGCTCGAGGCTAGGCTCGAACGTTAATCTTGGGTGATGGAATTTTCGCGGAAGCAAAGCCCCCCCCCCTCCCCCCAACCTCTCTTAACGCCCTCGCCCGTGTGCAACGTGGACTTGGAAGAGCGAGAGGGGGACAAGAGGAAAGGAGGAAATTCTTGGCTGTGGTTGCACCGATAGACAGCCACGGGGAAGCGAAATAAAAAATCTTGGGGGGTTGGAAAGGGGGTGAATCATATCTGCATGTGATCTCTATACATCATGTATATCAGAGTGGTGCCTAGCACGGGTAATTTCTCAATAAAAATTGCGAAGACTTTCAAATGGGTTCGAAATAATTCTGAAAAAAATGTTTGCAAACCCCATATTCGTTTCGCCATTTTGTTTTCGGTGATTCGAATAATTTTGTAGTAAACTAGACATCGTTCTCATGAAAAAAGTATATCTTACAAATTTTTCTCACGTTGATATTTTGGCTATGACAAATTAATTCGATAAACATTTCGTGGTGCGTGATTTCGAAAGAAAAAATTAAAAATTTCACAGGCACGGGTGAATATTGAGATAGGTCGAGGGAAGTTGGCGAAAATGTTTTTTTGAATTATTTGCAACCTATGTGGAAGCTTACGGAATTTTAATTAAACGATGACCCTTGCCAAGGACCACTCTGATATATATGTATGTAGAAGGCGATGGGAAAATCATCCCCTCCCCCCTCCGTCAACCCGACTGCACTCTGAAGCACCGGTTGAATTTCCAGGACCCTGAAAACCTGCATTATAAAGGCTCTCGTCGTCGTCGTTGTAGTCGGAGGGGGTTTCGGTGTTGCCGTTACCGCAAAATTTTCCCCGATAATTAGGTGTCGCCTCGGAAAATTAGGAAAGGGCGACGAACCACCCCTAGGAATGGGAAAATGGTAAAACGCGACGCTGGGTGGAAAGAGAGTCTCCCGGTTAAGCGCACGGCGGGAGGATGATCGGTTTCGTAATCTTATCAGTCGTTAGGTGCTTTTGGAAAACGCGGAAAAATAATCAATTTTCGTTCAAAGTCTCGTCAAAAATTTTTTCCAATGTTCATCTGATAATTGTAAAAATTTGTACATCGTCAATCAGACTCGCCAAAGAGTCTAATTATCGTCCGAAGAAATTTAAGTAGTAAATAATTCACAATTAATTTTCAAATATGCACCTAAAATCATCGATTAATTACGAATTGTTATTTTTTTTTTGTTGAAAATTAATTCGACGCGTTTCATTTAGCCCCGGTCTGTCATTGGCAATGGCCCTTTCCGCAGATTTTCACGAGGAATTCTCATTCCCGTTAACGCCTTCCCACTCCTCTGTTTTCCCCCGCCCTTCCTCTCCATGCGTCGTGCACTTACTCCATTTCTTCGTCTCGAGCGTTCTACGTGGCTCGTAATCCGTGTGGCTGAGCGACACAAGAACCAACGACACTTTCACTACCCCCGGAACGCGAGCTCGACGTTCCCCGACGTCGCGTCTCATCGTAATAACGCTCGACTAATTCCTTCTCGTCATTCTAGACTCGAGTCGACTCGTTATTTCGTTCTTTCTCGCTCAGCCCTCTCTCTCTCTCTCTCTCTCTCTCTCTCTCTCTCTCTCTCTCTCTCTCTCTCTTGCACAAGCACACACTCACGGTCCCGGTAAACAGGTGCTACTCCCGCGGCCATTGTAACTGAACGTTGAACAAAAAAAAAAAAAAGAGGCGAAAAAGTGTAGCAATTACCGAGATGGATTAACGACTGCCAGACGGTTAATACAGCTCCGACTGCTTTCCGACAGCACGACATATGTGCTCGCAGTCACTTATCTCCAGCTTGGTGGAAAACGATAACGATTGCCGGAAAAAAACCCATTTAAGCTTCACAAAAAACAACCCGAGCAATCCCGTCACGTTTAATTCCCGTCTTTCAATTTTTCACACAAAAGCTTATAATATTCCAGACGCGTCAATAATGGAAATTCCATGGTTTCCCGTACAAGGGACACGTGATGTTGATAAGAACCTCCAGGACCGGATAGATCGTCGAAAAAGCAAACGAAATGTCCTTTACCATTTCTTTCTACGACGAAAATTCGCCGAGTTATTCGCGTTCGAAGTTTCCAGCCAATCACGGGACTTGATTCCAACGGCGACGGAGCTTACCGAACCCCGTTAGGAGCTTTCAATGGCCCTTTTCGAACGCAAATATCTCGGCCAATTTTCGTCCTAGAACAAAAACGCAAAGAGCAATTTGGTTCCTCGAGCGAAGATCTATCCACTTCGAGATCTACCCAGCACTTTAAACACGTTTTTGTATCTACATTAAGGGTTGCCAGGGAAAAAAAAAGCAACCAACACGTTTTGCGATGTAATTCGACGCGGTGTGGCATAACGAGTGGATGAGGAATTAAGATTCAAAGGGATACCGGAACGATCGAAGACGTCAGGGTGAGGGAAAAAATGTATAGATGTACAAAGAAGGTTGATGGGGGGGTGGGGAGGGTTTAACCGGGATCATCGGTAGTCGTCGGAGATTCGAAGAGACGCGATGGTTTCCACGCCTCGTAATCCCGGCTGATCCCTTAATTTTCGCGGATCCCGTTCGCCCTACGGGTCCAACCACCCTCCCTTCATCCCCTCCACGGTCTCCCACCCCCTCTCCGGGGTTCGTCGGTGTATCGGTGCTAACGCAGCGCGAACCGCATAGCCGGGTTGTTCGCTCGTTCGCGAATCGGAAGCCAATTAATATCCATACTCTCATCCCCCCCCCCTCCTGCCACCCCCTGGTGTCTCGCCCAGCCGCAACGTTGAATATCCGGTGATTCCACCGGCGTTACGTTCCTCTTCATACAGTATCGTGTAGTTCGGTGTACTTTGTTGGAGCGCAGCTGGAAAACGAGAGAGAGAGAGAGGGACGGAGAAAGGGCTCGAGCCACGAAGGGCTGGGACGAAGGGCTGCGAGGGGGTGGATGAGTCGAGTTTCGAAAGCTATGGGAAACACGGTTTTGTGTGATAAACTCGCGCCGTGGGGCTCGCTTGTCAACGAACGAAGGGACCCTCGCCCTCGACCTCGCCTCACAACAACCCCCATTCACCCACCGCCCCTTTACCGTCACCTGACACACCTAAACTTCTCGGTGTCACGCGATAACAGCCGGCCACCGACAAACCTCTTGTAACCTCGTTACTCGCGACTCTACCGACTACCAACGTTTCTCGGATTCCCATCTCGCGCGGTCGTTTCTCCATGGTTTACACCCTTAAAGGTGTCACGACAATGTGCAATTTTTTTCCCCCCCAAAAGTTGAATTTTCGGGTGGATACTTTTTTTTTACAGCTCACAGGCGGATTGGAAAACGAAAAGTTTTTTTTATCGAAAATACATTTTTAAAGTGTAGGATGACGTCACGGGGGCGGAATCTGGTGGTTCGATCGACTTCGTATTTGTTAGGAGTATCTCAAAATAATTTTTCTACGACCTGGCACAAGATTTTTTTTGAATATTTTGCTTCGTTTAGTAATGATACATTTTTTCATTCATTTCTCATTCGTGGTAAAAAAACTATCTTTGATTTTGAATCAACAGCGTGTCCACAATTTTCGCGAAAATTTGACGAAAATTTTACGACACGTTTTACAAATCATGTGGAAGAGAATTGGCATACTGGATATGAATTTATTTCACGGATTAGTTGTGAAAAAAAATAAAATCAAGGACTTAATGTTTTATTTTGAAGACGATCGCGGTGTCATGATGCCTTAAGAACGGCGGTGGTTCGTTATCGTCGAACAGTACACGCTAACTGCGCACCATGGCCAATTACAAAGTTCGCGGAGTCTCTCGACAACATCCCATTTTTGGACTTTCGATGATCTTTTTTTTATCGTTTTCCATTTTTGTTTTTCCAACAATTTTTTTTTCTTTCACAATTAGGTAAAAAATTTTGTGGAATTGTGGTTGAAAGTAGGTCAGTCGAGATAGAATAATGAAAAAAATCCTGAGACGCAAAAATTGAGTGTCCTTCGAAGTTCGAGGGTCGGAAAACGAGATGGCAGGTTTTTCGAAAAACTTTGACACGATTCGTTGATTGAATTTTTTATTTTCAATGATTGAGTTGCAACGAAATTTTTAGCTCACCGACGATTTATCGATCGTTGGAAAGTAAATGAATAAAATTAATATCGCAGGGTCTGTCTGAATTCCTATGGGGTGGAATGGGGTGAGGGGGAGGGTGGGGGTGACCTAACGAGGGTGGTACAACGACACTGGGCTCGGGGGTCACGCACGGGCCGATGGTTTTTGCGAGTTATGGTGCTCGAACCGACGTTCGTTAGGGCTGTCATTACGATCGCTTGTCCTCCAAACTCGGTGCATCTCATCCCCGCCCCCTTTATCCCTTGATAGGGATTAATTTTTAATATCCCCACCCCCCACCCCTTACGCCACAAAGGGTGAAGACCCTATTTCTGCAGGGTTTTCATCGACCAGCACGAAACCGCACACATGGAACGTTCACGACTGTTCGATGTGTGCTAAGTCATGCCCTTGAAGTCGGCCCTTGGACTTGGGGCGCTTATGGTCGCTGAAATTCCAACATTTCACGGACTGTCAATTATTTTTTTATTTATTTTTTATATATAGAGCTTGACAATGGAAAAGGCACGTAATGGAAACGTTTGTTGTTGCATAAAATCATGTAAAAGTTTATCGAAATTCACTAGTAGATAAAATAAATTTTATTCGTTGCCAACAGTGAGCTATAAAGTATTTAAAGAAAAAACGATATGTTGTATATTGTGTTTCAAGGACGTGAAGAAGACGATTTTTGTGAGTGTGAAGAAAAAAAAACAGATACTTTTTGTCCGACGAAGCGAACGTAAAACCGCAATTTTGTGCACAGCGTGTCATAAAGTATGTTTTTTCGACATTGCGTTGATTTGTCTTTTGAAATAGACGCGGGTCAGTGATAATGTGAGGCGAATGATGTTTTTGAAATAATTTTTCAGTAGTTCGCGTAATCGGTTCAAATTCAAAATTTACTTTAAAAACAAAAGAGAATGAACACAAAATTATCTTGAAGGTGAAAAACCTGAAAATGTTGCGATTTTCACGAAAAAAAAATTCGCAAAGTCCCTATTTTTCATTATTTCAATCTAAAAATTGAACCCGATGCCGTCTAAATTCTCTACTTCCAGAGAAAAAATATCCAGATAGTGATTGTTGATAAAAAAAATATATATATTTATTTTGAAAAATAAACAATGAATGTCCTGAATCACGATTGATTTTTCTTTCGGCGGGCTTTCTGATCCCAGTGTGCAATTTGAGGGTTGACGAAAATTGATTTTTCAAAAATGTTCACATCGTCGCGATCTCATTGACAAACTTCGTGTTTCTCGTCCTTCTCCACCTCCTCCCACCCTCGCCTGAATTAATTTTTACCTTTCACGCGCAATTCTATGAACGAAAAAATATTAAAAAAAACAGAGAAGGAAGAAAAAATTACAAAAAAATAGAAAAAAATGAAAATTCGTTACCATATCCTCCGCACTGTTCTCTCCGTGTTTCTCCGGGTCTGTGAGAGCGTCACCCACTGTCACCGGGTTCTCGCTGGGTGAACGTTGCCCACAGAATGCCACACCGGCTCACGGTACCAATTACTTCTTTTGTTCCCCCCCCCCCTCCCCTCCGTCCCACCCGCCTCGACGGAACGAAAACACGGGATTAAATTATACTACATATTTTTTCTCGCTTCAACCCTCACTCGTCCCTTCGTCATCTCCGTCAATCCCACGTAGCTCTGTCTCTCTCTCTCGACTAAACGACGACGAGAACGCAGCGTGAAACAATGTCTTTTTTTTTCTTCCTTTTTTTTCTGTCTTCATTCAAATTCTTTCATTTTTTCATTCTTTCGTGTACAAAGCTTGTTTTTTTTTTCTTTTCCGTCGCAGCGCAGATCGAATTTCCATCGGGTTGACGTAAAAAAAAAACAAAAAAAAAAAAAATACGCGAAAAATTGTGGAAACGAGACGAACGGAAGGTTTTCTCATTTTTTCTTTCCTCTTATTATAATTTTTTTTCTTTTTTACGTTTTCAAAAGTCGCAAAACCGGTCGTTCAGAATTTTTTTTTTTCACAATTTGCATAATCAGCATAGCCAAGTTTTACGTTTCCGCGATGAAAAAAAAAAAATTATCCGGTCGGGTGGGTTGTTTCAATTTCGTGGATGGAAAAATGACGGAAGAAAAAAAAAAGAAATATTTTTTTTTCCTCTAATTTTTTTGTTTTGTTTTTTTTTTCATTTTTTTTTTTTTTTTACATTTTATTCTGGCACTCGAGTCGTCGGGTTTGTGGGAAATGGTTTTGGCTTGTGGCTTACGTCGACCGATTGGCATTCGATGTCGACGAACAAGTAGATACGGCCGTACAGAGACGGACGTATAATGATCCTTGACTATCTCGCGGCTCGTTACTTCGCGGTACGGCCCGCTCGTTGCATTATCGTGTGTTCTCACTGGGGACATGTGCGAACGTGGATCGTGTTGAACGATCTTCGAGGCCGATTGCACCATAACAGAGTAAATTGTGTATGCTCGCTGTCAATATCGAGTGCGTTGCGATAATACGTGAGAGCTACGTGTACGATATTTTCAAAACTTGAAGATCAACCAAAAAAAAAAAAAAAACAAAAAAACAATCTGACTGAAATGTTTATAAAAATGTATATTTCATTGTATAGCATTTTTATAAGAAATCTTGAAAGCAAAAAAAAAAAAAAATGTCATTGAAATATTATTCATGAGCAATTCCATCGAATATCGGACAATTTTGGACTTCACCATCTGGAATCTTCATGATATTCACACAGCTTGAAGTGCATGTTGACAAACGGATTTCCAATCTTTTTTCACATTTTTATTTACATTATTTTGGCAACTGTCGATTAAGGAATTTTTCATTTATTTCGTTTTCTTTCTATTTTTCAAGTATTTTTTTTTTTCACAAAGCTTAGGATGTTGAAAAAATATGTTGAAAATGTGTTTGTCACGTGAAATTGTCTCAGCTTTGCGATTGAAATATCAGTTTTTCATATCGACTTTCGAAAATCCATTTAAATCCGATTCGAAATATGAAAAGCTGTTTTTTTGGACGCTGCCCAAATTTTCGGAATTTTTAAAATTGTCTTATCGAAAAGCCGAGACAATTTCGAGTGACAGACAGATTTTTAACATTTTTTTCAACAGCGTGAGCGTGTGAAAAAAATTCTGAAAAAAAAAGAAAGTAAAATAAATGAAAAATGCTTTCATTGACAGTTGCCAAAATAATTTTAAAAAAATCTGGAAAAATTTGGGAATTTGTTTTTCATGCATATATATATATATATATATATATATATATATATATATATATATCTGCGTATTTAAAATTAAACAAATCCGTTCGATAAAATTCGTTTCAATAATTCTTCCCGCTCACAATTAATTCACACCACAAACGGAATATTCAATACAACCGCGATTGCAACATTCGTTATTCACCGAACTAATGATAAATGCAAATCGACGATAATACGAATATAAAACATGATCGAAATTACATTAAAAACAAATATTTATTAAAAATACACTCGATTGAATTTGAAATTTTTATTATTTATTTTTTCATTTCGTCCGTACCGACAATTATGCAAAATACGCAATTTTCCATGAATCACACACGTGACCGCGAACTCGAATGCACGCACGTTTGTATTATTCACCTCGGAATGGACAAATATGCGTGTTTGGCAAGCGTACAACCGTCCAATCGAACGTCGAACGAATATCAATGAACGCTCAGTGGATACAGTCAACGACTGGTCAGACGTGAATTTAATTTTTGAAGTGAATACTTCTTGAACGACACAGGATCGGCTCACCAGCCAGCGCGTTGTAGGACGGGACAAGAGAATGAAGGAATGAAAGAAGAGAGAGAGATGGGAAGAGAATGATGCGTGAGCCGTGGATATGCGAGTGAGAGCGAGTGAGTCAATGCAGAGAGGGGGCAGGATCGCACACCTAACTCTTGAAGATTAACGAATAAGAATCGATTTTCATAACCCATCGATTTTCGGTGAAAAAATTTTTTTTTTCGTAAAAAAATTTTTTTTTTCCATATAAAAACCATTTTTTTTTCTACTAAAAACGAAAACTCGGTTACCAGAGACATATGAAAGGGTATCCCTATGTGAATCAACCGTTGGATCATCCATACAGAGCCATATCCATGTGAAAGAACCGTTTAGACCGATTTTCCTGAATTTTGGGGGTCTAAAAACCTTTAAAAGTCCGAAAAAATATCTTTCGGCTTGGATACGACCGAAACGACGTTCACTACAAACCTTTTCACACCCAACTCTATAAGATAAACGCATAAAAATCAATTTTCCTGACCCATCATTTTTCCCCAAAAAAATTTTTTTTTTCGTCAAAATAAATTTTATTTTCATGAAAACATCGATTTTTTTTCCACCCGAAACGAAAACTCGGTTACCAGAGACATATTCAAGGGTGTCTGTATGTGAATCAACCATTAGATCACCCATACAGAGCCATATCCATGTGAAAGAACCGTTTGGACCGATTTTCCTGAATTTTGGGGGTCTAAAAACCTCTAAAAGTCCGAAAAAATATCTTTCGGCTTGGCTACAACAAAAACGACGTTCACTACAAACCTTTTCACACCCAACTCTATAAGATAAACGCATAAAAATCGATTTTCCCGACCCATCATTTTTCCCCAAAAAAAAAATTTTTTTCGTCAAAATAAATTTTTTTTTCATGGAAAAATCGATTTTTTTTCTACTACAAAAGAAAATTCAGTTACTAGAGACACATATAAGAGTATCTGCATGTGAATCAACCGTTAGATCACCCATACAGAGCCATATCCATGTGAAAGAACCGTTTGGACCGATTTTCGTGAATTTTGGGAGTCTAAAAACCTCTAAAAGTCCGAAAAAATATCTTTCGGCTTGGCTACAACAAAAACGACGTTCACTACAAACCTTTTCACACCCAACTCTATAAGATAAACGCATAAAAATCGATTTTCCTGACCCATCATTTTTCCCCAAAAAAAAAAGGGTTTTTTCGTCAAAATAAATTTTTTTTTCATAAAAAAATCGATTTTTTTTCTTCTACAAACGAAAATTCGGTTTCCAGGGACACATACGACGGTATCCCTATGTGAATGAACCGTTGGATCGACCATACAGAGCCATCTCCATGTGAATCAACCGATAGACTCGATTTTCGTCAAAATTGGGGGTCTAAAAACCTCTAAAAGTCGAAAAAAAAAATGGTTTCGGCTTCGCTACGACCGAAACGACGTTCACTACAAACCTTTTCACACCCAACTCTAGAAGATTAACGCATAAGAATCAATTTTTCCGATCCATCGATTTTCGTCAAATTTTTTTTTTTTTTTTCATAAAAAAAATCATTTTTTTTTCTACTGAAAAATTCGATCGAAAAGAAAGAAAGATTATTTTTCCGTTGTTTCGTTGTGAAGAGAATCGATTGGAAATTCGAGACACAGTGAGAAACCACTGGATGACGTCAAACGTCGAGTCAGTCGTCTCGGAAAACCGAGCGGTCGACCGACGACGGCCCCCGCGGGCCACGGCGTGGGGGAAGGGCGGACAGAGGGGGAGGGGGGGAGGACAGTCAAGGAATCTGAGACAGAATTCCTCCGATAACGTTTCGCGTTCGACTCGCGCAAACGATACTCGATCGTCTTCCTCCGATTTCCTCCCTCCTCTCTCTCTCTCTCTCTTTCTCTTTCTAACTCTCTCTGAACTCCGAATCGACGTTTCTCTCTCGTGTTTGTCCCTCGTACACGAACGTCCTCCGCGTCATCGTATTTCCTCACCGTTTGCAATATTCCCCATGCAATCCCATCTCAATTGACGTGGACGCGAAATGTACGTTAGCATTTTTTTTTCCTTCTTTCCAATCGTCTTTTGAAAATTGCCAAAAAAAAAAAAAAATTATTTCTGTTGACTATTTTCATTTTTTCAAAATTTACACGTTATTTAAAATGTAATATTGATATTTATCAATGCAATTTTCCATCATCATTCTGTTGTATATCATTTTTCCTCATATTTTCAACTTTTTCTGTAATTGCCATGAAAAAAACAATGATTTTTTTTTTCAACGCTTATGCAGTTAAAAAAAAAACATATTAAAAATCTGTTCCTCCCGTGAAATTGTCCAAGCTTTTTCGTAAAAACATCGTTTATTCATTTCGAATCTCGAAAATCCATCGAAATCGAAACCTAAAAATCGGTTTTTCGGACGTTGCCCAAATTTACAAAAAAATGTCAACCTTCTTATCGAAAAGCTGAGACAATTTCACGAAACATCAATTTTTTTTCGACCCAAGTTCTGCCCAAGTTCATAATTATAATTAACTAAAGAAAGAAAACTTCAATGTAAAAATTAAATTTTCGAAATAAAATCATCATCAATGAATTATTCAAGTCATCGTTGCATTGGATATTGTTTATAACATTAATATTCACGAATATACGATGAACGATAAAATTTGAACACAGAATTGTCGAGCAGTCGACGTCACAGATGATTTCCTCGAAGGTTTACGTTGAGAGAATATAAATGGCCAATTAGCGGATATCTATGCATTTTCCAAGAGCAGATGGGAAAAGGGGTGGGGGGAGGGGGGAGGGGGTAACGTCTGTTCATGCGTTCAAGGGGATAAGTTTCGTCGTTCCATCCTCGATCTGCGTTTCACCGTCGCAATATCGTTCAGCCATCGTCGTTTGTGCTTTAGTCTCGAGCTTGCATATATATATATATATATATATATATATATATATATATATATATATATGGACGAATGTCTCATCGTGTCACAGTGGCATTGTCGAGCAGATAGCACAGCTGGAGGGGGGTCGTTGAGTGAACGTTCCGCAGATCCTTTTCACGTGAAGCAGATCAAACGAACCCTTTCCCACTCGCGTCTTTGTCTCTTTTGCAACGCATGATCCCCAACGGTTATACATGTGCGGTAACGTTGGTTCGCGTTTAATTCAAAGCGAATCTAACGATAACGTTGACGCTCCTCATCGTCGCGAACAACGAACAACCGTGGAGAATTCTTCTCATTACTTGGTTCGCGACTTTGTCGACGTTCAACACATCTACCAATACCCACACACACACACACACACACACACACACACACACACAGGTCAGCTCTTAAGTTCGTGTGGTTTCAACGTCACGACAAATATTTTAATTGGAGACACGACGTTGTAGAATGTAAAACCTTGAATTTTGTGAATTTTATTTATTTATTTATTTATTTATTTATTTATTTATTTATTTATTTTTCATTGTTTCTGGTTATTGAGTCGCTAAAACAATTTTTTCATTTTATTTTTCAAAACTGACTTTGTTAATGAGTATAAATATTTAGTAATTTTTATGAATTTTATTAACTTTATTAATTTTATTCATTTTATTTATTTAATTAATTTTATTAATCTTATTAATTTTGTTAATTTTGCCAATCGATAAATGGTCAATGAAAGAATCGCTCATTATCACATTCGACAATTCGACGATAGTACCAAACAATTCGCTTATTGCAGATAAGAAATTATTATTATTATTATCGTAAATATTATCATTATTATCATTTTCTATCGAGAACTAACGAGACAACAATTATTGATAGCATCGAAATTCTAAAAATATGTTTTTTTCAAATTTATATTTTATTGTTTTAGTTTTCGTTTCCCTATTTTTTTTTTTTTTTTCGTCGAACTTCACATACGAAATTTCGTACTCGTGTATCACCGGTCACCACGAGATTCCCCTTAGGTCGTTCGATATCCCAATTTCGTGGCTCGCCCCTTTCATCCGGATTCGAGGGCTCATCCTGTGGTTTTTTTTTTTTACTTTATACTTTTTCCTTTTTTTTTTCCTTTCACGATCGAACCGAATAACGTTCGAGTATGTGAAATTAAAAGCAAAGGGATTGGTACAACGTCGCAAAAAAAAAAAAACAAAAAAAAAAACCGAAAAATAACAAAACGGAATAATAAACGAAGAGCTGAAGGACGAAAAAAAAAAAAACAAAAAATAAAAACGTCGAAATAACGTCCACGCGAATAATTCACCACGTCGAAAAAAAAAACAAAAAAAAAATATTGAAAAACAATTTTACAAAAATAATAAAAAAGATCGAAAAAGAAAAAATTGAAAAAAAAAATAAAAAATTGATGTTTTCCTGGGTTCGAGCATTTCCTCGATGAATATTTACGAGTAGCTATCTCGACTCCGTGTCTCTTTCGTATCGCCTTTAACCACTTTTTTTTCTATAACCGGTGGTTCACCACCGCGACCTTCAACCCTTCCGTCAGCCACATACATATAGATATATATATATATGGAGTTATATTTTGTCTCTCTCTCTCTCACTTTGTCCCCCGCAGCTTCAGCGAAATACACTTTACCCATACCCACGATAATCATTTTTTTTTTCCTTTTTGCATCTCTTCGTTCCGATGTCCTAGCTTTGGTTGTCTTTTTTTTTTTCATTTCATTTCTCCGTCCTTTGCGCCTCGCTGTCATAAACTGCGGAAGGCCAGGGGGGGGGATCTCTCGGATTTATCTCTTTTTATTCACCGCACGTCAATCTCGACTCTGGTATCGATGTTACCCTCGGTGCAACGGTTTTCATAGCCACCCTCTCCCCACACTCGATACGACATTCGTTCTTCACTGACCTTTGTTGGAAAAAAGGGGGAAGGAGAAATAATGGTAAAAAAAGGAGTAGAGGATTTTTAGAAACAATAGCAAGACAATGAGAATTTTTATTCGCCAGTCGTTCATCGGTGTTAATTCTTTTTTTGTTCTCTCTCTCTCTCTCTCTCTCTCTCTCTAACTGTTAAAAAATATAGCAATATTTTATATCATATATGAGCCATTTAATTGAATATTGAACAATTTTAGGATTCACTTAAACTGCATGTTGAAAAACTAATTCACACATTTTTTTCATTTATTTCGTTTTCTGTTTTTTTTTTTTTTCAAGTATTTTTCGCACGTTCAGGCTGTTGAAAAAATATCCCAAAAATCTCTTTGTCGCGTGTAATAGTCTCAGCTTATCGATGAGAATATCAATTGTTTCATTTCGACTCTCGAAAATCCGTTGAATCCGAATGTGAATCATAAAAATCGATTTTTCGTCCGTCGCCCGAATTTTGGAAATTATTTCGACACTCCTATCGAAAAGCTGAGACAATTTGACAAATTATATGAGATTTTTAAGTTAGGTTCTCCGTAAATTTTCTTATAATCAAATGAAGAACATTAAATATCGATATTCGATGGAATGGCACATATATTTTAAAACGTTTTTTCCGATTGAAATTTTTTTATTTCGATTAAAAAAGAAATAAATAGAAATTGAAAAAAAAAAAAAAAAATGTGAATCGTGGATTCGCCAAGTGAATCGTGGTCTTTTGGATTTGGGTATGGGACAAGTGAGATTGTCCGTTACGGTATGTAAGAAGCTTTTGAAAAGGCGTTGAGACGAGATTGTTTGGCCGGGGGGGGGGGGGAGGAAACCGGATCGAATTTCCTCGGTCGTCCACTTCCGTCGGGCCACCGGTTTTGCCATCGAATAACGCTTACCCGGCCGGCTAGACTCTCGATTTTCCGACCGGAAATTTCCATAATTCTCGGGTCCGTGAGCGTGTACACGCTGCTTGTGCCGCTTCGACGTTCCTACGGAACGAGGTTTCACCGATTGCTCACCGTTGAGGAAAGGACGAGCTTCCAGACCACGTGCCAGCATTCAACTATGCCGCTGGTTTCCGTTTTTCTTTATTTTTTTCTTTCTAAATTTATTTTTATTCACTTATTTTATTTTTCTTCAGGTTTTTTTTTTTTTTTTTGCTCCATTCAACTTCCATTCACTCGGGGACCGAGTGAGAGTCGTTCGTCGTTCGCGTATCCTTGACTCGCTCGTCGTAGCATCGCGTCATTAAAATTCAATCATTTCCCAAGGCCATTGAATTGTATATATATATATTTATAAATATATATATTTATTTTTTTTTTGAGACATTGAATGACACCATTTTTTTTTATCGATTTTACAATTTGTGGCAATTTGATTTTTTCACACTTTTATATTTGGTTGACAACGATTTTTTTTATTATTGTTTATTTCGTTTTTTTTTTGTTTCTCGAAAAGAAAATGAAAAAAAATTGTGATAATTATTTTTTATTCGTGAGGGAACTATGATGGATGGGATAATGTTTGTCGATTAGGATTGTTGGTCTCAACGTTGAATGTGGAATATAATTGTGATTGAAATACTCTCCAAGCTCATTCGATGATATTTTAAAAAATATATTTTTTGATACTTATAATTATAATCTTTTTGAACAATTAAAAAAAAATCCATTTCAAGCCACGAGTGCATGAAAAATAACAAAACCTTGCTATCTGGTGATCATGTATATAATTCTTGCGTAAAAACGAAAAAAAAAAAATTGAACCACACGCCAAAAATTATTTTCACCACACAGTAAAAAAAATAAAATAAAATAAAATAAAAAAACCCACGACAATCGTAAATCGTTTATCGCTTTGATCATTCGTTCAAACGTTGAACTCTGAACCATAAACCCTGCAACGTCGTTACCAATTGTGCACCACGAGAGTTTCCCTTGAAAAAAAAATAATCCCCCCCCCCCCCAAAAAAACATAATAATTTAGACCCACAAAAAAAACGTATCGTACATTAAAATTTAAAAAAATGTAAAACCAGTCAAAGGCCATTTGTAATTCTGATTGTTCCGTTCAAATGCAAGACATTGAACTTCGAACAACTGCAACGTCGTTGCGCATGCGCATCGCAAGAATTTTCCGTGAAATCACGTCGATTCGAGTTTGCCGGAACTGTTTTTCTTCGTGGCGTTGAAACGAGTAACACGGGTTCGACGTGACATCGAGCTCGACGAGCCAAGTCGAGCCAGAAAAAATGAAAAAAAGAAAATAAAAAAAAACCACGTAAAAGTTAAACGCGATGCCACGACGTACGGTTTACTCTCGCTTTCGCTATTATTTCCGCGTCTGGCTCGCCTCACTCGTGCCGCCACGGTGCGCTACGCTCTCGTTTTTTTTTCTTCTCGTACGCTTCAATTTTTTTCTATTCATTTATTTATCTATTATTCTTTTTTTTTTATTTCATTTTTATTTTTTCATAGCATCACGCGATCTGTTAATGGCACCAGCGTGCATATTTGCTCGAGGCAAACGGCGATAAACGAATCCCCCTCCCAACTCTTTTTTTCTCTGACGTCAATTAACAGTCACACAAACATTTTATCCAAACAAGGATCTGAAAGAAAAAGATAGAAAAAAAGAAACGCGATGAAATAATAATGAATAAATAAATAATGGGTTTACAATTAACACGTTGATATATTAGACTGCATTTTTTTTTTGTTGATATTTCAATTATATACAATCTCGAACAAACGTGCGTTTGGTTTTATCTCGATTTTGTCGAGTTTTCTTTTCTTTTTATCGTGTTCGTTTTTTTTTAATATTTGCAATCGACACGCGATTTTCTATTATTATTATTATTATTATTATTATTATTATTATTATTATTATTATTATATAATGTAATATATATAAAACGAATGGTAGTAAGTTTCACAAGTTCGATACATCGTCCAGCATAGTTTTCCAAATTTTCAAACCAATTTATTTAACCATCGTTTTTTCCCACAATCCATCGAAATAATTTTCATGATCGTGCTACATTTGCGTGACATTACCGTGATTGTCCGGGACCCTGAAAAATTGCACCTAAGCGTCCGATTTCCGTGTCACCGTGACGCCCGTGGCGAAACGAAATAAAAAAAAATAAAAAAAGTTGTAATAATGAGAATAACCAACTGACCCACTTGAAGTTCACGTCGCCCCATCCACTCTCTCCGAGTTCCACTTGTACGAGCTTTTTTTCTTTTTTGCCTTCATCGTCTCACGAATGAGTCACGCGAAAAAAAAAAAAAAAAAAAAAACAATAGGATAAACGTGAAACGACATGTACTTGTAATTTTCGATTGTCATTGTCGTGGAAAATCGATTATTATGGAAAGTAATGGAGAGAAATTCTTCGCAAGTTGGATTACAATATTGTGAACTATATAGCTATAATATATATTTTCAAATTCATCAACTTGAAATATAGTTAACTGCATAACTCGTGCAAATTTTATTATCGGACGATTTAATTGACTCGATGAAGAAAAAAAAATATCGATCTGCAGGAAAAAAAATGAAACCTCGGATAGAAATTTCTGCACAGCATGAAAAAAAAAAAAAAAACAATTCCATATTTTGTCATTGATTAATAAAAATATTGTTGAAATACTCGATGAAGAAAAAATATGCGATCGCAGAAAAAAATTATACATATACGTGAAGATTTATTTAATTGAGCTGCTAAAAATTTCGATACGATAATTCGAAAGGTGGGATTGAAGTGTCAAATCATTGAACAATTGTTTCACCATTTTTTCTTTATTTTTCGTCGCATTTTACAGTCGATGACCCAATTTTTTCCATGCTACAATTAGACAATAGAAAAAGACTGACATAGATAGTATTATAACTATGACCCAGCATTTTGCTTTTGCTTTCGCATAAATCAAGCTTCGTTTTGATGAAATATATATATTTATATTTCTTCGATGCGGTTCAAGATGTCAAGCTGAATATCGTCACACATGTAACGAAAAATCCATATAGTTTTTTTTTGTTATCACGCGATTAAAAAAAATAATAAAATTTAAGATTTTATTTTCGATCTCTAGCTCACGCAATTTCAAAGATATCGATCTGTGACCAAGTTTTCTCAAAATAAAATGTAAATGTAAAAAAATGTAAAATGATGAGAAAACCACGAGCAATGTTTCACTTTACATCTTGATAATTTTGAAAATGGTACAAAATTATGAGAAATCAATTTGCAAGGTTCTAATTTGCATCCTTGTCGTTGTTTTTTTTTCTCACTTTTTCATCGCAATGCATAGGGTTGCACACAGCCGGAACAGTTGAAAATCCGACTGGAAGCCTGGCCATCGGGAATAGAAGGAGAGGGGAAAAGGTAAACAAAGAGCGAGAGAGAAAATAGTTGCGAACACGAAGAACGATGATGATGCTGGTTTTGCTGGTAGTTTTGCGGCTGATGCACGGGATTGAGGCTCCGAGAAGTTCGGAGAAGCAACCGCGAGAAAGTCGCTTTCGCTCGGTTCGTGCTGCGCCAACATCTCAGGCGACGAGAGAGATCTCCGGACCGCCGCGATATTTTCACGTTAACGACTACTCACGACCTCCTCGAGGTACACATAATGCGATACCCCCGATTCCCCGAGCATGGAAAATCTTCTTCTCGATTCCACGTTGGGGCAATCCGCGATCGTCGCTTGTTATCAACTTTTGAAAAAAAAAATTTTCTGTGCGAAAGTTTTGAGAGTGAGAGAGAGAGAGAGAGAGAGAGATATTTCAGATTGGTCCCCATTTTGATTCTGTGTTTCAATCTCGCGCTGCCGGACAATAATGTGGTTCGAAATGAATTTTCAAAAATATCCCCAAAAGTTGAGCTCCCCAACTAGATTCTTGACTCTGCCGCCAGACTTTCAAAGTTTGCCATTTAAATAACAGTGTTTTTTTTTCTTCGTATTTCACGATTCTCTTTTATCGTGACGGAAGTTCTGCATCGTGGATAATACCGTAGATTATAAATAATTATTTGTTTCGAGTTATTCTACGTTGGAGATACTTTTTTTTTTTTTTTTTTTTTCATTTTGACTAACGCAAAAAAAATGTAATATAGTTGGTAAAAAAAAACTTACGAAGTGGGAATTTTTTCCTCGTGCAGTCTTTCACTCATAATGACAAAAAAATCCTGGGATATAAAAAAAAATCATTTTGTTTATAACCGAAGTACAGTACCCAAAATATTGAAACTACATTTTACCAAATCTGGGAAAATTCAATTCATTAGTTTGATTCAAATTTCATTTCTTGAAAATACGAATTTTAAATTATATCGCGAATAAATAAAGCAATCTTTGAAATTTAGCAATATCATTTCAGCTCGAACATTTTTAATTTCGATAAATCAAACGAGGAGCACAAAAATGTCCCTTTTTTCAATCACATATTTTTTTTTTTTTTCGTCCAAAATTATCGCTTCGATGGAAGTTGAAAAAATAAAATTAGCCAAACAATTTCCACAAAAAACACAAAACCATGAAAAAATAAATAAATAAAAAGAAAATTAAAAAAAAAAAAAAAAATCAATGAGATAGAAAATTGGGTTTGATCCTAACTGTCGCATAATCGTGAACATCACGTGTGAGATATAAATTCAAAATTGCCACGGGTTCAAAACCCCATGTAAAATTTTCAACGTTGCAATTTGAATGACGATGCAAAACGTCGTAAAGCGCGATACTGTAAAGTCCTGGGGAGAGGGTGGTGGGTTAAGGTCGTTGATACGAAAAGATTATTACTATACCGTGCAACGGGATCGTGTAAAATTCGTTATGAATTTATCGGGTCGAAGGTAATGGTGCAAAAGTTTGTGGGGAAAAATCGTGGGGATGCGAGTGATGCAAGTGCGTACATTCACGCCTCTCACACAATCCAACGGCATTGTCAGATCGTTCTTCGTGCGTCGGTTGGTTACGACTGTGCGGCACCTCCCGAATGACTCTGCTTTTGATGGGAGATCGTCACGCCCATCGCGAGAATAATGAATAAAGAGTTACGACGATAACGTTGAATAACAAGTGAAACGAGCCATTTGCAAAGCCACGCCACGAGGGTTGGGCATGATGGGCGATTCGACGATACATTGCGTTTTGCAAATCATTTTTTCAACGTGTAAATTTGCAATGAATCGTCGTGAAACAATTTATTTTTCGTACGTTTATGATACGATTGTGTATATCGAAGAGGAAGAAGAAACATGCATAAAACATATATATATATATATATATATATATATATATATATATATATATATATATATATATATATATAGCAATGAATTTGACTTGGTGCAGACATCTTTTATTCGAAGCTTGATTTTTTATTATTTTTTCTAATTATTTTACTTTTTTGATCCAGGAAATGAATTGTCAAGTTTGATTCAAATTTAATTAGTTAAAAATATTGATAATTGTGAATTTTATTGTCTATCGATCGAACGATTACGATATTTTGATGAAATATGTAATTGCAGCTTGTTCATCGTTAATTGAATAATATGACAAGATAATCAATTGATTTTCAATTTTCAAGGATCTCAATAACATACACAATAAGATTATACAATCAAATAATATAAGTTCCATCCATTATTTTTTCCCAAATAATTTTCCATATTTCATTATTTCTTTTTTTTTTTTTTACACTTCCACTGTCGAATAAAATCATCACAACAACGTCAATCGATCGATTCACATCTACCGACATTGAAAAAACAAATTTCATTCACAAACGTTCGGAAAAAAAATGTAACAATACGAAAAAACCTGATTTAAAAAAAAATCAAGTAGAAAAATCGGCGAATGGTCAGACGTGATACGAAATTTCGTTTGTTATTCACACCGCGTTGCCCGGATTGCATGTGCACAAGCTCGCCTGCGTATTTTGATGTTCGGGCCATGTGCCACGATTTCGAAATGTTCGCAAGGACTGCTGCTGCAAGTGCCCCTCCCCCCTTAAACCGTCTTCTGGGTCGCCGATAAAACGTAAAGCACGAAACGAGGGGGCCGGCGTAACATTCGAGTTATTCGTCGTGCGAGTCGGTCGTTTCGCAGGCCGGCGGCGGTTTCGGGGGAAACAATGTCCTTCGAGGGGGGGGGGGGGGAACGGCCGGATTCGTGGTTTCGCGCGTTGCGCTCGTATCTACCGTTCGAGGCTTCGGGCGACGGCTGCTCTCGGCTCACGACGCTTGTGCCGCAACGATTCGCGATGCGGATTCGCACACCAACGGGCTCAGCCGAGTACGTGCACCTTTGCTGAATGTATAATTAAGGATTACGTGGGCACGCGTAATCGGCCGAACAATACCGGACTCTTAACCTCCCTTCCCCTCCCCTCCCCCCTTTATTATCGCACGGCTGTGCCGTGGTCTGTGTGGGCATTGCTCGTGGGCGTGTGTATGCGTTTTGAGATATTTTTTTCAACGACGAGGACAGTCCGGAGTCCGGACTGTTTTATTTTTTATGGGATCACCGATGGGATATCTGGCACTGCAGATTTTTAACTTCCGGACTGGGGAGAGGATGTGAGGACTCGTGAATTAAAGATTGGACATTGTTTTGTCTGATTAGTGTCGTTGTGGTGGCGATAAATATCAAATTTTTCGTGTCTGATCGCACCCCAGATTTTCTACTTGACGGATGTATTATCGTTATGATTCTGTATTGGCTATGGATTTTTTTTATTGGTATTATTACACGGTGGTTTGTTATCTATGTGGGCATTGTGTGTAGGTGTGCATGTGCGTTTCAATTTATGTGTGTGTTTCAATTTATGGTATTACCGATGGGTTATCTTGCGCTGCAGATTTTCGACTTCTGGACCGTGAAAAGGATGTGAGGACTCGTTAATCAACGATAGAAACATTTTTATATCGAACCATTCGTTTTTATTCGCGATAAATATAAAATTATGTGTGTCTGATCGCGTATCAGACTTTCCACTCATTGAGTCTCTGATAGTCATAAATTTCTTCTTTTTTTTCTATCAACTGGATAAATATCAGAGTGTTCGATGCAAAAGCAATGTGTATCGTAATATTAATACCTCGTGACGTTAAACCAGATATTCCAGGCAATAAAAAAACAAACGAAAAAATAAATAAACAAACAAATATAATAAACTAAAAAAATCAAAAGTACTTTCCCGTGCTAACAAAAAAAAAAAAAAAAAAAAAACTATCACTAAAACAAATCCACGCAGCTTCTCTGCCAATACGTGAAAAAATTAACCACCCTCCTAAAAAATAAATAAATAAATAAATAAATAAATAAATAAATAAATAAATAAATAAATAAACAAATAAATAAAGAAATAAATAAACAAATAAACAAATAAATAAATAAATAAACAAACAAATAAATAAATAAATGCAAATCACAATAAAAATGATTAAAAAATTCGTCGTAAGACGATAAAAAATACTTAAAAACTGTAACCAATGATTCGAAAATGTTGTCAAGTCGTGTTCGTCCAAAAATTCGTGAACGTCACGTCGCTCGGGGCCATTCCGGGGGTTCGGGACAATTTTGCGACGACCCAAACGTTCGAAGCTTCCCTGGGTTTTGATCCCCCCGCAATGCCCACTCATTCGACCCCCCCTCCCCTCTACCGGCAACCTGGCGGAGTCATGATTGACCGGCCGGTAAACATCACGGAGGCGCGCACCGACGACGGCACATTGTTCAATCCGACCGGAGGTCCCGACCGTGGAACGGTCTGGCGCGTCCGTCCACGCGCAGCCACTACCACTGACACACAACTTCAACACACTCTCCGTCCCGTAAAACGTATTCCGACAATGTTTGCCGCAGTTTCGCAAAATTTTATACCGAGTTCTCGCGTCTGTACCGAACCGACGAGACATTTTCACAGCCCGGCTCTGCACCCCCTGGGCCCACCCCCTCCCCCCTCCCCTCCCATTTTCCACATATGCTTCGGACTGCAACGCTTTATTATCGCTGTACACGTTACTTGCACAACAGTCGACGTCACCCGGAATGCACTTGAAAGCTCGGAAACCACAATTTTTTCACAGTCACAAATCATTGTCATTTAGTCGCCAATTGGTCGACCCCTCGAGGTCACGAGGGGTCAAAATCATCGCAAGCTCAACTTCAAGCCACACCATTGTTTATTTTTTTCCAAAATGGAAGGTTGAAGAACGAGATGTGATTTTTGTTTTGAGTGAAAAATGAAATTTTTTTCACGCATCGATGATTTTCAACCCCTTGATGAATTTTTTTTCTTGCTACTAAGTCGTTCGAATCGAATTGGAATTGTCGAATGGGTTATGACAATTTTGATTGTTCATTTGAATATTGATTTTTTGTATTTTACGATTGTTTATTTTATTTTTTTTCGAATTTTTATTATATTTATCGTTTTATTGATGTTGGAGTTTTTCTGATGATTGGTGTTTGATGAGTAATCGTCGAATGACAGATTTCACCTTATATTAGCGTATGATAACGAACAATAATAATATTATTTAATATAAATTGCATACTTTCAATAATTCGTAACCAAAAGAAAAAATAAGTCAAACGTAGCAACGAAGCGTCGTATTTTTCGTTTTTTTTTGTTCATTTCCATTCGATTGTCCCGGGCGATTAGTTTTTCAATTTTCTATTTTCATTCCGTTCGATAGAAAAGACTCGGAAAACGTTGAAAAAAAAAAATTCCCATTCACGATTATTTCATTTGCCATCGTAATCAAAGTTCGATAATTACAAAAATTACCAACGTAAAGCTTGAACTTCGTGAAACTTTCTGAATTCTCTTTTGGGGCGGGGGAGGGGGGGGGGTCGACCGTGCTCTCGAACTTTTCGAGTAAAGTCGCGTTGAAAAAAAAAAAAATATATATATATATATAGGTAGGTGGCTGAAAAGAGGTTAAAAGAATGAAATAAGAATAAAAAAATGTGAGAGAACGAAAGGCAGAGGAGAGAGAGAGAAAGAGGGTGAAAGAGAGAGACAGAGCTTGTCGTAAATCGACAGAGTTTAAATCGATGGCCCACGTGTTTCTTTTTTTTATTTTTTCTTTCTTTTCTTTTCTTTTTTCTTTTCTTTTTTTTTTTTTTTTGCTTCCACTGCATCGACTATGGCCCAGCGCTTTTCCACCCCCGTCGCGGGCGTATATCGAGTTAACTCCGAGATTGGGCCGAATGTGTGTTCGGTCCTTCGCTTATCTATCTCTCACGAAAAAAATGAAAGGAATAAGAAGAAGAAGGAGAAAAAAATAAACAACTTTTCTTCACTCGATGGAATTTCCCGAGTAAAAGATTCCGATGTGGAACGTCGATCATTGAAAAGCCATGGGGTTCGATGAACAATCGTGTGCCATTCTGCTCGCTTGCAAACAGAAAAGGAGAGACAGAGATAGAAATAAGAGAAATAAAGAAAAATAAATAAAACAGAAAACGAAACAATGAATAAAAAGACGGAGGAAGGGAGAAAAAAAAATGCAACACCATGAGAAATGTATAAATTGAATTTGTAAAAATTATCGTAATACGTTGAAGTTCGTGAATAATTTAATTTCGAGCGGATTTTCTCGTCGGGCTTTTACAATCGGATTGTCTTGAATATTTTTTTTCTTTTATTCCACGAAGTTGGAGAGGTGAGGTCGAAGAAACAATAACGGGTGAAACAATTTATCGGCACGAGAGGTTTGGAAAGGGTCGTATTAATAATAATAATAATAATAATAATAATAATAATAATAATAATAATAATAATAATAATAATAATAATAATAATAACAACAACAACAGCAACAACAACAACAACAACAACAACAACAATAACAACAACAACAACAACAACAACAACAACAACAATAATAATAATAATAATAATAATAATAATAATAATAATAATAATAATAATAATAATAATAATCGAGATTCGGTTTTTCGAGACGAGAGGTTGGAAATTTTTCGATTGGAAGGAATGGCTCTTTATTTTTTTCTAATCTCTCTCGCTCTCAACTGGATTTGGCTCGTACCACAATCGGTAGATGGTATATCGTCAGGCTTGCTTTGACTCTTACAGTTTTTAGGATACTACCACCTTAAGATTGCGAAACCGGACGCTCGATTCAAATTTTCTCGTGAAAAAAAAAAAAAAAAAACCCAATTGTGTGCCAACACGCCCCGGTCTCCGAAACTCGTAAATTTTCCCTAAAATCCTGTGGACCGATGGACGATCCAAGATTGGCATTATAACAATTGTTTCCCGAGCGATGTTTGAATGTGTAAATTCGTGTGCGAATTCACGGGACTCGTGGTAAATCGACGGAGTCGAATTAACTGGACTGGTGTTCGGATCGTTGATACGCGGAGGTCGACTCGGGATGCATCCGAGCGAATTCGTGTGTCTGCTCGTTGTCCGACTGTACACCAGACGCGTTCGCGGAGTCGAATGATTGCGGGGGTTCAGACTCTCGCGGGAAATGCACAATGTTACGTGGACAACGGAGAAACCAGGGGGGAGGGGGGGTGGGGGGTGGCTCTTCGTCGAGTGCATCACGGTCGTACAAGCTTGGCTACCTCTTCCGATCCACCGGACCAGCCAGAAACCATTGTTCGTCGTATTCCCCCCTGCCCCCTCCCCCCCCCCGCCGATTCCCAAAGTGGGACACCTCACTCGAATTACCAACCAGACATTCCACATTCTCGAATATTCCTCGCTTTGTATACGAGCTCTCGAATCGTGTCACGAATTTTCACGATTGTTTTTTTTTTATTTTTTTTTTTTTAAAGAGAAATTTCATTTAGGCATATCGTGTTTATCATTATTCATTTGTTTAATTATTTTTGAAATAATAATTATTATTTTATTATTTTTTATTGTAAATTATGATATTATGATGTATTTGTTGTATTTATATTGTAGAAAAAATAATGGGCTAGTTGGACAAAAATTGATAGGATGAAAGAAAAAAAAAAACACTCACAATGAAAATGAAAAATGAATGGATGAACGTTTGGTCCACCGGAAGTGATGCAGATTTTGAAGGTTCGACGTGGAACACAGTAGAGTGGTCGTTGTAATTATTCTAATTTTACGACCTTCGAATTGAGCTTGAAGAAAAATAAAAGAAAATAAATTTAAAAAAAAAAAAACATTTAGTCCATTTAAGCTATTCATTCGATCAAAACAGAACCAATGGGAATGTCTTGAAACAAAATTTCACACGTTCAAGAATGAAAAAGAAAATAAATAAATAATTGACACACACGAAAGATAAAAAAAACACTACAATAAAAATAAAAAATAATTGAATAAAAATCAGAAGATCAACTGAATGCTTCCAAATGAAAATTCCACACGTCGAAGAACAAAAACAAAAAAATAATAATAATAATTGATACAACGAAAGTTAAAAAAAAAAAAAAAAAAAAAAAAAAAAAAAAAAAAACAACAACAACAACAACAACATTCAAAATAGAAAAATAGAAATCGAATGGATAAACGTTGGGTCTATCGAGGGCTATTACGAATTTCGTACGTTCGTCGTTGGAATACAGTGGAAAAGGTCTCGTTGGTAACGATTCGTCGTCGTCGTCGTCGTCCTCGTCGTTGGCATCTTCGTGATACGAATAACAACGAGTTTTTCCACGCCACTAGCAGCACCAGCGACATACGCAGCATCAGCAACCACGGTCCAGGAAACGAACGAGTGCCACAGTGGCCCGCAGTGATGGCTATGCACGCCACGCCATGCATGCCCACGGTCCCGTTGACCTATTTTCATGACAGACCGGTCCCTCCCACCTCGACTCGTATTTCGAACCTTCGAACCTTCGGTTCCCCCCCTTCCCCCCCATCTACCATCGACCATTCCCACGAATTTTCCAACGGTCCTTCGAGAAAATATATTTTTTTTTGTTTTTTCGTTTTTTTTTTCGACCGAATGGGTTGTCCGGCATAGCCAACTAGATCCGGTCGGCGAAGCTCTCTCTCTCTCTCTCTTTCTCGTCGACGTCTTCAAATTGGCATTGTCGTGAAATATCGAAGAATATAAATTGAAATTCACTGTGAGGCGACTGGTGAGGTCGGTTGGAAGAGGGACGAGAGACCTTAAAGCGATGACAAGTGTTTGGACCCTCGTCGTGTTGGAAAAGCTGAATATATGTGTGTATATATGTATTAGGGTGGTCCTTAAGGTATTATCCCACAAACTGTGAGAGTCAAAGCGAGCTTATAAGATATACCATGTCCTGATTGAGGTACGTAGTACTTTGATGTGACAACGTCGCGTGTTATGATGTCGATCATTGAGAGAGTAAGAGAGAGAAGATGGGAAACAAACGCGCAACGTTGCCATGTCTACTGGATCACGACCAACTCCTCGTATAAACTGTATTTTCCCGATGTTCATTTGCTTATCATTATCATCACAGTCTCCCGATCTCTACTGTCAAGTGCCCAAAATGTTGTCCGAATATTCAACTTGCGGCTCAAGCGTTTTCATCAAAATCTGACGAGGACTTTTTGTATTGTATCAAATTGAGCGTGATTGTCCATAAGGCTCCGTGTTAAACTTGTGAAAATAAAAGTGTTGATATATAGTTTTTTCTCGCGCTCCGGGAAGCCATGAAAATTTAACCGAACCTTTTTCTTATCAATGCCTAGAAGTATGCCAAGTTCCATGAAAATCTGACGAGGGACTCTCTTATGGAGGGTGTTGACGAATTTAAATTAATAAATAAAGTCCATCGAGCAAATGTTTTTTTCCTTTTCTCTTTCATTTTTTTTACGTCGATATTTTTGCTGTAAAAAATAAACTCGAATAAACATTTATTCACATTCAATTTTTAAAAATCAAAAATTCCTGGGATGGGAAAAAAAAATTTGTTAATTCCCGAAAAACAAAATGGCGGGACTTGTATGGCGGCTTGAAAAATCTTATCATAATGAATTCTCTTATAGTAGCAATGTGTGTATATATATTATATATATTATATATAGATGCATTTAAGTACATACATATATGTTGTTCGGATGCGTTGGGATCGCGATAACAGGCACCGTCCGAAAACTCGTTGACCGAGACCGGTTTTCTCGCACGAAAAGATGCCGAAGCAACCGCGCGCGGCATCAACGAGGCACGATCCCATCTGGGCACCTCGTGGCTAACGGTATCCGGGTCCCTTCACGCCCCCCCCCTTCCCCTCCCCTCCTTTTCCACTCCTCGCGTGTAATTCGACCCGTACGAATGAGTGAATGCAACTGCACCGTACGATCGCGGCATTCCACGGCCCACGGAATAACCATAATCCCAATCATCATGATATGGAAAAAATTCTTCGCTCGATAATTTACATTGAAACATTATTTTTCGAGATTAAACGAAAAAAAAATATAAAACATAATATTATTGTTATCGGTGATAGGTGTCGACTGGACAGCCCATCGTCAATCATTCAATCTCATCTTAACTTTTAAAAAAGCTAGAAATAAAATGAGAAATCATGTTTTCGAAAAAAGAAAATTTATTAAAAAAATAATTAATTTAATTGTTTAAAATTATTATTAAATTGATAATATTGAAATAATTTTATTGAATTTATAACTTGGATGGATTAATTTATTTTTCAAACAAGACTTATCACCATTCGTATTAAAATAATAATAATAATAATAAATAAATAAAAATAACAACAACAATAATAATAATCTTTTTTTTTTAATGAAAGACGATTGATTACTTATAATCTGGACCAAACGGAGAGAGAGAAAAAGAGGGAGAGAGAGAAAGAAAAAAAAAAGCCTCCCAGAAAAACAACGACGCCAAAAAAATAAATAAAAATCATGAATAAACGAAAGGAAAAAAAAATATGAAGACTAGACAAAGTGCTCGGAGCGTATCTATCGCTTGGTTTTCGGTCGGTGGGGTGGAGGGGGGGGGTTAAGGGGTGTCGCGGGCACCCCTTGCGAAATAATTAATTCACCTAAATAATTCAAGCGCGCGCGGTTTCCCGCCAGTTCGCTTTTGCCCCCTTGCCGCTGCCCCTCTCACCCCCATAAGCTTTTCTAGCCAATGTGGCGGCACTCTCGGTGCCCCGTGTACTTTCCTACCGTGTGGTATATCGAAGCCGCCGTCTTTTTTTTTTTTTTTCTTTTTTTTTCGACCACCGGGGCCATTGGGTGCTCGTCGGCCTGTGGTACAACGAAGAGGGTGGTGGTAGACGGGGGTTGTTGCGGGGCCGCGAACGAAGATAATGGGGATCCGGGAGAGTGTTTTTGGTTGTTAACGGATAAAACACTCGAGCGAATTTTGACACTCGGGCGTTTCGTCGACGTCGAGCCACGTGGACGGGCAATTTGTGTCGGTCATTTTCGTGTTACGGATTTTTTCCTTCATTTATTTATTTATTTATTTATTTATTTATTTATTTTTTTGATTAATTTATTTAGAATGGTTTTTTTTTCTTTTCGCGTTTGATCACTCTCGGAATAATCGATGAGTCGGGTTTATCATATTTGTTAAAAGCATCGCCAGCACGAACATTCTATAAATTTGAATGTTTATTTATTTTGAAAAAAGATTTCATCGAACGTGTTAATCGCAATTTTAGTGGCAATAAATGGTTTATTTCATTTATTATTATTATTATTTCGTTCAATCTTCATTAAATGGTGGATAGCTTTGAAATTTTAGAAGCCCCCAGTCGAAACAAAATTATCAATTATCAAAAAAAAGAAAAAAAAAAACTTGATGTGACGATAAAAATGTTAATAAAGACAAATAGATGTGAAAAATGAATAATATCGTCGAGGAACGTTCGGATTCCGTTATTACGAAGCATGTTGCTTGCTTTGTAATTTTTTCTCGTTTCTTTTTCATTTTAAAATTCGTTTTTGAATTTTTGTTTTGTTTTTTTTTTTTCTTGAATACCGGTTGCAATACCGATCTTCGGTCACGTCACGCTCCGCGGATTCTCATCTCCACGCCCAGAACGACGATCTCATTAGTCATCGAACGCTTCTTTCGACGCGGAAACAATTTTCATTTATTTTTTTCTTCCTTTCTTTTTTTTTCTTCGTTGTGGTTGCTTTTCTTTTGAATTTTTTTTTTTTTCGATGTGCGAGGGCGCGACGGGGAAATGACGTACGAGGTTGGGTGCGGATAACGGTGAGCAACGGATTATCATCGTGTACCGCTAATTCGCCGTTTTTTTCTTCACGATCGAAATCGAAGATTGTGCTCCCCTCCCCCCCCCCCCCCCCCCGATCGCCCATCGCCATAGGCGAGATTACGACGAGGAAGAAGCGGAAGAAGAAGAAGAAAAAATAGGTATAATAAAAAAAGCTCATTCAAAGAGAGATAAAGTGGAAGAGAACAAAAAAAAAATAGAAAAAAAAAGAAAGAAAATTACGTGAAAGGTGATCGAGAACGAGTTACGTGATATTATTAGATCAGACGTGTATCGCGAGGCCTGCGGGGGGGCGCCTTTGCCCTTCTCGATGCCACGTGACCGGAAGTCGTCGGCGATCGGGACGATATCGAGAATCGCGATGTGTTGGGTGTGGCCTCCGGTCACATCGACATCGAAGAAGAATTTGTTTTTTTTTTTTTTTGGCTGACAGGAGATAACGAAAATTAACGATTGAGCGATGAAATGATATTTGAAGCCGAGGTTATTTCGTTTGAAAGAAACATTATTCATACGAAAATCATTTGATTGCTGCAGGAACGATTTGATTTTTTTTTCTTTTTCAATTGTGATTCTTTTTTTGTGAAAAATTTGAACAATCATTTTGATTTTGGGAATTTGAAAAATTGTATTGATTTTGACAATTTGACAAGAATAATGATGTCAAAAATTCAACAATCATATTAATTTTGACAAATTAATAAATCATATTGAAATGAAAAATTTAACATCATTATTTTAATTTATATTAAAATAATTTAAATTTATTATTTTAGGGATTCAAAAAATCTTGAAAATCATAGCAATATGAAAAATGTAACGATCATATTTATTTTGACGATTCAACAATCGTATTGATATGCCAAATTGAACATGCAATCATACATTAATTTTGACGATTTAACAAAAAAATGAATGAAATTTATAGACTCGAAAATTTTAACAAGTCTAACAATTCTAGCAATTTGACAATCCCATTATTGTTTCAACAATATAACAATCCTATTATTATTCGAACAATCCATTATTGCAACCACTGTCCCAATTGTCTAATCAAAAATAATAAAAAATATTCAATTAATGATGAATATTAAAAAAAAAAAAAAAAAAAACAATATATTACAATATTTGTCGAAAGATGATGACGATCGCCTCGAGCCCACGATCCGTTCTTTTTTGGGACACAGAATACACCTGGCAGCCTTGCCTGAGACCGGTTATTTCATTTTTATATATACATATATATATATATCTTTTTTTCTATTTTTTCGTTACAACATTCTTATCTCATTGAGCCCATCGGGACGAACACTGATTTGCATAATCGACGGAAAATTTGTTTACCGAGCTTCGGAGCTCAACGGGCCTCAACAACCGTGCAACGATTCAAAATTGCGCAATATTATTTCATGTTCGTTTAAGTAGTAACGGACAGTATGCCACGGACTTGGAACTAACGATCGGATACCCGAGAACAAGTGTCGATGATTCGAGATACCAGTGTCCACATGACACACATGTACACACACACATATACATATATATCTATATATATATAAGAGGGTGGTCCTTATTTTCCTTTTTTTAAATATAAAAAAAAATGTGCGTAATTAAAAATAGAAAAAAAAAATCATTTCGAATACAGACTGACTCGAAATGAATAATTTTTCATAATCCACAGTATTATCTCAACCACAAAACTTCAGTGATAATAAAATAAAATTTTTCAAATATAAAAATAAAGATTTTATTTAAATGGCAAACTTCGGGAGGTTGGCGGCAGAGTTAAGAATTGAGATGGGGACCTCAAATTTTGAGGATATTTTTGAAAAATTGTTTCGAACCATATTAACCCATGGGAGCGTCCAAATAAAAAAAAATGCAAAATAAGGACCACCCTATTATATATATACTAATTTTTTGTTAACTGAAAATATTTTTTCACGAAGATCTGAGCACACTAATCGAACGTTCACCTTTGCCAACATATTTTCGCCTCGTGTGATTGCTTATTGCGTTTCTCATGGATCGTAAGTGTGTGTTTGTGTGTGTGTGTGTGTGTGAGTGAGTGTGTGAACGTCGTTGGAAGCGTGGTTACGATCCGAGATCGTGGCGTGCCACAGGCATTTTGCTTTCACCTCGCAAACGTGCGTGTTGAAAATTATTATACCACAATCGGGCCGAGATTTTGCTGACACATCCGAACATTTGATAAATCTCACGGAGTTTGATTAATTTTTCGTTATTACGTACATACGTTTGTCAATGCGTTGCCACATATGCGTTCATGAATTTTCATTTTCAACACATTTCATTTTTATTTTTCATTTTTTTTTAATGATGATGACCCTTGGACAATTGCCGGATTTGCCAATAGTCGGTCGGCCTCGTAATTGCGTCAAAATACGAATTGGCGATAATTACGTGCCTATTCGAACGTTTCGAACACACTCGAGTGACGTAACGATATTCGCTAGTCGATGAATTGTAATTCAATTCAAAAGCTTCGTATTCGTGTGTGGTCGTTCGATGAATGTTGAATTATTCGTCGAATAATCGAAAATTGTCGATAATTATGTTACAAACTGGTTGAAAATAAAGAAATTAAATTGATATTATCGAATATACATATATATATATTATACAAATATATTCGCTTTATATTAATAAGAATATGACTATATTATTTTTATTATTATTATTATTAAGAACCGCGTAAAAGAATTTACATTTTAAAAATAATATCATAATAATAATATCGAAAATTATATAATTTATATTATCATAATCTGTAACTATTATATAATAATTATATTATTATTATTATTAGTATTATGAAAAAACGCATAAATTTTTAATCTTTAAAAGGTAATAATAATAGTATTAATCATATTTATCATCATTATATAATAATATTTCGTTTTCATTATCACTTACAAATAATAACAAATTTATTTTTATATCCCGTTTCCACTAGTCAATGAAAAAATTATTTTCATAAAGAAACAGTCGACAAAATAATCCATTAAACAACAACAACAACAATAATAATAATAATAAACAATAATAATAATAATAATAATAATAATAATAATAATAATAATAAATTAAATAAATATAATCAATGGACGATAATTTGAAAATAACACACACAGTTCAACTAAAAATACAAATCACTACAATCATCCATGACACGATATTGTGAAAACCGATTGACCCTTCGTGATAATTTATTTTCAATAATTTAAAAACGTAAAAGCAGCGTATTGTTTCCCTCATTGAACGGTGATTGACGGGTCGTGTGACGGCAATCGCGTCAATGACAAAGTCGGGGCAACGTTAAAAACTGTCGGCATCAATGGCAGCGGTGTAACACATGTAACGAGCAATACACGTGAACGTGAAAGAGGGCCCGATACACAACGTAACGTTTTGTATCGGTGGGCCAAGGGCCGCGGGACGGGAATTCAATCGGAGCAATGGGCGTTCTTTGACCGCTCGAGATCGCTCCGAGGGTTTGCGAATAGATGCCTCCGGTATCATCGAACGAGGCCGACGAACAATGAGCTTAACGCTTCGCACACACACGAACGTGAACGCGTACATCGATAAACGAACGATGCCACTCCGGTTTGGGTTTGGAAACGCCCGAATGCGGAATTATTCGCGTCTGCCGTTGCGGGTATTCGTAGGTAATGCCCTCTGTGATAGTACATTAGTGTCCCCCCCCCCTCTTCCCCCTCCTCCCACCGTTACCGACGTCCCCCATTACTTCCATTGCCAGGAATGCCTTTGGCTGGGTTCCACCACAGTCTCCGTTGATTCGTTTGATTAAATACTCGGGTTGATTTGTCGATGGGCTCTCATTCGATTCGTTAACAATGATACGCAAGGTTGGAAATTGTTTATCATCACTATTCGACAAATTGGAAACACAAACGAATGATGGTAGACAGAGATTTTTGAAAAAACAAAAAAATTTTACCTACTCGAATTTTTTAAAAAAATGTTTTGACGCGAGATTCGAATTATTGTATTTGTACTTGGGAAGCTTCTTGGGGAAAGTACTCGAGGAAAATCCGCCTTCTTGTTCTTGAATGAAATGTTTTGATAGAAGATTCGAATCATCGTATTCGTACTTGGAGCTTTTTGGAAAAAGTTGTCGAAGAAAAATCCGTTTTCTTGATTTTTTCATTAAAATATTTTAATATAAAATTCGAATCATTTTTTGTTTTTCAGTATTTCGACGTAAGATTCGAATCATTGTATTCATACTTGGAGCTTCTTGTAAAAGCACCCCCTCGAAAAATTCATCTCCTCGATTGTTCTGATTAATTTTACAAAAGGTTCGAATCACAGTATTCATACTTGGAGCTACTTGGAAAAGCATCTCCAAAAAATCTGCCTTCCCCAATTTCAATTATTTCCCCGTTTCAATCATTTTGTCATAAGATTCGAATCATTGTTCCCACACTCAGAGATCCAGTTGAAAAAGCACTGCCAAAAAATTTCCCTCGTCGATTTTCCCGAATTATTTTCACATAAGATTCGAATCATCGTATTCGTAATCGAAACTTGATGGGAAATCATTTCCACGAGCTTTCGTACTGGAATCACAGTCCACGTTGGGATCCCAAGTCCGAGCCAATGCGAATCTCGTGAATTTGCCATTCCAATCTGTCGTCGAAGAATCGATTCTCATCGTTCGAATCCGAATGTGAAACCTGTGTTTGCGGATAAACCGACTCATTGTTCGCGTCTTGGTTGGGTTCTTGGCCCAACCACGACCGTGTTCCAACCCCTTGGCGACCAACTCTCTTCGTGCACCAACGATTGTCCGGTCGGACAACTGTGTTGCCAATGTCGTCCAAGTTGAGACGAATTTCACGTTGTTTCGTCGAACGACGAAAGTGCTGGAACACGGCGAACTCGAGTCTTCGAGATGTTTCCCGATATCGATGGGGAAGGGGCAATCGAACTTTCGACGAAGGGTGAATTAAGCTCGGGTCGCTACGTATTTTCGAAAACCGCGGCATCTCACCTCCGTTTAATTTCAACTATTCTATCTTATATATATATATATATATATATATTTGTATAATAAATATATATTGTTTGTTTTCCACTATTTCCTCGTCGAGATGATTGAACGTTCAAACAATGCCGAAGTGTCCATCGATATCGGAAACAATTGGCCCATCGGAAAATACAAACATTCGATGGATTGGACTCGAAAAAATTCGAGTCAGCGGGTTTTATCAATCGATTGAAACTTCAGTCGATATCGACGAGTCAATGTTATCATTAACAATAATAATAATGACTAATATATATTTTTTAATTATGATTATCACTGTGACATCACATAATAATAATTTATGTATCAAATATAATGAATAAACCATTTTTATTTCATTGTCAGTACATACAGATTTTCTATAATGATGATAATAATGATAGTAATAATAATAATTATTATTTTCATTATTGCCGTAAATAGCTGAATTATATTAATAATGAATCATTTGATTGATAAACAGTGTTTTCATTATTCGATTATAGTATATCTCGAAATTTGAGTCCCTCAGAAAAATGCTAAGGTGTGCCTCTAGAATTTTTATTATTAATTTTTTGCAACTTTTTTTTTTTTTTTTTTTTTTTGAACAATCTCAAGTTGATCTCAAAGAGAACAAGTTCCCAAAATTACAGCTCTCTATCTCAATATTCAGGCGTGCTCGTGAATTTTTTTTTTTTTTTTTTTTTTTTAAATTTTTTTTATTAACTTTGAAAAAAATTTCCGGGAAACTTTAGAGAAACTTTTGGAGAACTTTAGTTTTACGAGGTAAACTTTCGATTTCGGGGCAAGGCATCGAAATCGATTTTTTAACAACCACCCTCATAAATATATATATACATACATATATATATATATATATATATATATATATATATATATATATATATATATATATATATTATTTTTCGTTTCTTTCCTCATCGACCTTATCGTGTCACGTTGTCACGCGACTTCCGGTAATGAATTTTCGATTGTTTTCGTCGGTGCTAACGAGCCATTGAGATGTTTGAAGTTTGCAAATACGCGAGACGCGTGGGCGGGGGGGGGAGAGCTTTCACGAGAAGCGTCCCGTCGACGACAAGAGCCAGGGCAAAGACTCATCCCCGACGTCTTCGTCTTTGCCGTTGTGCCACGTCTAGCCGAAGGCGCAAGGCTCCTGAATTCCCCGAAGGTGGGGGGGGGGGAGGAGGGGGCTACGTCGAACCACACAGACTTCAAGCATTCCTCGAGATGCAACGTAGGAGGGGGGAGAGGTTCACCGGCGGGGGAGGGGATTGGGGAACGTCGCGATTTCAAAGCAACAATGCCGGCGGCGTTCCTTTACACACATCGTCTTGTCTCTCTTGCGCCGTAAGACTCGCGAAACCCTTACCGAGGGAGGGGGGAGGCAGGGAGGAGGTCGTGTTCCGTTCGTTCGTTCCGGGGTTTCTCCGGACTTGACGCGAGTAGCCCCTGCGAATGATACCGGACATTGTGGGGGGGGGGGGGGGGGGGCAAAGTGGAATACGTAATTTAAAAAAAAGAAACAAAAAAAAAAAAAAAAAAAGTTATCAAATTGATGGAAAAAATGTAATTTTGTTTCATAATTTTATTTTTTATCAGTATTGGAGATCGTGGGAGGAGGGGAGGAGGGAATGGTTATGAGCATTGAAAAAATAACGTAATCTGTAATTTATTATATGAGGGTCATAATATTTTACCGAATAAAAAGATTTTCATCTGTTATTATTATTATTACTATTATTATCGTTATTGTTATTATTATTATTGGAAATATGATTGTGCTAATGATGATAAAGATAAATATGATTAACATCAATACAATCAATGTTATCATGAATTTATTCAACTTCGTCAAACCAATTTTTCACCTGCAGCGAAAATATGTTTTATTCGAGCTTATCGAGAAAAAAAAAATTGGACGACATAATGCATATAATTTTTTTTTTATTTTGCTTACAGAATATTCTGGACAAGTTCAATCCAGGAGCTAGACAACTGATATACGCGGGTAAAGCCTATCTCAAGGCCCTTCACGGTGAGTCGATTCAATCACTTTGCCATATTCTTCGCAAAGGAAAAAAAATTATTACACACACACACAAACACACACCCGCATACATAAATGTAAAGTGAAAAGTGGCAAAGAATAAAAATGCAAAAACGACAAAGTGAGATGACATTTGAAACCAGAAACGCGGAGTAAGGTGAAAAAAAAAAACAAACGTAAGAGCGAGAGAGAAAGAAAAATAAAAATATATATTTAAAAAAAAACACAAACAAGCAAGGGATGCGAAACTGGTATAACAAACTTTGTCCCGTCTCTTGGGTTACCGCTTTTGGAAATCGAGTGTCAGTTTGTCAAAGTTTTTTCTCGTGACCATCTTTCGCGTTCGTTCGTAAATGTTTTTTTTTTCTATTTTCTTTATTTCTTTATTTCTTTCTCGTTTCGACTCGGAGCGAGTATATCCATGGGTCTCCCCCCTCCCCCTCGAAGCTTTTGCTCTTTTCCTCGTTCGAAAGAAAGCTCTCTGTGTACCGAAACGAGACTCCGAGTAAAGCTTGCGAATCGATCAGTGTGGCACGGAGATTCACCCCCCAAGGGGGACGAGGGGGCGGGGGGGGGCGGAGGGGTTGAAGCACCATCTCGGGGAGCGTCCCTTGACGGGACAACCCGAAGAGCCGGACAAATAAACACTTCACATCTGGATCCTCGAAATAAACCGACGAAACGTTAAAAGAGCACGCACACACTCCAAACTCATCGTTCTGTCACATTTCATTCATTCTCAATTAAATTTTCTTTCTTTTTTTTTTCTTGCCATCGTTTTTTTTTTTAATTTTTTATTTATTTTCCAATAATCGTCGAAATGAAGAAAATAAAAATAATCCAATGCAACTGACATTGGAAAATAAAAACAAAATCTGTCATCGATTCGCATAATTCGATTAAATTTTTTTTTTCGTTTTTTTTTTTTTTCAAATACTCATCGAAATGGAAAAATAATTGAATGTGTTTTCGTATGTGTTTATAAATAAATGAAGATATTTCATTGAACGGTCGAGCTGTTGATAAACTCCAACAGCATCCACTCTCGATAAAATTCATTTAGTTTTTCAATATTCATGGCAATGAAAAAAAATATATATATATATATTTATGGTGATAATTAAATGTATTCCACATGGGCGGATGAAAAAAATTATTATTCAATATCACATTTCGATGAGTTCACGCGTGATCCCGATCCCCTTATTCGCCCGTTCGTTCAATCACATTGTTCCCATTCTCATTAAAATCCACTTCGTTTCAATATTCATCGGGGGCAAAAAAAAAAAAATGAAAATTAATTAAACATAAAAAATCCATTGTAGCGTACAAAAAAAATTATCATCCAATCTCGCACGAGGATGAAATGACATTCGTGGAACGATAATGGTATTTAAAATACCGACATTTTTGCAACAGATAATTTTGATTGATCCTTAGCTGGCCGACTGGGGTCCAAATGGCTACCAAGCAAAATTAACCCCAATTCGAATTCGAAGTCCATCACAATATTCAATAAGAAAAACAACCCATAATCATTTAATCACAAAATCCATTTTCATTCTACAAATTCCCCATTCTCAATCCATCCGTTTTAATACACTCACATCACACAGTCACAAAGCCACCCAGAAAGAAAAGGAAAAAAAAATATATATATATATGTGTATATGTATATATATCCTCGAAAAATATCGCGATCGTATATTCACAAAATTCCATGATAAAAACATATCATTCCTAGTCATCCCCTTCCTCCCCTTGCTCTTCATTTCACCCTCTCTCTATATATACATATATACATATCTCTTGGTCCCCGTATAAACCGATTGGAATTCAAAACAGGGTGTCGAGACAACTCAGTGGGAGTTGCCCTCAGTAGCGCGTGCAGATACGTGTAGCACACGAGAAAAGACCCCAGAGGGTGGTGCAGAGGGGTGGTGGAGGGATGGGAGAGGGTTGAAGCCCCGTGGGGGGGTGGAAAAGCTCCAACGTAAGCGGAGCTTAAATCTGGCTTTGTCACGGTGGAAGCGAGGCCGACACGGTACCGATCGTGTGGAAGGGATGAAGGAGAAGCCCGGTGATGGTGAGAAGGGGGGGAGACAGCAGCAGGAGAGCTTCGGGAGCTTGCGGAGGTACCGTCGCAGTGTCGCACAACGAAGGCACGAAGGGGGTTGGTTCGGAGGGCGGGGGGAACTGTCACACGAGAAATTCCACGCTGGAGAAGCGGGGGGGGGGAAGGGTTGAGAGGGGCGAGAGAGGGGAGAGGGATGATGCTTGCGGAGACGTACCAGGCGCAAGCACAGAGAGCGATATTTATGGGGCTCGGGCGAACGGACACCCGAAGCTCGAGAGTTCCGGCTAGCATCAGCTCGTCTGTCCTCTGTGCAAGCTCTAACCCACCTTCAAGCTCCACTCCGGAGCTTTCGCGTTCCGTGTGTGCTTGCTTGCTCGCTTGCTCGTCTTCTTGCCCCCGCCCTTGGTCCTTTCGCCTTGCTGGCTTTCCTCCCTACGTCTCCGACCCCTCACCCCTTCGTTCTCCACCCTCTCATCTGTGCTTTCTGTCGCGGGTACTCGTGGAACATCGACGTGTGCGAAACACCGCGAGATTTACGACCTGCGCGAGAGAGGGCCACCCCCACACACGCGCGTCTGGCCCGTTCCTTTGCGTGGGATTGTCCCGTGGATTCATGGGTTTTAGATTGTTCGGGCCCACGGGGTTGCCGGAAAGGCAGATGGAGTTACGACCCGGTACGAAACAATGCGGGGATGATTTTTGTTCCTCGGAGCTTTTTTTCAGGGAGGGGTGTTTATGGGGTGATGGTGGTCTCGTTGTTTCTTGTGGAAAATCCACTTGTAGGCCGCTGGAAAACCATTAGGGTTCGTAAAAAATTAACCCTCTTCAGTCACACCGGGTGAAATTCACCCCCTCGGTGATATTATCAACCGAAAATATGTCGAGTTAATTTGAGAAAAAAAAAAGGGATCTTGGGACTTTGGGAATAAAAGTTGTAGCAATTTTAGTAAAAAAGTCTGTTTATTTTAAGATTTATATTTTCCAGCATATTAAAAATTACATTCTGACAATTATGAAGAATTCTTATTCCAATTGTAGAAAAAGGTTTGAATTATGATTGGAATATATTGTAAAAATTATTTGGTGGATTGGAAAATTTTGTTATGGCGATTGGAAGCTTCTGAGACTAATTTGACCCAGTGTGACTGATGCGTGGCTAAAGAGGGTGAATTTTAATTGATTAAAAAAAAAGAAAGACGAAAAAGAAAATATAATGGTGTTCTAAATGGGCAATTGCATGGAATGCTGACGAAAAAAAATTAAATCACGATTCCGGAAATGCGTGTGAAAATCTTGTTGGTCCTGACTCACCGGACTCACCCCACCGGTCTCTCAATTTCCTGTTCCACCCCCGGTTTGTTTCCAAACTCCTCGCGTCTCCGCACCCTTGCCCGTTTCATTTTGCGTCTTCTTCCGGCTTTTACCAGGCTCCCGAAATTCGATACGACGTTGAAGCTGGAGTATGGCGAATAAGAAAACGTCTTTTGCGTTTTTCTTCTCGCGCTTCCGCCTAGCACGCGCGCACACCCTTAAAGGTGGGGTGGCTCTCCGATGGCGCGGGTTGGGAAATCTCGTTTCCTCGGTCGCGTGCAGCCACGACGATTTTTCCATTGGCTCGATTCAAATTGGCAGCACCGAAACCGATTCGCGAAGATCCCAGACGCGAGTGCTGTTTCGTTTTCTTTTTCTTTTATTTTTTTATTTTTTTTTCTTGTCTCTATCTCGCTCACTCACTCTTTTCTCTCATCCCATCTGTCTCTCTCTCTCGTTTCGTCTTTCTGACTTTGCCGCTTCGCAGATTCAGTCGCTGTCTTCCGGTTCGTTGTATTCGGCATTCGTGAGCTTCGAGAGCTTTGCAAAATTCACCGGTTCACTTTTTTCACGACTCTCCCGTCCGTCTCTGACGCATTCGTCGCAAAACTTCGCTCAACCGGATTGCACCGCGAAAAGTCCCGACACGAGTGTGAATAATAAAAATGATGGAAAATATTCGTGAACCGATGCATTTGATTTGAATAAACCGAGACGGTCGATAAAAAACGTACGGCAATTTGGTGATTGGAATTTAATGAAGATCAACGAATGAAATTGAAGGGAAGAAAAACGCAAGTTTCAACTTGCAGCTTTTTATTCATTTCCAGCTACATTTATTTTTTTGTAGGTCTTTTTTTTAAATTTATTTTTTACAGAAAATTTCGTAACCTTCTCAATGAAATAATTTTCGTGCAACGAGTAAGCGTATTGCACTTTTGGGGTTGCATCGGATATTACAAACCGCGTTTATAATGCTCGCAGGCGGAATGAAAATTTCCGGTCGGAAGGTCGCGCGTAGGTCGGGCCATCGGTTTTAACGACAGCCCGGTACAATGGCCACACTAGCGGGTGTGCCTCCGACCTCCCCCGACACGCTTTTGGCCACCCCCTCTCTCCGCCACCCCTGCGAGGTGTCAACGGCAGACCTTGGTCAGCGCCGCGTGCGCCAACACACCCGGGGCCGAGAGTATACCGCGACCCGCAGCATCGAAACTATAATTATTCGCGGGTTGTAGACCATAAAAAATAATAATAATGGTGATAATGAACGCGCGACCACCGAACGCGTGGAATAACCCGGTAGGCGAGCCATTCCCGTGCACTCGCGGGATTGTGCCTCTGCGGTGGTCGATGCGGCGATGTCTGACCGGACCCCACCGGTCGGCCGTATCCACTTAAAAATAAGGAGCTCGCACAAAACGATTGATTGACGACGCCACGATGAAAATTTCAATTTTTCCCCCATATAACTTTCGAAAGATGGGTTCTTTGAGCATGTCGTCACCAAATTTTGCGAGGATATTCGTAAAATTGGCGGAGTTATGATTTTTTTTGTAAAGCAAAAAAAAAAAATTGATTTCACAAAAATTTTATTTCATCGAGAAAAAAAAATGTTTTCGTTGAAATATTAAATTTAAATTATTTATAAAAATCTTATCCAATGGTTCGCTGATCCCTACGGTCCATTATCTCGTGCTGTATAAATTTAAGGGTGCTTTATACCTTTTCAAACCTTTTTTTTTCTTGTTTCATCAGCTCACTCCGTGAAAAACGAATGCTACTCGAATGCCATTGATATTCCACACCGAAATCAATCGACTCATAGCCGATCATTCCAACGTCACATCCGTCGCACTTCCAGTCTACAATATTTTTCAATAACTCCACTCATTTATTTATTTATCAGTAAAAATAAATAAAAATCAATCATCCGAAAAATCTCGTCTTGCAAATATTCGTTCGAATTCGATTCAACGGTTACGACATCACTGTTTCCATCTACGCAAACTCGCGTTTGTTCGAAATATCGTTCGCGAAATTCTACGAGAACAGAATCCGGAGCTTTCGGAATTTCCGTTTACGTAAGTAAATTGACGCGTCGAAGGATACGTAGCGGGGGGTCGTCGGGAAATCCCCTCCGATTCATCCGCAGGACAAATTCATACACGTTATGCATACTCGTTGGGGAGGGTTGTACATACATTGCCGGTCTGTCGTTTCTCGTTTGCGAATCTGCCCCACGATTTCCATGGGACTTTCGTGTGTTCATGGAAAATGAAGGGAAGAACCGAAGTAGACAGATCGATGAACAATTTTCACGGGAAAATTCAACATGGAAAACCGTCCGAAGGACTTTGTCGGAGACCTCGATGAAGGAATACGAGAACGAGCTTTCGGGCTCAACGTCGCTGCTTTCAACCCCAAGCCTGTCTCCACATGTGTGTGTGTGTGTGTGTGTATTCATTTAAGGGGTTACAGCACATTGGCTCCCGAAAAAATGGGTCAAACATTTATTTTTTCCAAGCAGTTATTAAACATATAAAATTATTTTTATTCTACACAAATCAATTATCGTTTTATGAACAAGTTAAAAAAAACACAGTTAGAAAAAATAAAAATGGCGGACATATGACTCCCATCGAGTTGGACTCTCTTTTGGAAATCCTCGTCGATGATGGAATTTTTTTTATCTGTCAGGCATCGTTTGAAAAATATGAAGAAACGAAAAAATGTTATCTCATTCAAAAATGTTATAACTAAAATGTGGCATATGGTAAAAAAAATCAAACATTTTTTTTGTACAAATGACAGCTCCTTGAAAAAAAAATTATCAAATTTTTACAAAAATTTCCAGCTTGAAAAATCTGTAAAAAATAAAAACAGCATCGAATTAAAAAAAATAATCCTATTCCACATTATAGATAATATAACAAAATTGCTGCTACTTCGTAAACATATTTAAAATTTCGATATTGTTAAACACTTCAATTATTATTGAAATTAAAAAAAAAGCTAGCTGAAAAAAAAGCATTAAAACATTTAAAAAAAATGATTTCCAGAAAATCTGAAGGTCGTTTGACCCCTTAAGGGTCATACATACAGGGTTAAGCTCGCGAGTGGCAATGGCCGACTGTTTTGGGTCGACCAAAAGGATTCTCATCGCACAAACCCCAAACGTTCAGTGGAACTCTATAATTAAAATCGGTCCATATCCACTGCCAACGTTTTGGCATTTCTCTTCTCTCTCCATCTCTCTCCCTCTGCTCTGGCAAAACGTTTCTTCACCCACGACCGCCCCACCCCCTTCGCTTCTTGTCCGGCGTTATATTAACAGCGTAATTACACCGGCGACCTCCGGTATTCGATTTATTTCATTAAACTTCTTCATTACCACGATATACCCGGTCCGGAGCTACAAATGCCTCTGCCAACCTTTCGCGACCCCCCGAACCGCCCCCCCGACCCTCTCGCGAGGGTGAGTTGTGTGGGTTATTATGCAATGAGAAATATTGCAACCCGGCGGTGCAACGACACGGGCACGAATCGAGTGGTCTCTCGTGGCCCAGCGACGACGAACGAGACGGTGATTAATCAAGTGGTACAGGTCGGTGTGCTGTCAGACGAATTTTTTTATTTTTTTTTATCGGGCTGAAGAGGGCTGGATCGAACGTTCCGCGGTATGATTGTTTCGAAATGGTTCTCGATGAGTTCGAAATTCATTTTTCGTAGGATATAGAACATTTTATAAAACTTCAAATGGCTGAATAATTTTTTTTTTCAGACCAATGTTGAAGGGCGCATGTTTGTCATTTTCATTTTCATTTTTTATCAACGATCGTGTAATTCAGTTTGTCATTTTTATCCGTCGATATTTCGAGTACTGGTAATACCGGATAATGGTACTGGCAACTTTGCATCGTTGTGAAAAGCCATTCGTTCGTTCGTTCGTTGTTGTTGTTGTTGTTTTTTTTTCCGTGACAAACGCGTCGAGAGATCGACTCGTACATCGTGAATATTGACGTGGAATCGATGGTAGTTGGGTGTCGGGCCATTTTTTATCATTCCACTCGTCGGCCCTTATCGCGAGGGGGTGCAAAAAAAAAAAACATGGTCGGCTGCGTATCGAGCCCTTCACCCACACACATACACACATACACACACAACTACACAATGCATCGATGTTAATCCCACATGCTTAGCAAACATAACTTTCGAAAAACAAGAAAGATACGAATTTTTTTTGTAAATTAAATATCTTGACGATATTAAGTTGGCAATTGAGTTTCAAATTTTCTTTGAAAAAAAAAAAATGGTTCGTAAAAATCGGGATACGAGATGGTTGGGGATAATTAGCGATTTCACATCGCTGGACAGATGAATAATATGAAAGTATCACACACTCATATATGTATATATATGTCTGTGGAGCTTTTCATGCGTTACTAGCCCGAGGGCTTGAAAAACATTTCTCCCTCGTCATTGTCCGATGCGAGTCAGCGAACAGGTTTGTGTTTCACGATCTCCTTCCTCCGACTCGTCACTGTGCACACACACACAAACACACAAGCGCAAGCTTTCACCATTCCGCAACCCCGGAAAGCTTTTTCGAGCTTTCGAGCCATTCACGAGTTTTCTCTGTGACGAACTCGTCTCTGTCCTCATCTCCTTCGCATTTGCGTTCCATCGCTTCGGGTGGGGTCTCGACCAACCCCCTTCGCTCCGTTCTCAACCCCCTCGTGGAAAAAAACCACCCCCCCTTTTTTTTTCTTCTTTCACGGTTGCCCCGCGTCGCCCTCCATTTTTCCCAATTTAACGAGAAAACTTTTCAAATTACATCGGTCGCGCATCGCCACGAAACCCGACCTCGTTTCAAACGAAAACTCCGCGAAACGATCGTACCAACTCATTCAATGGTTTTGGATCGCGTCTTTTGTCGGTCTTTGATGCGAACGCGAGAAGCTCAGCGACGGCCGTGAGCTTTTTTCGGTTCACGGTGATGGCTGATCCGACGAATTGACTGTTCGATTTTAAATAATAATCATTTATTTCTCTCAAGTAAAAATATTGTTTATTTGCATAAAATATGTGTTTCATTGGGCATATTTAGTTCATGAATTATTCATATATAGTCTGTATATAAACTATATATATGTGATTTCATTTATAGTTTATATATGGGCTATAGATATTTTTTTTTAACTTAGGCTATTGTGAGGCGTAACATTTTTTCGGACTATTAATCAATTTTTCGTACTTGTGTGTGTATATAGATATATACATTCAGATATATATACAGGGTGTCCCGTAATCGTCGAGTGTGGCGAGAATCGGTGTATTCCTCGTTAAATTTCGAGACGAAAATCCCTTTGCGAAATTTCAATCCGATCGGTAGTTTCCGGAAAAGATGGGTTACAAGGCGACCAATGAGAGGCAGCTAAGCCGGAGCTTGTGCCTTCTATCATTGGTCCACGACGAAAAAAAACGAGTGGTTGTTTACCTTGCCGTCCAGAGACGTCAGTTTATCTGACAGATCGGCCAGAATGACAGATAACAGCTGACATCAAATTTCAGTTCCATTGTTTTTTTTTCGCTGGTTGCGCCCATTAAACAAAAATACGTATCGTCTGACGTTCGTTGGAAAGTTTGGAGCGAATCTCAGAGCACAAGCTTCCGGATTACCCGCCTCTCATTGGTCCCCCATTGGTAACCCATTTTTCCCGGAAACTACTGATCGGATCGAAATTTCGCAAAGGGATTTTCGTCTCGAAATTTAACAAGGAATACACCGGTTCTCGCCACACTCGACGATTATGGGACACCCTGTATATATATATATATATATGTTATATATAGGATATACATCGAATAAGTTCAACATTTACATGAATATATTAAAGACAGGAAAATCGATGTATTTGCAAGACTTTAATTTTTGTTATTTTTATAATCCGATAGTCTCGCGTTGCAACAACATCAGCCGGTTCTCGATGCACACAAAAGTCGATCCGATCGTTTTATTTCAAATAATGGTTTTGTTATTGCATCATGTTTTTTTCTCTTTTTTTTCACGTAAACCCATCAACCCTCTGTATACAAAAATTCTAATAACGACAAAATTCGTCAAACATGAAAAAAAAAAACAGAAAAAACAAAAAATTAATTACACCAATTGGATCATGGAAAACGATGAGAAATTATTTTTTCCATCGGCGGAAAAAAAAGTCACATCGGAAATACTTGTTTGGGACCGATGATTATTTTTCATTATTTTCGGAGCTTCGTTAACTAATTTTGAATTTTCATAGCTACATTCTCGAGACTTCTAAAGATATTCTCCACCTTTTGATTCAGGTTGAAGTGCGATCTACCTTACCGATATTATTGAATGGCAAATATTTGTTTTTTTTCGTCAAAATGTGAAATAATTCACGACCATTAGACTTTGCATCAATTATTCACCAAGAATCAACGAATTACAATCCACGATTTTCATTTATTTTTTTTTCTTCAAAAATTAAATCGTGAAGAAATAATGATAATTATTAATTTTTCTAATTTATTCGTTGAAATTTTCGTTGACGATGATTGGGCGATGTTTATCGTGAATCATTGACTCGACGGTTCGCCGATCTCACGCTTCGACTGCGAATACGATTGCGGTTTCGGGTGGTGCAGTGGGTCGCGATAGGGTTAATTAGAACTTTGGTTTACGGACGGCCGGCTATGATTAGCCGGAAGTGATCGATCTGCGTGTCGACTGTCGACCAACGCCCCCTCCCCCCTCCCTCCCCCCCCCCGACGAATGGTTCAGCACGTGCGTGTGCATCATCGACGCCCTCGTGTGGGAGAGGAAGCAAGGGTGGGGCCATAAATGGCTCCATTAGTACACGCAGCTACATCCAGACATCGACTATCGCGGTATGTCCGAGGGTCCGCGTTATTGCTACGAATATGTAAGGCATTTCCCCCCGATTAGTCGTGATCCACGATCCGCAACCGCATTCCAAGGGGTGCGTGGCCTGACCAGTCTGCCAACCTCCCAACCCTCCGAAGACACAAATGTACACGAACCACGAACGTTATTTGACGTAAGAATGAGTCCTAGATTTTTTTTCTGCTCCCTCGTCGGTGCGTTGGATTGTTTTGAGTTTCGGGGGTTGTGTCGGACATCGTTCGGACCGTGCCCTCGCCCCGTACGCACGTTGAGGTTGTGTCTGACCGGAGCCTGCTGTATCTACTTGGAGACGTTAACCTCGCGCCAAATTATTCGCGAACGGCTTCACGGTGGAAATTAATTTTTTTTTCTCGTTGTTTATGAAAGATGCGGGTCTTGAGAATGTCGTCTCCAAATTTTGTTGGAAAATTCATTAAATTGACGGAGTTACGGCTTTTTTTGTAAAACAGAAATTTTTTGAAAAAATGCAATTATTATTTTATTCAATTAGAGAAAAACAATTTGAGTTATTTAATTATGACGAAGTGATGATGAAGTATGAATGCTCTCTGCTTGTCTCAGGCATTTTATATCCTTTTTGCAAGTCTCTTAATCGAAGTATTAAAGGTGATATGACACTATGAACGTTTTTGAAACAAAAATGACTTCGAGATATTTTTTTTTCTTCTCTGTCACTGCGTAAAATTGATTTGTAATTTTGGGGTGTGTTTGACATCGTTTGGACTATAAGTTGGAAAAATTTTCATTCGATTATATTTAGAATTGTGGCTGGGGGTGGTTATTCTATTATTCAGAGGCGTAATTCAAAGGCGTTGCTTCTAACAATACGAAATACGTTTATGTCACGAACCCTCTCGATGATACGTACTAATTCTTCCATCCGTTTGGCTTTTTCAATCATCCCCCGAGGCACATCATCCCGCCCCCGACGAAACGGGGGATGACGGAAAAGCGGGAGCTGCGGGTCGTTTCATCGTTTCATAATTGCCACGATTATTCGTTAACAACACTCGACGAAGAAAAATCTATCGCTTTCATAAAGAAATAAATAAATTAAAAACAAAAAAAACTACCCTTCGAGCTTCGACACCCTCCCGTTCGCATTTCTCGCCTTTCTTCGGTTCAGAAATTTTTATCTATTACGCGACTCACAAGAAAGTAAAAAAAAAAATAAGAAGAATGAAAAAATAAAATAACAAATATAGAATAAAAATAACTGATACAAAAGTTTCGAATTTACCTCGCGGCCTCGAGACGCTAAAGCTCTTTGCGCGTCGGAGCTTTCGCGAGACTGTGAAATTACGGAATTACATGGTAATCCGTCAACGGAGGAAACAAAACCGGTTGAACTATTGTCGCGTCTGTCTTCGTCGTGAAATTGAGACGTCACTCGCGAAAACTCGAATAAAATTACATATATATATATATATTTAATGTTTGTTATTGCAGTTGCACGACCAAATGGATTTTAAAAGTCATCCAATTTGTCGAGAGGGTCTCAACGATATCAACGATTCGTACAACGGTTGACTCGTCCACTTTCGACCATTCCAAGTGGAATAATTCGTTCGAATTATTATTCCACGATGTTTGTTCGATGGTCGAACGTCGGAATTTATCCGATGGGTACGTCTGCTTCTCAGGCACTTTTCAACTCACTCAATTTGTCGGATAAATATTCTCGAAACTTCGGTGGAATTAATTTTCGATTGGTTTGCCAATCGATCGATCGATCGTGATGAGAGCTTTCGTCTTTCTCAGAAGCGTGCCTGGGTAGAAAAAAAAATGTATTTGGACTGCTCAAGTAAAAAAATATATATAAACTATATTTATATATATTATATATTACATATAATTTTTTTACGTGGGTTTATACAATTTATTGAAAATTCAAACATATAAATGTCATACATAAATTATACATAGAATTTATACAATTCATGTATAGACAGAAATATAGAATCCACATGCAATTATTTATTCGAGTGGTGAAAGCAGGATATAAATAAGACGGTAAAAATATTTATCACAACTAACCTCATCGAAAATCATTTCCAAAAAGTATAACTTCGTGAAACCAAACCAAGAATTTCATCAAAATTTTCCACCATCTTAAATCTCACGGATTGACTCAGTTACCCAAAACGATCGATAGATGTCGCTAAACAAACGCGCCACGACCGAAATAAAAAAAAATAAAAAAACTAACAAAAAAATGTAAAATAAGAATAAAAAACTTGAAAAACAAAGAAAGAAAGCGAAAGCTCGAGTGGATAATGAAATTAAGACCGCGCGGTGTCTGGTAAGCTACGGGGGTTGATGGTTGGAGGTGAGTGGCGAAGGGCGAAGGGCAGCCGGGGAAAGAGCGAGGGATGGAGACGGAGACGAAAGGACGGAAGAAAGTGAAGAGCAGGTCGGGGGTTGGGGGGTGGTGGAACGGACGAGTGGCGGAGGCTGACTAAAAATAATTGAATCGTACACCAACGGTCCTGTGCATTGTCCTACAGAATGAAGTTTACGTTTCTCTTCTATACGTCTGACACAGCCACGTCCCTTTCATCCCCCAAACCGAGAGTGATTCGCTTCGTTCCCCCGTCGTCTCGCCTCGCACAATTCCACCCCCTTCTCACCCTTCCATCGTCCACGACCCCCCCAGCCCCCTATCCCCACGAAAGTCCTGCCCATCGTGCGATAATGCGGTTTGCCGGTACTGCAGGGATCTGCGCCCAACGTACCCTGAAAATTCCACAGCCTTCAAAGGTCGGTGCTCCTGTTGGCTCGCTGAAACCCGAGCCACCACCGTGAAGAAAACTCGAGATAAAAAAATGAACAAACAAACAAAAAAGGCAACGATAACGACGAGCAACCAGAGTGCAAGCACAAGGGCGAGTGGAATGGGATAGCAAGGGTGTAGGAGCCTGGAAGGGCGGAAAACACATTGTCCTGTGGCATATCAATAGCCTCTCACCGAAGCAGGCCATATTTCAAGCTGGCCAGCAAATGGAATCCCGTGGAACGAGGGACGATGGAAAAAGTGAGGGAAAAAAAAATATATATATAAGGGTGTAACGAGGGTAAGTGGTTGTACTCGAGTATCACCCTGAAAAAAAAGAAAAATACGCACAACAAGTAAACTTCTTCTGCAGTCGGTTCTTCGAGGCTCGAGTACCCCAGTCCCTCCAGCCAGAAGAGAATCGAAGGAGAGCAAGTGAGAAAGAAAAGTGAGAAAGAACGACCTTGAATTGAACATCCCCGTGTAACGGAGATAATTGACGAGTCCGATAGCCACCCCCAGCTTCCCCATCGAGGACCAAACGGGGATGAGACAACGGGGAATGATTCAGAACCCGTGACCGCTGGGTCCACGTTTCATCCTGGCAAACGTTCCCCACAACCCTTTCTTCCATCCCCCTCCCCCTCGTCCATTCGCTGTCCCGGAAAATTTATTTTCTCGACGAATGTTGATTTCACGCATGGGACGTGTTTCCACACATGACTTCAAATATATATATATATATGTAAACAATTGTGTGGATCATAGTTATACAGAGGGATGAATACTATGGGGACCATTCTGGTCCTGTTGCAAGCTTTAGGAGAGAGAGAGAGAGAGTCACGCCGGTGAATTCCACGTTCCCTCGTATAATAAGGGTTCCCTCGTGACCTTGGCTTCTGCCACTCGCCCACCCCACCCCCAGTCCACCCCCTGCAGCCCCTTCGATCCAACCCCCGAGGCAGACTCCACTGGAAAGGGCTTTTTCGTTCGCTCCGACTCTGTTGAGGGCTCCTCCGCTAATTCCACCTGACGAATGTGCATCACTCGTACACGCTTTGTTAAACCCGAAGGGTTGGTGGTGTCAGAAGGGGGTGGGGGCGGGATGAAGGGACAAGATCGAGTCGGAGCTGTGAAAATTCGATTTTTCGACGTAGCTTCGTGTCGGGGGGGGGGGTCGTTTCGCGTTATCGCCAGGGTGCCAACATCACGGAGCTACCCTTGCAGAGGGAGAGGGTTCAGGGTTGGGGCAAAGTCGGAGTTGTGAGGGGGGGTGTGGAGGCAGGGGAAACGAGAGGCGAATATTAATTGGTCTTAATTATGCCCAAAAGAGAGAGAATTAAAGTTGGGCGGGGGTGGAGGGGGAGGCGGAGGGGGTGAGAAGACTATGTGCCACAAGCTCGACCGCTTCTCGTTCGAAGTTTCACGAACGTTTTAACGCTTCAACTGGCTGTTCATGTCCATGGGGCACAGAGGGATGAATGGACCGAGTGAGGGGGGAGGGCTCGGTGGGGGTGGGCGTAAGGGGGATGATCACGTACTCGCGGAAAACGTGACGGTCGTCACGAAAGACGTTTTCTCGAGGTGGGATTTTTTTTCCACTTTCTTCATCCCCCGGACCATCCCTGGACGAGACGTTTCTTAATCACGTTTTTCGTAATCCACTACGAAGGGCTGTTTTTTTTTTTTTTATTTTTCAAACCACACTCTTCATGTTATTCTAATTTTTCTTTTTTTGAAATTTTCGTGAGAGAGACTCATCGAAAAGTTTTAGCAATGAGAAAAATTTGAATTTCCGACAATGTTTCTTCATTGTGTACCGTGGATGGATGACGAAGGACGAGCGAGGGAAAAGTGCGGAAAGTTCGTAAGAACGTCCGTGAAATATGTCTCTTTATCCACGATCCTCGAATTCATTCGAAGGTTTTACCATGAATTCTTCAATTTAACAATTTAATCCGTCGTCTCGGCGGTTCAACTCGAAAATTTTCAGTTTGACTTTTTCATCGACGCGCTTCGTCCTCGGGCCGTGTTGACCGAATTAAATTTTACCCCCTCGAGATTCCGGACAGTCGTCATTTTCTTATTCCTTCGTCTTTCGATCATCCCTGCTCACATTTTCCGCCCATCGGTCGAACGAGGGTGATGATTATTTCGTGGGAATCGTCGTCGAAACTAATTTGTCCGACTATTCGTCGATTTAACCCCTTAAACAGACTTCGTTGGGTTAAAAAAGGCTCACGTAGATCGTTTTAATTCGCGAAATTCGATTTTTCATTGTCAATTGTGTGTTTGTTATTCGTGTTTCGAGGGGTGACGTGAATGTTGCGACCCTTGGGCGAGTGAACGAATTTCGTGGAGGGCGAAGGGTGTCGGACGAGGATGTTTTGGGGAGGGCCGACGTAGCATCGTCCCTCGTTGCAATCTCTCGTACCGGTGGGGAAGGAACACGATTAACCGTTGATGGCTTCCTAAATGCAAACAACCTCCCAACCCCACCCTTCACCCCCTTCACCCTTCGCATCCGCCTCGCGCAGCCCGCGTAATCAACAAGGACACGGAGGGCCCGCTCGTTCTCCACATTATAACCGACTGTCAGAACCTCCGCCACGTCCGACTCGCTCTTACTCTGCAACGGACGTTTTTAAGGGTTGACGCGAAATCCATCCGACGCAACGTTTCCTTGTTTTCGAATTACGCTCGGTGCACTCGCATTCGACAATGCGAACAGGTTGTTAATTGCGAATGGAGGCTCGTGACCGAAGTTCAACGACTGTATCGATCAACGTTTCAAAAATTCTACGTGCAATTTTCGTGCCGAATGGTCGTTTCTGTTTCGTCGTTGATTTAATTGAAAGATAGAGTCCACGGTGCGACGGATGTAAATTGTTGAGAAATTGACTTGGGGGGAAAATTTGTCTGACATTCTTCGAGGCAATGAATTGCAATTTTTTTTTTTTTTTTTTTTCAACGACAAAAGATTGGTACTGCTTGCATTTTTTTTACATTTGTTGGTTCGATAATAATAATAATAATAATAATAATAATAATAATAATAATAATAATAATAATAATAATAATAATAATAATAATAATAATAATAATAATAATAATAATAATAATAATAATAATAATAATAATAATAATAATAATACTTTTAGTTGGGATGAATAATGGATAATATAATTTAATTTTCGAATAATGACAAAAAATAATTAATAATTAATGATAAAATTGACTATCATTATCATAACTTTATTAATTCTAGAAGTATATCTATATTTTTATGATAAAAAATGTACGAGCTGGACTTTGTTGATCGAGATGCTGACAAGTTACACATCTCGTATATTGAATGAACAAATTGTTTTTTTTTTTTTTTTTTTTTTTCCGCCCTTGTTTACCGTTAGTTGATGTAACGAAAGAAAAATTTCAGGTTATTCGCGAAGCAATATTTCAATTTCTTCGGGCCAGCAATCCATCAACGAACTTTCCGACGGTTGGATCCTTATTTCTCGTCTGACAGGACTCTCGCCCGTTATTCATCCGTGATCCTTGCCTGAGTTCTTTTTTTTTTTTTCGGTCCAGATTTTTGCATTGCCCATCCATCCCGAGAATCGACTACCCACTAATAAGCGCTGGTCCAAGTACAAACCTTATATATATTCACAAGTTCACTGCACACTAAGTCCGGTCGATGAAATTCTACTTTCTGACTGCCTTCCCCTCTCCTCTTTTTCCTCCTGCACTCTCTCAACCCTTTCAAACAATATTTCCAACCCACTTTGCTTCACTCTTTTTGCTCACAAGTTGTCGTTTTTTTTTTTTTTTTTAATTATTTCGTTCTTTTGCTTTTTTTTAAATACATTTTTTTCTATAAACCAGCGACCTGACTTTCTGTCCGAACAAATGCAAAAAAAATTATAAAACAGATTTTTTATTCTTCATATTCGAACGTACGACTTCGTTTATTCGTCCGATTTCACGAAAATTTCTCGACTTGGTCGGCATTGATTTCCATCGTTGCATATACATATATATATAGCTCATCCTCTCTCGCCTGGCATCGTTTCCACTCGCTCGAGTACAGCCTGACTCAGCTAGACGGTTCTCGATCCTCGTTCGCAATACCTTCGAAATTCGTTAACTCGTTCGTTTCGTTTGTTTTTTTCTTTCTTTTTCTTTTTTTTTAGAATTTTTTTTTGTTTCAACTTGAGCGAATTCTTTTGTACGAACGGATTGCCAGACCCAATTGGAAGAAGAGTTGAAAATCGATCTCCCCCCTCCCCCAAAGTTGAGAATAAAAAAAAATGTATAAACAAAGATCTGTTAATTGTAATAATTATTAATTATGCTATTCTTTCCAGATAGTTACAATCCTCTCTGCAAATTATGATAAACAATTCATTCAATCAATTCAATCAGTCAAATTTACAAATTCAATAATTCAATGAAAAATTATGACATTATTAATTCGTATATGCATATCAATTATGAGAATGGATAAATTTGGCACCCTTATTCTATTTGTCGTGCAAAGAAAAGAGAGAAATGTTAAACACACTGCAAACGATGAATGGTGAAGTATCGAACAGCCGAAAGATGGGATAAGACGTGTAATCAAGTAGTACAACCAGATGTGTCAGACCGTGCTGCGCCAACTTGAAAAAAAAAAATTACTCTCGAGCGATTGCAGCCTCCCCCTCGCCCTTTCTCCGGGAGGGACGTCGAGGGAGGAATGAAAAATTGGTCGATTGTTTTCTCATTCAGAGGCGATGGTGCTTGGTTGGCTGTATCACCGCCAGGGGGATGAGAAAGTAACGGTTCTCATTCTTTTTTTTTCTTTCTCTCTCGTTTTTTTTCTCACAATTTTTCTTTCACGTGCCGAATGCACTTTATTCCACGCTTGCTCAAAACTAGTCCACTCTCGATGGTAATCGATGGACCCCTTTGGCCGTTCGCTCTGTGCATCGGACGCTGATGTTCCTCGTTTGTATAATAACGCCGACTGTGGGCCCGAATAACCCACGAAAACTTTTCTTCGAATCTGGCAACCGAGCCAAAATCATCTTACCGAACGAACTTTGACAAACGATTTTTCACTCGCTGAGGCTGCTAAACGCGTTCCACTTTGGCCAATTCGTACCCATCGATGCCACACCCCCCCCCCCCCCCACCACTCCTGCCCATCGTTATCTTATCTCTACTTCGTTCCATTTTCGAATCCCATGTTTGTTATCGGTTCGATGAAAAATTGCCCCATTCGATGCAGACACGATAATTGGCTCGTGGAAATTGAAATTTTACGACAATTCGAAGAATCGTTTTTACGAATTTTCGTCAATACAAACGGGGAAAGATAATAATAATAATAATAATAAAACATCAAATTTTTCATTGGAATTAAAGAAAATCATATTCGAATTTATTTATTTATTATCATGTGAATTATGTTTATTTATCATTAATATTGTTCAGAAATTTATATTTGAATTTTATATTTTGTATCGAAATTTTTATTTTCATCGTTGACAGTCGAGGGAGGTGATTCGGTTGTATTGTCTCGTGGAAAGTGAGTCGGAGAGAATGTAGAAAATATGAAAAACAGGTATAACGGAAATCTCGACTCGTGGCAAAAGCTCAGTCGAATCGTTACTGTTGCAAACCTTCTCTCCCAGTTTTCTCATATTCTTCATATTTTCCACACAACGAAAATATATATATTTACAAGCAACAGATTTACCAGTGAAAATAGCTGTTATTATGTGTGTCGAAGAAAATGCCTGAAGGCTACAACGTTTTGCAATGTAAATTGTACGCTCGAACTCGTTCCCCCTCCACTTATACATATTTATATACACACAACCGTAAACACAACCAAAAATGTTTGTTATGTTTTCATTAAAATCCATCCCTTCGATTACACGAAAAAAAAAAAAAAAAAAAACAAAAAAACAAAATAAAACATTAAAAAATCATAAATTCTGACATTTGTAAAATTCGTTTATTTCGATTTTATTTCGTGTTTCTCTCTTTCGTGTTTGGTTCACGTGTGCATTTCGTGGATCGATGTTCATTAGGGGTGGATCACAAATCAACCCCCTTCGCCGGCGTCGGAATACGATTTTACAAATAAAATAAAATAACAAAGAATTTTCATCAGTGTTAAAATTTCGTTGTAATTTCATTTTATTCGTAAAATCGTACTCCAATCCACCCCCAACGAAGATCGATCCACTAAATACACACGTAAGCCCATCACGAACGACAGAAATACAGAATAAAATTTGAAATAAACGAATTTTCACTTATGTTGGAATTTATGATTTTTCAAAATATTTTATTTTATTTCATTTTTCTCGTTCGTGTTGGATTCGCGTGTGTATTTGTTTCGTGGATTTCCGGTGGGGTGGATTGTATTGCGTTTCACACGTGTCTCATTGATCGAAGGGAGCGGTCGTGAGATATCGCGACCGACCGACTGTCGAACGAGGAGAGTCATCGACTCGTCTGATCATCATCGACTATTACTACTGCGACTGGATTCGTCGTTCTTTATTTTTTTATTTTCGTTGCTATCGCGTCAGCTGATAGTGAATTCGGGTCGGACACACCCACGTGGAACGAAATAGGGATCACGTGTGTGACGTAGAAATGGGTTTAATCAAGAAGCATTGTTCGGTTGTGTGGGCGGGGGGTGGCGACGATAAGGTTTATGTAAGAAGATATAAATAATGGGGCAAGCAGCAGAACCGTCGTCGTCGTCAGCACGAAGGATCTTCTTTTCTTTTTTTCTCCTTCCTCTTTTTTCTTCGCCTGTCTCTTTTCTCCGCCCGCCACGAAGATTGTTAATGTGGCTCAGCAGGTTGAGAAACAACCACCGAATGGTAATTTCGACAATTGCTTTGAATATTTTTCGAACGTGAGACTTATATAAAAAAAAAACAATTACGGTTGATTTATCATCGGGCATTAAAACTTGTGATTGTGCGATAACGTTGGTGTGAAAAAGATCTATCAGGTCACGTGGTGTTGGACGACATTTTTTTTTTATTACAAATTCATTTTTTTTTGTTCTTGATTATATTTACAAAAAAAAAAAATTCAAAATTGATCTAAAAAAAAAACTCGAGTTGATTTATCGTTTGGCATTAAAATTTCAAATAAAGTCATAGAGTTTGATTAAAAATAAAATTAACATGGGCACGTGATGACGGATCCCATTCTATATTAAAAAGATAAAAAATTATAGATCTCGAATATTTTTTTCACTTCCTGGTTGAATTTACAAAAATTGTATGAAAATTCTTTCGACAAGATTGTGAATTTTTTTTTTTTTTAAACGAGATTCAATTAATAGATAAATTATTTTGGTGAACTATATTCGTAGATTTTTTTAAGCTTCGTTCAAAAATTGTTATCTTGGTTGATCGAGTTGTGTGTGAAACATTACGAAACAGTTGTAACGTTGAAACAACAGAATCAAGTGGACGGTATTGCCGGGAGATTGCATTTCACGAAATGCACAGAGTTCGGAAAACAGAAGAGGTCGGTCATTGAGATTTCGCAAGGCAGGGAGGAAGGGGCAGGGGGGGGGTGGTAATGGCTGGAGACTCTTTTGTCTCGATCTCGAGACTTTTCCCAATGGCTTGTGGGTTTTGTTATCGCTCTTACCTCTCGCTCCTTTCTCGGTTTCTTCGTCTCGACAGTACGAAATGCAAAAAACTATCATGCAGCTGAAAGATGCTGTGACTGAAACCTCGTCTGAGCCCCGGGGGAATTCTCGGAATCGTAAAAAAAAAAAACGAAAAAAAAAAAAACAACATTGTAATATTCTTATTCCGCAACGTGATACTTCAATTATTTTCCGGTCATGGTTATGACAAGCAGCATAAGCACATGAACAAAAAGCAATATTTTACAACAAATTAATTTTTAAAAAATTAATAATAATAATAAAAACCAATAATAATAATTCAGTAAAATTCAATTAAAAACTAATTCATTCAAAAATAACATATAAACGTAATTCTTTCATAAATGCATCAAATCCCTCCCCCCCTAAAAAACAGATCAAAACACAGTCGATTACAATGTCTATGAAATAAAACAAAATGAAACTATCCACTAATTAATCTCGAATTATTCGAAATTGCATTGATTCACGTGTAATTGAATATTTCACTAAACAGGTGAAATCAAATATTTCATTCGATCTCACTTTTTGGCACGAAGTTGAATCCATTGAGTTCACAGATGTCCCAATAACAACGACTAGAAACTGCAAAAAAAAATCATGTATCCAATTTATTTATTCATTCACGGTTTAATTTATTTTTATTTTTATTTTTTTTTCAAAACGAGAACTGTTACAACAAATCGTCCATCGTCCATCGCTGACTGTCCAATTCACCCACAAGCGTCTCCACAATCACCATTGCCCCAACGAATTTAACCTACGATCGTATTCCGAATTTTCCTTCCGGGTTGTGCATCCCCCCTCCCCTTTCATTCGAACGCAACCTAGACACCCAAATGCATGAGCACACAGATGCGATAAGGGATGCGCGCGGGGGTTGGTCGGAACCCCGCAGACCAGCCGCAAACAAGGACCAGCAAGAGGGTGAATGAGGGGTGGGGGTGGGTTAGGGGGTGGGCAATTTCGGTCTTGCTCAGCATTTCCACCCGGTCGAATCTCACTGAGAAACCCAAAGCAGCCTCTCATCCTTCCCTTTCATCCCCCTCCCCCCCCCCCTCCCCCTCGCCCCACCCCCTGCAACCCCCGAGAGCACCGACTATCCATCCACGAGTCGTCTTGGCCGTGAGCCCTCGTCTCAACTCTCAGGCTCGAATCAACCGCAAACGTTCGCAAGCACATGCTTCAACGTCTTCGAGCTTTCGACTATGCGATCTCATCGGTTCTATATATATATATATGTATATGTATATGTACCTACAGTCGTTTATGTTCATCGTCTCGTTCTCTCAAGTCGACACGAAAACTATGCTCTGTGATCGAGTTTCAACCTCGATATGATCGATGCACCTTCACGACTCCAATGTGTGTATATATATATATATATATATATATATATATATATGTAAGGGAGGGGGGTTGTTCTCTCTGACCCTGATGCAGCCGAAAGCTCAACCACCAAAGTCCCAATGTGGCACTGCGATGGATCTAAAGTTTCGACATTGGACTAAAAGCACCTAGAATTAGGTGCTTGGGAATTTTATCCTGATGATCAACGCCCAGTGCTCAACAATCATGACTAGGGTTTTAAATCAATCGTATAAATAGCCTTGGAATTGTTCGAAAATGTTCAAGAACGTTCGAGAACCTTAGAATGATAATAATCAAACTTTTATTGAGTGAATGATAAACTTGACATTATTATCGACGAGCTCAGAACATTTTTTTAAATCACCGATTTTTCATTTTTTTTTTTCACAGCGTAAATAAAAAATACGTGAAAAAATTATTTACCGTGTGATATACATATATGTACCGTGAAATTTTCTCAGCTTTTCGATAGGAGTAATGAAAACATTTTCAAAGTTTTTGCAAATAAAATTTCTTTGTTTTTTTTTCTTTTTGTTTTCTTTGTCAACTGAATCACGTGACTGTGAAAAATGTCAGATTCAACTTTTCAAAACGAACTTTTTTTAATGTCCCAGTGAAAAAAAGTTTTTTTTTTCCATTCCCTAATTAGAAGCATAATGTAATAAATACCGGCATTCACGAATCTTGCACCTCGGACTCGTTGCGGCAGTTTAAAAAATGCATGAGATGCATTTTTTTCAGCGAAAAGCTTTTTTTATTTTTTTATTACTTTAATTTTGTTTTTATTTTAATTTTAATTCAAAACTTAATGAAGAGTATATAACCGGTAATACGACTGAACCGTGCAAAGTTGTGTGGGCGCGAGCTCATAATTGCACTAGGTGCGATAAAGCTTTTTCCGCGATAAGAGAATGGGGGTGAGTTACCCGGGGGCTGGAAGACGTTTTAATTTTTCTCAAATGCGAATGTTTAGTTGTCGGGCGAGGAAACGGAAATGAGGGGCGGGGGGGGGGGAGGAGGGGTGAACTTCGGACGTAAATACACGAGACAGTGGAAAAAACCACGAGAAAATTTCTAGTCAGACCAAAAAAAAATAAAAAACATTTTTGGGGCAGCGAGTCGTTGCACAGTAACCGAGGGTTGTGCATGCAGTTCTTGTGGTGGTTGTGCACAATACGTGTCATATACATATATATATATATATATATATATATATATATATATATATATATACATAGACACAAACAGGAGAGTAGATCTCAACGGGAGTCTGCATTTCGCGGTGGCCGTTGGTTGCGGGCTACTCGTGGCTGGAGCTTTTCTTCTCCCGCAAGCACACCACCGACCTTCCCCTTCCCCCCACCCCCCTCCCCCGCCCTCTTTGCCCCGCGTCTCTCGCATTTCTGCTCCCATTGCGTTTATTCTATGCGCGCGTTAATGCCGGGATGGGTTTCCCTTCTGTTAACATTCTCCGACTCTCTCTCTCTCTCTCTCTCTCTTTCTCTCTCTCTCTCTCTCTCGCTCTCTCTGGCGCGTTATGCATATCTTTCATCTCGTTTACGGCAACTACACGGTTTTTCGGCGGAAAACTCGGTGAAAACTCATTTTGAGGTTGGCATGAAATAGTTACTCGACGAGAAATCGAGAGAAAGAGAGAGAGAGAGCGAGAGAGAGAGAGAGAGAGACAGAGAGATGGATAGAAATTTCATCCCTGCAGAAAGACAGACGAAAATATTTTGAACATTGAAATTATATTCGATTGCTTATGGATCGTGGGGGAAGAAATTTTGAGGGTCGAAACCACGAGTCATGTGAAACTGAATTCTAAACTATTTTGATCGTTTCAGTGTGTGTGTGTTTTTTTTTTTTTTTTTTGTATTCATTATTATCATTATTATTGCAATTGAATAATTGACAAATTAAGCTTCTGTATAATAAAAATAATAATAGTGATGGTGATTGTAGTTTTTTACAGCCTCGGTAATTATTAATAATGATAATATCAATAATTACAATCATTATTGTTACTCCAAAGCTATCATAAAAAAAAATTGATCAGCGAAAAAACACAGACACACACACACTGACCCATTGCAATATCAATTCGAGACACACCACCAGGTCAGACGCCTCCAACTTGCCACCTTCAACTTGTCTCCCCAAGCACGGACCTTCACTGACTCCGAGTCTCGCCGTTCCTACGCACCCTTCATCACACCCCCCTCCCCCCTCGCCCTTCGCGTCATTCTCACGAAACCCCCGGAATTTTCACAACTAGAAAGCTACACACACACACATACACAATCTCACGTGTACTACATTTCTCACCCGTCTTTTTTTTTCCCCTCTCTCTCTCTCATGTCCGTTTAAACCGCTACCCCTCGCGCCACCCTCTCACCCCCCCTTTACGACGTGAAATTATGATATTAGTTATGTTGGTCTAAACTCGCCGACTCCACGACTCAAGCTCCCAGCGATAAATTTTACTTTTTACTTCTCACGGTTAACTCGAGCTTCCTAATTTTTTTTTTTTTTTTTTTTTCGTCTTCTTTGTTTTGTTTTTTTTTTCTTCTTTAACTCTTCCACTCACCTTTTCGCTGCTTCGTTTCTTTTCGGGATAACTAAACGTCGAGTTTTCCGGACCGGAAACAATGTCTGGGCGCTCGAGCGTGTGTGTGTGTGTGTATGCGTTTTACAATTTATGCTTCGAGTCGGTGTATATGTTTAACAGTTTTTGTTTTTTTTTTGTCTTTCTTTTTTTTTAGTTTTTTTTTTTTTTTTTTACGGTTTTCATTCTTTTACGTTCGCACACGAGTTCAACACCGTCAACGTTATTCCGAAGAACATCCCTGACCTTCCTGCCACCCCCCAACGCCCTCCCTTCGACCCTCAGCATCCCCCTCGGTTTCCGGCGTGCTGGTCCATGTACATTGTGCACGGCCTTAAACAACCCTCCCCGAGCTTTTCACATTTATTTATCGTTTGTCTGGCCGGTCTTCCGTGCTCGTGTAATATCATCCCCCCCGGTGCCACCGAATGCCGACGAATGCAAACGCGAAGAACCTGCGCGAGCGAAATGCCACGATAAAATTTAATTTTTCAACCCTCGACCGAATCGCCACACTCGACGAGCGTTACAGCGTTCGACAATGACGCACATTTGTTACTAACACACACACACAAACACACATGAGGGTGTGAGATATATGTGCGAGTGGCAGGGATGAGGGGGTGCATTTTAAATGCGAAATTACTTCGATCCCAAGACTGTGCTGTCGGATGTTCGGTCACGTGGTACCGGGTTTGGGATTTTGAAAATTCCATTGGGGTCTTGAGAAAATTTTGGGGTCGAGGGATTTTCGTTGTTCGGTCGTTGAGGTGGATGGAAATTATTGCGGGGGTTTTTTTTTCTAATTTTAGGGATGGTAGATGGAATATTAAATGTTTTGAAGATGATATATCGAACAAGATAGTTTGAAATCATTTTTTTTTCAAATTGTTGGTTTGTTTATTTATTTATTTATTCATTTATTTATTTATTCATTTATTTATTCATTTATTTATTTATTTATTTATTTATCTATGAAGGTGATTAAAACTATCGAACATTATTTGAGAACGATAATTAAATCTGCAAAATTGTTCCTTCTCGCCCAATTGCAATATTGCATTATCAATGCAAATTTTTCTTGCATCCAGTGTCAATACAATCCAACAAAATTAATTCCATTTTTCATTCCTCATTTCGTCAAATTATTATTTCATTTTCATTCTGAAAAATAAAAATCTAAAATCCATCAATCACAACGATCACTGATTCTCCAGAAATGGAAGTTAAAAAAAGTCGAGATGCACTAATTGATTGCTTCGACCAACTTCTTATACACATATATTTTTTTTTCTTGCGAAGCACGAGTCGAAGAAGTCCATGGGCTCATTCAAAATTCGATTCAAAGGTTCGAGCAGTAAAGGGTCGTTCCTCGTCGTGCCCGTGTAGCTGGAGGAGGGTGAAGGGGAGGGGGGGGAGGTAGATTCAAGGATAGCAGACGAATGGAAGGAGAAATACGATTCAGGGATTTCCTCAGAGCCAATTCGTCCACGTTCGAGTTCGAACTTTTCCATTACAGTTCACAAGACCAACCCAAGGCCGAGCATTCATCCCTCACAGCACCAGCCACCCTCACCTACGGTTCCTCCTTAATTCGACGCCCCCAGCCCCCCCTCTCCCTCGACTCCACCGACTCGAGCCCAAAGTTGAGCATCTTTATACGTACAAAAAAAGAAGAAAAAAAAAAGTTTAGCCATACTTGATTCTCATTAACTCATCGAAGGCTAACAAATAGATACATTCGGTCAGGCTCATAATTACCCTCAAAGGGACCACAAGATCACACTGAAGACAACAAAAATTTGAATCGTTTCTCACGATAACATTTTTTTTCATCGATCACGATAAAATTAATTCTCGAATTGATTAATTTTGTTTAATAATGAAAAAAAAAATAGAATAAAATAATTTTCAAAAAATGCGATCCTCATCGTCGAAGCTTCACCCAAGATGAAAATTTCATCGATCATAACGAATCACAAATAAATTACAAAGGTGATAAAAAAAAAATTGTTTCACGTAGACAATAAAAAAAAAAGTTTCACAAAAAAAAAATTACAAAAATTCACCAAATTCGAAAGTTCGTCTCGACTCGTGAACAAAACGTTGTTGCACCCTCGTGAATTGAATCAGCATACACAATATGCACCTATGAAGAGATAATTTTGGATAATTATCGATAAACGACCTTGAAATTATTCGCGATACAAAATTTGTTTTCCCATAATTAACTGATTCGTCGATTATCGTACGAAATAACAGCGACTCATTAACCGACAATTATCGCGAGCTATCGTGTCGCACTATCGAATTTCACCCCCCACCCCCACCCCCTTTCCACCCCCGCTGCCGGTCTCCCTTCCCTCGAAACTAATTAAATTTCCATTATTGGCCGTGAATTACTTCCGCGTCTTTCACCTCGATTCAATGTCGCAATGCACACCCCCCGCCCCCCGCCCCCGTTCACCCTCACCCCCTCGTGCATACAACGCGAAACGGATATTTCACCCCGCGAAATTTTATACACGTGTGTCTGTGTCTGTGTGTGTGTTTGTTGGTGTGAAAGATAAAAAAAAAAAAAAGGTGTGACGGTCTGCAAGCTGCATAAAGAGCTCGCGAAGCGAGATCCACGAGGGGTTGTAAAGAGTCGACGTCGAAAGTAAGGAGTTTGCGGGTACGTGTGGAAAGAAGGTATACCCTCGGAAAGCTCGACTTCTTCTCTCAACGACGCTAAAGGCGAGGCAGTAAAAAAATATTCAAAAAAAAAGAACGAAAACAAAAATTAAACAAAAAAATGGGGAAAAAAAATAATGTACACGTAAGAAGGGTTGTGCGGATGGTGGTTTTTTTTTTCTTCTTACTGCAGGATCGCGTCTTTCACGCAGCCACACTCTCTCGGCCCGTGAGAACTTGCCCTGTCGGAGCTTTTTTTAATAATTCTTTTTTTTTCAACTTTTTAATTTTTTTTTTTTTTGCCTTGCTTCGTCTCGGGTTTCACTCTTTCCGTGGGGGAGGGGGGGGTTATAAAGGAGATCCTGAGTATGCAGTGGCTCAGTGGGGAAAGGGTGTCGTTAATACCCCACTCAGGCAGGACTGAGCGCGAGGGAAAAGCTTTTTTTTTTTTTTTTTTTAATTTTTTTTTCTCGTTCTCCATCTTTCTCTCGCGATCTGTGTGTCTCGTAGGTCCTTCTCGCTCGCTTTCTACCACGCGAGGAGGGCATCGCCCGTGTGGCTTGGCACCGAGGGCTTGAGACTCGACTTGCCGGCTTTGGCACCGAGTTATACAAGTTGAACGTGAACCGGCGGGGTATATTTCACATCGGAATAATCCGTGGTTCCTTTCAACGTTTCGCGAATTATTTTGTATAACGATGAGTTTGGAATTTTTTTTTTTTTTTTTTATTTGTGCGGGTTTTTCACGAATTTTCGGGAAATTTATTTCGTATCGTCTGTCTTCTGTCCTTTCGAGTTTTTATTTTTTCATTCGGTTTTAATAATAATAATAATAATAATAATAATAATAATAATAATAATAATAATAATAATAATAATAATAATAATAATAATAATAATAATGTTTGATACATTTTATATAAGATCTAATATATAGACATATATATATATATATATCCGGGTGACTATTATTATTTTCGTGATCATTATTTTTTTTTTCATTTCAATATTCAAATGAAATGATATTTTCTGATCTCGTAAACTCTAACATTACAATAATTATCACAGTTATCAATAACAGCTATTATTATAAAATTACTATTATTATTATATACAAGATCTTACTATATGCAACACATTAAAATTCATACATTCTTTTCATTGTTATTATTACAATCACTCCTAAATAATAACTATAAGATGAATAATTTTTTTAACCCCAAAATTGCTGCAACAACAATATATGAACAATGTATCTATATTCATCATAACGTATTCCGAATCAAAATGCAGAGTTAATGAAATAGAAAAAGAAAAAAAACATTTTAATGCATTTATCACTTTGGGTGAGTTTAGGAGAAGCATCTGAGACAATGTTTCATTCGAGACATTTGAAATTTCGTTGGAGGGCTCAACGTCTAATCCGTCGCCATTGTCTTCGCAGAACGTTTCGTGTAACGCCCCATAACGGTGAACTATTCTCGTGAGGGTGATAATGGGAAGGCACGCGAAGGGTAGTTTTTTTTTTCTTCTTCTTCTTCCACTCAATTCAGTCGGATCGAGCTCGTCGTGTCCGTCGTCGAGGGGTTGAAAAAGGAAAATCGTGGAATGACGAGGCAGTGCGATGGGGGTGGTTGTGAGGACGCGGATGAAGGGTAGTTCCGCCCTCACTCCTCTCCGGTAAACCTTAAATAACACACTGTCGATGTAATCCACTCGAAAATTGGGGAATAGAATTCATCGAATTGACGTGAACGTTCGAATACGTCGATTTTCGAGATTTCGAGGGGGTGAAAGGGGAGGGGTGGGTTTCTTGCGGACTCAGATCGAGTGTAGTGGTTTTTCAATGGAGGGTGAGCGAAAAGTGGTGCTGCCCCTGTAGTTACGTACATTCGGACTCTCGAGGGTAAACCAACCCCTACGCTACGCACCAACCCCCTCGTGTGTTTACGTTTGGCTGTGGCTGTGGTCGTGTGTTATACCTACGCATGGTCAATACTTAGAGGGTGGTCCGAGTAAAAAAGGAGTGACTTTAGAAAAATGTTTTTTTTTTCTTGCCTACTCTATTTTTGCGTTTTATTATTTTTTTTTTGCAGGAATTATTGAATCGATGGGGTAGATTGATGATTGAGAACGGAGCATGATAATGATAGAGGGCGAAAGAATTTTCCGGTGGACAAAAATCGTAGCATTGCATTTTTGGTTTCAATAATAAAAATAAAAAAATAAAATAATAAAATAAAATAACGAAGTGATTGAAAAATAGTTCATTGTGTATCAAGGACGTAAAGAAGGCGATTTTTACGAGTGTGAGGCCCCTTGGAAACCCTCATTCAATGCATGTGAAGCTCCGGACTGAAATCGGTCACTTTACGTCCGCTTCGCAGGCAAGAAATGACGTGTTTTCGAGGGGGTTGAATAAAAATGCATATTTTTCGTACACCTTATTTTTTCTTCTCAAAATTTTTAGAACAGAGAGGAGCGGGACGAGGGGGAGATTGATGATAAAAAACACAGAATATAATAATGATAAAACGACAACAGAATTTTTCAGTGCATGAAAATCATAGAATTTCAATTTTATTTTCAAACAGTAACATTTGATGAATTGGAAGATAAGTAATTTCGATGAATTGTGTTTCAATGTTATGTCTTGTATGTATGTATGTATTTTTGTCGTTGATCAAGCACTCATTCTATGGAACATTTTTCAATGTTGTAACAAACAGAATAATAATAATAATAATAATAATAATAATAATAATAATAATAATAATAATAATAATAATAATAATAATAATAATAATAATAATAATTTATCGTCGTCCCATGTTTATTATCAGAGCTATGATGGAGCTTTCATGGACGATTCTGTAAATTTGCATTCGAGGGTCGAGAAACATACGAGGCCGCAGTCGAGCGATAGAAGAGAGTGAGTGAGAGAGAAAAAGCGAGAAATAACGAACGAAGAGACGAAGACAGTTGCGGGATTGTGCCGGCTGTTGAAACTTTCCGGCCTGTACTTCCGGCCGAATATGTATATAGAGAAACGTGAAAGCACGAGCAGCAGCAGTAGCAGCAGCACGCGCGAGCTTTTCACGACCCTCCTATTTATGAGGGATCGTCCAACGAGGGGCGCAGAGGGGCATAGGGCGAGGGAGGAAAAAACAACGTACACACCGGCAATTTTCAACGCCCGTTAACCGAACAATAGGCCCGAACGCCGAGACGATACTCCGTAGCGGTGAAAAAAAAAAAAAAACAAAAATAAAAAAATAATAATAAAAAAGCTCGACCGTAAGGCCGGAGCTTTTTCATGTTCGACGATCGTCCCAATTTCTTCCGCACAATAAAGTTCCAACGAGAATCCGAGGCGGGGGAGGGGAGGGGGAGGGGCGAAAGCACTTTTGGCCGCGATTTGTGCGAAAAGAAAAAGTAAACAAAGGACGCACGAAGCTTCTCGACCTTTTTTTTTTGTTTTGCCAGAACGATTTTACGATGACCTACGGTTGGGCGAGGTCTAACATCTCGAAAGACTTTGCTATTCACGTGTCACAATCACGACAATGTTTGTGAATTCAATTGAGATTTTTTTTTTGTTTTGTTTGTATTTTTTTTGAATTTTTTTGTTTTTAATTCAATGCAACTTGGACAAAAATTCAGGAGAACGAACTTCTCAGGAATTGATATAACTTCTACAATCTTCGATATTTTTCTGATGATCTTGGATGCAAATTTTTCCAAACCTTCGAGTTTTCATCACCCAAAAAAAAAAAAAAAGTATTATCCAACATGATCATCATCAATACTACTTCGTCTTTTATAAATGAATTAATTAAAATAAAGAAAAAAATAATTAAAAAGTACTCGACAAATGTCAAAGTGATTTTTGAGTCCAAATTAAAATTTTTTTTTTTTCAAAATCTTCATTAATACAAAATCCTCATCGATACAAATTCGTGTTTTATGAATAAATCAATTTAAAAAAAAAACACAATTAAAAAGTACTCGAAAAATCTCAATCTAATTTTCAAGTTAAAATGTTATTATTTTTTTTTTCAAACAAAAATGTCAAATTCTCGTGCTCGAAAAATCGATTGAAATTTGCAATTTCACCAACGAGATCATGATGAATTTTATTTTCTTCATCGTACAAATCGTTATCGCGCCGTTGCGAAGATAAATCGATTCGATTCACGCAGGCCAATGTTGAAAATTGATAATTTCGGGTTTTTATCGCCATTTTTGTTTTTTTTTGTTTCAGGAGCGGCAGCAGCGTCACGGGTGTACGTGGAGGCACTGTCCAAGCTGGCGCGACAGGCGCAGCTGGGAACTTGGGGTGGTTCTCAGGATGTCGGTGAGTGAAAATTGATTAGCACCCTAACCGAGAAGTCGTTTTCCCCGTCAACGTCCCCCGTCTGGCTGTCTTGCCACCACAAATTCTAGCACACACACACACACACACAAATGTCGTGGCCGAAGTATCATTCTCAGCTTATGGCTCGAAGACATCATCCCCTATTTATCCCGATGGCTCATACGCCTTCTTCTTGACGCCAGCCATGATCTTTTTTTTCATTCTTCATACAACACATCAATATATATATATATATATATATATATATATATATATATATATTGATGTGTTTTATTATATATATATATATATATATCAGAGTGGTCTTTAGCAAGGATAATTTTTTAATAAGAAATATTGCCCTCCACAGGTCGCAAATAATTTTTCAAAAGTTGCAAAGTTCGCCCCAGGAACTTTTTCAATACTTAAATATCCCTAAAAAAATTTTAATCAAAAAAATTAAATAACACGAAAATGTTTACCGAGTTTATTTGGCTGAATTATCAACGTAAGAAAAATTTGCTCGATATGATTTCCTCATCGAAAAGATGCGTACTTTTGAGAAAAAAATAATTGTCCATACTCAGAAACAAATTATCAGGACTGATATGGCGGATTAAAAATTGTAATTACGCTTAGAACTTGTTTCTCGCTTCTTTTTCGTCACTGGACATGAATTCAGAACTCAAAATGATAATACACACTGAAGTTTAACAATTACGACGATCTAAAATAAACAAACTTGTATCATACATTATAAATAAAAAGTTTACAAGTTAATAATATTATGAATCAAAAGTTGACACGTAAATATGGTAGGATAATATAATAATGACGGAATATTAATTTTCGAAGGGCTTGAATTTCAAGAAAAAACATATATGCATGCATTTTTTTTTTCAAAATTAGTATTCTTTCAAGTCCTTGGGCAAACCCTTTGGAGGGTCTGTCTACGAAACCACTGAAAAAATTATAATTATTCTTTCAAAAAAAATCTATCAACTCGAAAATACGTGACTGAATCAATTGATTTTCAGCCACACGATAGTTCACGCATTCACAAAATTATCTCGTGAATTTTATCAAAAAATTTCGAAAAATTGCGATTCTGCAATTGTTGTTTCCATGAAGGTCCATTTTTTATTTCTATTTTTCCATTGTAAGCTCGAAATGGCTGGCCCCAAGGTGCCATCGCGCTCGGTTACGTCACTGCAAGCTCGAGCCACGTTCTCACTTTGTTTTTTTTTTGTTTTTTTTTTTTTCACGACGATATCCAGAAGTTTGCGGGCCCGCGCGGCGGTTTGCTGAGCTGCCGTTGATGTTGCCGAGCCTTCGAGGCTTCCAAAGCCAATAAAGCCCAGCTCGTCCGCTTAACCGTACTTAAGCCTCCACCCCACCCCCTCACCGTATGAAACGTTCCTCCAACGTCTCTCATTCCAATTTTTTCCCCCCTTGTTTTATTTTTATTTTCTATTTTTTTTTTTTTTTTCATCCCTCTCTTTTTTCCGTCGTTTTTCTTCGATGGCCGACACGATCGTCGACTCGGTTGCGGACCTCCGGGGCCGGAGGGGGGGCATCACGCTAACGAGATTAGAAAGCGCGACGGAAGCCTGCGGGAAAAGATATTAACGCCGTAGACACGCGCGCACGGTGAAGCTGATCCTGACACTTTCTGGATCCCAATGGAAACTTCTCGCAATAACTTCTTTTTTTTCTTTTCTTTTCGTCAAGTAGCTTCGTCGTTATCGTTCTTTGTGTTTTTTTTACACGGCTTCTCATCGAACACGTTCCCTGTTGGTTTGATCCGGACAATTCCTACGCTACCGACGTTTCGGGTTAATCCTTCGTACGTGAGATTACGATGCTGCGTTTTTTTTCGTCTGTCCTCGTTGCTTCGACAATTGCAACGAGAAACGAAGATGTCTAATTGTTCAATGGAGATTTTTCTCGATTAATTTCAATCGGAGAATTTTTATTTCACTGATGTTCTAAAAATTAATCGTTTTTACGTTAAATTTCGATGTGCCAGTCTATTGTCCATCCTCATTGCTCCGACAATATCGATTGAAATAAATAATATCGAACAATTTGAAAAAAAAAAAAAAAAAAAAAAAAAATTGCCGGAGTCGGGGCTCGATCTCGCCGACCTCAGGATTCTAACGTATTTTCCTCGGGTCGCGGGTTCGAGCCCAGGCTCCGGCAATTTTTTTTTTTTCTTTTTTTCATTCCAAATCATTCGATATTTTCGATTATCAAACCGTCGGTAAGTTAGAAAACTTCCGACTCAAGCAAATAAAAAACAATTGCGATAAAATAATGATATATCGTTGATTGTGGTTGAATTTTTCGAACGAATAATGACAGTGACGTAGTCAAGCAATGAAATGTCACAAGACGGTCAACTTCACGTCGCGTTAGTGGAATTACGAGGTATCGAGGTCCGGGGTTCACTGACTCGTGCGAGAGTTGCATTTCGTTGTCTAGCATCGGGGATGAACGACCGTAATACATTCCGCACCCTCAAAAGTCCGTGGAAGAGGATGGGGGGTTCGAATTAAGAAGCTCCAACCGTGCATTCGTGACGAGCTCTCGGCCTAATTTAGCTTCCGTGTCACGGCCAATTACCATATCGCATCGAGATCACTGTGTCCACATTGTACGACCGAGAGAAGCCATACGATTTGTTTTCCATCGAATCAACGTAAATAGCGACGGATTCGGCCCTCGTGGGGCAGGGGAATCACGAAATTCGTCGGGGTTACATCGACGATGGTCAATTTGACGGCGAATGATCGCATCGAGGGACGGGGCTGGACGAAGGCCGAATTGGAAACGACGAGGGGGTGAGAATAAGGAATGGATAGTGTGTTTGCTCGAGGGGTGAGGGTGGTCAGATGTGGATGTTATGCAGTTGGGATCGTGGGGCCCTAACGATATTTGAATTTTAGTGTTGATTTGGTATATTCTGGGTACCCTCGATGGTAACTCATTTTAGGGGTTGGAGATCTGAAGAGAGTTCGGTGATGCTCGTGGATATATACACAGGGTGGTTCTTCGAAAAAAAAAAAATATCGCTACCCACTTTCCAAATGATTCTAGACCATAAAATTTTTTTCATATTTTTCGATTTTAAAATTTATCCTCTGCATTACCCGAATTTTTTTTTAAATTGTTTTTCTTTACGAAAACAGGCGGGAAAACAAATCTCTCGAAAATAAATATCGTGGAAAATTGTACCACAAAAACACGAAAAAATGTTGGCAGTCAACCGGTAAACATAACCTTAAAAAAAGTGAAAATCATTTTTATTTTCATTTTCAACACATACACTCCGTATAATATATATATAGACATATATTCTTTCGAGGCACGATTGAAACGAACAATTGTTCCCAAAAATATAATCCAAAAAATATTTTGTCATAAAAAAATTTCATTGCAATGAGATTTCACACGTGCGATATAATTTTTGGGTCGCAGTTTTGATAATCACGACTGAGATTTCCGACGAGAGAATATATGGAGAATGTGAAGGTGAGACCGTTTTCCATTTGAATATCATCGGGGTTGGTCGTTCGGCCGCATCCACGACCTTTCCCACCCGGTTTCCGTTGGTTCTCCGACATCCGAACCTTCGCACTTTGGTCGCGGGAATTCGGACGAGTTTGGCTCGTTGGCCCGGGCGTTTTCGCGCGAGGACTTTGCGGCCGGAGCCAATCTCGATTACGAAGGTCGAAGGAGCGACGCCCACGGAAGATCCGGAATATCCGAGGGTCGAAAAGGGATTCTATAGTCAAACGGTGGTGGGCTACTGGCGAAGCACGTTCGTCCCTTTCTCGACCTCGCCTCGGCTCGCGATAATCTTTCGCGTCCGATGTGGCAATAACGGAAAGGCCCTTCGACGCTCGTCCTTCGACCCTTTCGCTTGAATAGGTTCCCGTTCCTCGAATTCACCTCGGAGACTCGTGCATTTTTGACGTTTCAATAATCATCCGCCGAATTCAAATGTTTCGCGTTATGTTTCCAACTTATGTCGCTTTTTATGTCCGTATTGAAAGGTGAAGCTAAGTATTAAACTTAACTTTAAGGTAAAGTTAAGTTTTGAACTTAAATTCAAGGTAAAGTTAAGTTTTAAACTCAACTTTAAGGTGAAGTTAAGTTTTAAACTCAACTTTAACGTAAAGTTAACTTTTGAACTTGACTTTAATGTAAAGTTAAGTTTTAAACTTAACTTGAAGGTAAAGTTAACTTGATCTAAACTTAACTTGAAGGTAAAGTTAACTTGATCTAAACTTAACTTTAAGGTAAAGTTAAGTTTTAAACAAAACTTTACATTGAAGAATCTATAAATCTATTCCAAAGAGTTCAAAAATTATAATTTGCGATAAATCAAATGAAAATCTCAGGGTCATTCAATATCACCCTCGCCCTCATCCGAAAGATGAAACAAAGCTGAAAAAATCGTTTAATTAAGTCGAATTAAAAGTAAAGTTAAGTTTAAAACTTAACTTTATTTCCAGCTCGACTTAATTGAAAGATTTTTTCATTCGGAAAGTAAAGTGAGGTTAATTGGAAGGTAAAGTTATGTTTAAAACTTAACTTAATTTAATTCGTCACAACAAAATTCTCAAGCTTCAAAAATACGTCAATAAATTTCCACGTGAAAAAAGAAAACTATCAACCGCTGCAATATTTCGTTTTGCATGTACTATAATTTATTCATTTTTCAAAAAAAAAATATATAATTTTAAATATTCGCGACGCAGAGTTGAAGCTCAAGCTTCAAGGTTACAGCTAGACACGACAATTTCTCAAGAATTCAGAGCACGATTTTTTTTCTTTTTCCTTTTATCTTCTCTCGCTCTCTCTCTCTCTCTATCTCTCTCTCTCTCTCTCTCTCTCTCTCTCTCTCTCTCTCTCTCTCTCTCTCTCTCTCTCTCTCTCTCTCTCTCTCTCTCTCTCTGGCGTCGCTCGTGACGCGAAATCCCGTGGTAAGAGGGAAACGCCTCGTGGAAATGAGAGTGATATCGAAATTGGCAATATCGGCCCTCTCGAAGGTGAAACGAGGGGAGAACGGAAGAGGGGGGTTGGAAAGGGGGTTGAAACCCGGCGCCCTTACGACACCGAGCCACGTCCTTCGGGTCGTGACGATCGATCGAATTCGAATGTGCTCGAGAGGGAAGGACCCTAACCCATCGACGGGCGCACTGTCGCTAGAAAAAAAAAACCGTGGATTGAAAAAAAAAATGAAAAAAAAAAAAAAAAAAATAACGCGAATGAGGCACTCCCTCGATCAGTCGTTTCTCGCACCGGAAGTCGAGCCCGTCGAGACGGCGGGCGCCATCGAGGAACCCCCTCCCCCCACCCCCTCCACCTACCCTGCCGACTACGACGAGCTTGCTGCACCGCCAATGACAAAATTCAAACTCGGTTAGCTCCTGTAAAATTTGCTTAAAAAAGTAAATAACAAACTATTGAAAAAAAAAATAAAATGAACTAACGTTGGTTTCGACAAGCGATCACGATACGAATTTTCCATCAAAGCTTTTATTTCATACATATTTATCATATTTTTATTATCTTTCATCGTTACCAGTGGGAATTTAATCTCGATGTGTGAGTTTCGAATCACATGATTTGCATAATTGTTCGTTGACGATACAATTGTTCGATAATTATTGTAGCGAGTAATCGTTCTAGAATTGTTGTTATTGGAACTTGGGATATTATTGTATCAGAGGCGTTTGATTTTAGGACGATTTTCGGAAATTAATTTTAACGTGATTATCGAATCTATGAGTCGATGATTCGAGTAATAGTGAATCATTGTCAATTCAATCGATTCGAAACGTTTTAACAAGGTCAAAGTCTCGCGATAAAATTGGGGTAGTTTGTTGTTCAAGCTCGAAAGCAAATGCAGAAGAGAGAGAGAGAGAGAGAGAGAGAGAGAGAGAGAGAGAGAGAGAGAGAGAGAGAGGGAGAGAGAGATTGATTGATTGATTGATTGATTGATTGAGGTTTATTTTGCCATAGTCAGACTTTAGGCAATACAGAACAACAAAAGATAAATCATATAAAATAGTAACAAAAAATAAAATATAAATCATACAAAAAGGTAACAAAAAATAAAAAACAAGAAAGTAACAAACATAAAATTAAGTGAGAGCAAGTAGACACTACTTTAAGCTTTAAGAGAGAGAGAGAGAGAGAGAGAGAGAGAGAGAGAGAGGCAGAAAGAGAGAGAGAGAAATATAGAAAGGCATCCATCTCTTTCTCTCTCTCTCTCTCCCTCGACAAGCTTTGCCAGTCCAAAACTAGCTGTAATCACTGAGTGCTAGCACTCTCGAAATCTCGTGCTCGCTTTTCCACCTCCTCCCCTCAAAATAATGCGTTATTTCCATCCTCATCCATTCGCAGCCCCGACGAGATCCACCTGTGCAAAATTTCTCCCTCTCTCTCTCTCTCTCTCGGGGGTCCTCTTTCTCCTCGCACACACCGATAACAATAATTTGCGACCTGGGCGCACGTGCGGCAACGCAGAGGGCGAGAGAGCAGCCCGGACGGGTGGGTCAGGGGTTAAAGCGAAATCGTTTTGGCGAGTGAGAGGGGGCGGGGGGGACGGTTGCACATCGTAATTTTATACAATTATGCGTATTGCTACCTACTAAAGCTCTCGACGAGCGGCATCGGACCGTTCAACGCCGGATTCCGGACGCGTTCGCGAACCCAACAACCAACCCTCTCGCTCCGCAACCCCCTTCAACCCCTTCAGGGTAACCCCACGATTTGCCCCATCGCTTTCACTCTCTCTCTCTCTGTCTCTCTCTTTCTATCCCACTTGCTCTTTCTCATTGGTTCTCTCTCTCTCTCTCTCTCTCTTTACGATTCTCACCCCTCGGTCCTCCACCCCCTCAACCCCCGAAACCATCGCCCGTTAACTCCCATTCGTTATCCGTTAACATTATTATTAAAGCGCATTTACACGGCCGTTGAACGTCACACGTGTCGCTTGTTGCCCCAAAGGCCTCGGGGAAACCCTCGTCGGAATTTTAATTTTCCATGGACGATTCGACAGTGGAGAATTTTTTCGATTTTTTTTCATTTTTTTTTTTCATTTTTTTTTTTTTTTCGTTTTTTAAAAAATATTTTATAGAACGTGTGTGGTCGGCCCGGTGTGGTTGTTTCGCGAATTTAACTGGAGAAGCAGTTTAAGCGGTCGCAATTTCATGCCGCTGAATGTACTGAGGGTCGATTAAATACATTTTCCTTTGTTTTTTTTTTTTTTTTTTTTTCAATTTGGAGTTATCAAATGTTCGTGAAAACGCATCGCTCGGTGTGTCACCACTGATGCGTATGTGTCGGACATTTCGAGGGTGATGACGTTGCCAACATTGAATCCAATAAATTATGTGAAAATTGTAATTGTAAAATATTTTTTGTACGAAAGAAAATTTATCAATCGCGAAAAAAACTCGAACAACTCACCAAAACGAATTGATTCGACTATGGTGGACTATACATACTCTTTATATAGTCTACCCAAGTAAAAAAATTATATAAAATCTGTATATGGGATTGGGCATATATAGTTTATACATAGATCATATAAAGACTATATATAGTCTATATATAGATTATATATAATTTTTTTACTTGGGTATATACGAACTATGTACTCTATATAAAAAAAATAATATATAGACTATGTATATCGAGACTATATATATGCTCAACCTCAAATGTAGTTTACATAGAATTTTTTTATCGGGGGTGTGTTTTGTCTCGAATTCACGTGAAATCCATCGACCCGTGGATGGCGATATCACAGTGATCTCCATTTCTCCACCCTCAACCCCCCCCCCCTCACCCTCCATCCACGTCGCCCATAGTCGTTTGGTTCTGGACTATCCGACCAAAATCGGTTGCATCCCTCTCGCCGATCCGATTCACAGTTACCCCTCCCCCCTCCGATAGATACAGTTTCATCGTGGGGGTTGCAATTAATTCCGTTCGTCGCGCTATTACACGACGCCACTGCGATTGTGAGAATGGGCTTTGATGTTGACCGCACACGTGACCAAACGCATTGGAATTCGTCGTGACAAAATGTTCGATGCGACGAAACATTCTCTCGACTATCGAGCTTTGGAAATGTTACGACGAAACGATGTTTGTGCATGTGTGTGTTGTGTTTGTGTTTGTGTGCAATAGACTTCTGTGGGCGTTGGACGATTTCCCTTCCATCCGAATGAAGCTTCGTGTCACACGGAGCTTCCATGATCAACTTCCATCAACACTCGACAGCACTTTGAGGGTGTCATATTCACCGAATTCACAATGGACACACAGTCGCATTCGTTTCGAACGAACGGACATGTACATCGAGATGCGCGAGCGACCCGAAACCGGATAATCCTCGAAGAGCAAAGAGTCCCACGTTGATTTCCAGCAAGATCAAGATGCTTCGAATTGGTGAGACGTGACAACCGTTCGATGGGTCTCGTGAGATGGTTTTCTCTCGATTGGATCGTCGACGAATTATCCACGGAATAAAATCTGCATGAATGTGCAATGGACCATTTTTGGATATAGGAAGAAAGTCTAATTTATGGAGATTCGCGAACAATTGGTCGTCAAGGTCAGCGATGTCCAACCCCGGAGCAAAGAGCCAAAACCTGTTTTTTTAAGATTTCCTGACTTTCCAGCTTTCCCACACGTAAATTATCACAGATAGATGTATGCCGTTATTGACTTTTCTATAGGAAATTCAATTCTCTACAACATTGTTTAGATGAACTTTTGGTCTATATAACGTTGTTTATCCAGCGTTTGGACGGAAACAAAATAAAACGATAAGGAAATTTATGGATTTTTACTTTCCCGTCAAAACGCTGAATAAACAACGCTAGATAGACCAAAACTTCACATAAGCAATGTTCTAGAGAATTAAATTTTCTAAAAAAAAGTCCCCGACGGCATACATCCAACTTTGATAATTCACGCGTGGGAAAGCTCGAAAGTCGGGAAATGTTGAAAACCGCGGCGACTGGTAGGCGTTCGGAATATTCTACCTAGTCAACAATGCGATCGAGAACAAGAGAATTGGACGGAGAGGGAGAAAAAGAAGCAAGTTAGGAGACGCTCCGGAAATCGTTGTTGACCACCTTGACTCAAGGTGGTCAATTTTGATCCCCGCGACTTTGAGAGTGAATTATCGAGTCCACGAAATAAATTCACATCGACGACGGTTATCGAATTGTTGGATATAACAAGAAACTCTAATTCATAAACATGTTCGTGTGTGTGTGTGTGTGTGTATCCTCGTTTCGGAAATCGGCGTATTACCCAGGCGGCGTCTCACCCCGCACGTCAGATGAGACGTCACGATGCAACCGCTGCGCCCAAACAGACCGTGAAATCCGCCTAATTCACTTCGGATTTTGGGGGTGGAGGGTTGTTGGGTACCGGGAGCGTCTACGCCACCCCCACCCCCTCCCCCCAACCCTTCTCGAGCGTCCTTCCGTCGTGAAGCTCACGAGCATGTGCGCACACGTGTGGTTGTTGTTTCAACCCCCTCGACGTAATAGACTGCTTCCTATACGCTTCTGCCTGTCTAGATTTCGAACCTTGTAATACATATGTATGTGGCATCGACGAGGGTTGGGGGATGGAGGGGGTGGGGCTGGCTATATCCGTGGTGACATAGATTGCTTCATCGACCGCTCGAGCAAACATGATTTTCGATCAGTGGGGCCCATGCCGTGACGACGTAACGATGCCCATCGTGTACGCCTGCGACCATCGTCATCTTCGCATTGTCTTCGCGATAACGTCAAGCCAGTGTCCGGGTTAGAGCCCCTCGAAGACAACCATCACTCGACCATAATCCGTATAGCATATTATTAATTACAAACATATCATTTATTTTTGGATATCAAGGTCATTGAATTTAGCATATTATTTATCGTAACGTGTTCATTCATTCTGGAATATTGATTGATTCTAGCATATCATTCGTTCCCGGATACCATTGATTTCAACATATCATTGATATGGTGGATCATTGGTTCTAAAGCATTATTGCTTCTAGAGTATTATTGATTCAAGCGTATCATTGATCCTAGCATATCAATGATTCTATAATATCAATGATTTTATAATATCAGTCATTCTATAATATCAATGATTCTATAATATCAATGATTCTATAATATCAATGATTTTATAATATCAATGATTCTAGCATATCAATGATTCTAGCATACCAATGATTCTAGCATACCAATGATTCTAGCATACCAATGATTCTAACACACCAATGATTCTAGCATATCAATAATTCTAGCATATTAATAATTCTAGCATATCAATAATTCTAGCATATCAATGATTCTAGCATATCAATGATTCCAGCATACCAATGATTCCAGTTTTGTAGACTTGAAGAAAAAAAAATGTTTGCCACAACAAATATGAGAAAAGTAAAATCGAAAAGCCGGGAAAAAAAACCAAAAAAAACAAGGGTTTGAAAAAAAAGTTGTTTCGATTGTAACGATGTTCACAGGCCACGTTCGTTCGTATGACAATATAGTCGTTCTCTTCATACATCTTCGTCCACCATTTTCCACGTCTCTCCACGGAAACCCGGTGGTGTACATGCACCCGACACTTCCGCCCCTGCCCCACCCCCTGGGTTTCATCGGATTGGACCTTCTCGGTACCGGCCGCCAGCTTCCATAGCCCAGCCCCGTGCTTTAGCCATGCGAATAACGTTTGTTACATCGCACATAACACACGGCACCCAGTTGTGGATACACGTGTGAACGTAACTCCCCCGAAGCGCGTGGTTGGCTTACCCGAACGATTTCGCTCGGGCCAGTCGTGCGTACACGTTTCTCGGGGTCTCCTTCTGTATCTCGGAAACCCTCGTCGCGTTCCTTTTTTTTTTTTTTTTTTTTTTTTTTTTTTGTTCCGCCGCGTCGATCCTCGACACTACGCCGTGTTGTGAACCGACGAACGAAAAAAAGTGCATTTTTTCACACCTCGTAACGGCTACGGGATCGGTTCAACGATTACGCGATGGAATTTCGCCTCCTAAAAATTCCATGCGTCCAACCAGAGATGGTTGCATTCATTCGATGAAAAAGTATATTTCAAATAATTCTCGAACAATATGATAATTAATTTTATCGGATTTATTGAATATTTTCGGATTTAATAATGAATCATTGTATAACAATAATTCAACGTAAATCGATCATGATTATTACGAAAATGTAAAAATATCGATTCTTCCATGATAATTAATCATAGTTATTTGTACGAAAAAATATTTGAAATGCATTTTCATTGAATGAATGTCCATTCCTGCATCCAACCCTTTTCTCGAACTCCGGGATATCATTGTTATTATCTTTATTATTATCGTCGTTGAGATTTCGTACCTGAAATTTTAATTAAAAATAATTAAAAAATTGATTTTTCACAAATTCATAAGACTGTCCGCGCCATCTTTCTCAGACAATTTGAACGACCTTCATTCAACGCTCTTACACGAAATAGAAAATCCAAAACTCTTCGACAATTAATTTTTCATCGAACTTGGATACAATAATCGATTCTCAAAGACTTTTATGAACACTTTTAGTCGGGTTACTTGTTTCTATTATATTCTATATTTCATGCAAAGAAAAAAAAACCATAAAAAAAAATAATAAAAACATGTGACAACTCAACCGGTTTTAATCTCGCACATTGATATTCAAGGTTCCAACAATATATTCAATGTCATTCGATAGCACAAACATATTTCACAATCGTATGCATCGTTCTTCCTTCTATGGCTGAAAAAAAAAAAAACAAACAAAAAAATTGTTATACATAATTTTTTTTTTCAACATTTTCCACAACGGAAGAGCAAGTAGATAACAGACACCCCATCGGGTTCATGAAGAGGGTGGTTTCTTGCCCGCGTTGCCTGCCCGATGGTTGCCCCGATCCCGAAGAAAGCCGTGCCCGGAAGCTGGGGGGGGGCGGGGGGGGGAGGGGAGGAAGAAAGAAGAAAGCGAGAAGGCGTGAGCATGGAAAAGCAGCAACGTCACTGAAACGACGCGGGGTTTGCGTTAACAAAAGCACTCGTTGAGGTGATTAACGAGGATGAAACTGCTGCTTGTGCCGGTGCTTCCAACGCTTCGGCTTTCGCGTTACCGGTGTATAGTCACGATGTACCAGAAAACCACCCCCCCCCCCCCGCCCGCCCACCCCTTCGGTGCAGTGTACCATCCCGGAGAGAACGCGGACCGAGCGATACCAGCGGTCTCCGAGCAGCGCCATTACCGGCTTTATTAATTGCCCTCGTCGAGTAATTTGCTACGGTAGCAGTAGCACGGGGACCACGGTTCAACGCTGCTGCACGAGCTGCCACGCGAAGCTATAAATATATATATACATGTACATAGATAGCATATATATTTATATACACCTATACATGAATATATATATATACATATATACATAGATATATAGATATATAGATAGGTGTATAACAGATAGCATACACATAATATATATATGTGTATGCTATGCGTACGGTGGTTGTCATTCTTGCAACGAAAAATGTTGAAATTATTATCATGATAATATACGTATAATAATATTATGTATACTGATATGCTGATTGGTATTATATTGAAATAAATATATTGATGATTATCATTATTATTATTATTATTATATGGTCATGATTATGACATTATAATTTCAGATTATTATCATGATAATATACGTATAGTAATATTATGTATGCTGATATGCTGATTGGTATTATATTGAAATAAATGTATTGATAATTATCATTATTATTATTATTATTATTATTATTATTATTATTATTATTATATGGTCATGATTATGACATTAGAATTTCTAGAAATTCATAGAAATGCATAATATCATTAGAAATATTAATATTATCATGTATAAAAAAACCTTTGTATATCATTATTTCATATTTCCATCAACATTATTGCAAATATTTTCCCTACGAGAGAATGATAATCGCCATTCACTAACACAACATCGTAATTATTGTTCATTTTTGATACCATTATTCGATATTATTTCCATTATATCGTTGTCAGAAATAATACGTGATAAATTTAAACGATAATCACTATCATGAAAATGATATAACTTATGTTTATATCATAATTTTTTCAATTTCATTCCATGCACATTTTTTCATTGTCGTATTTGGAAATGTTTTATGTGTGAATGAGAACCATCATATCCGTGCCATCTGATATACGATCATATGAATGAGTATCTCTATACTCAGCATATACATATGAATATGGGTGAAACGCGAAATCCTGGCAAAGTGAGGCGCGAGAACGAGTCGCGGATTCGGCGGATCTCTCGTCTGAGAAATGGTTTCGGAGATTTTCGGTTCTCACGCGGTTATCGCGAGCTTTGCCGGTCCGCGGATCGAACCTGGCCGGCCCACAACCAGACGACGCGAAATCCTGGGTTTTCTCCGTTACCCCTCCCCCTCCCCTTCTTCCAACCATTGTGCAACGGCAACGCGACAAACGCGAACGACGCCACACCGAACGGCCCACTTCCTTCTCTCGTAAATCCCGGAAAATCCGATTTTACAATCAACCCCACGAACACCCCACGCGCTCGTCCGCTTCACCAACCCCTGAACTCCCACTCGCCGCCATCGACTTGATAAATCGTATGGCCAGGGCGAAAATCGCATCACGTTGCGAACACGCGCAGGCGCGTGTCTGCCCTCGGGTTTTGTAACAATCTCGGAAGATTCGCGTTTGCGATGAAACCCGATAAAACGTACGATAATAACCATCGGAACGATGTAGGTTCTTTGTTCAATTATATTGTCGAGATGAGGTGATAACGTTGATGCGACCCGGAAATAATATATATATATATATATATATATATATATATATTTTTTTTTACGTTGGTGAGATGCGCTCGACACGATCTAGATGATTGTCGAAACAAAAACATTTCATGTATTTGGAAATGTATTGAAAACATTTTTTAAAAATTATATTTTTCTTTATTCGAGCGGATTCTTGATTTTGGTATATCATTCATTCTAGCATATCGATGATTCTAGAATATCAATTAATATAGCATATCAAATATAAAAGCGCATCGATAAATCTAGCATACCAATTATTCTAGCATATCAATGCATCTATCATATTATTGAATTTAGCATATCAATGATGGCAGAATATCAATAATAGTAGCATATCAATGATGATAGCACATCAATGATTCTAGCATATCAATGTATCCACCATATTATTGATTTTAGCATATCAATGATGGTAGCATACCAATGATTATAGCATATCAATGCATCCATCATATTATTGATTTAGGCATATCAATGACGGCAGCATATCAATAATAGTAGCATATCAATGATGGTCGCATATCGATTATTTTAGTTTATCATTGATTCTAGCATATCATTAATTCTAGAATACCATTGATCCTAGCATATAGTTGATTTCAGCATGTCAGTGATTCGAGCACACCATAACTTTCAGCATACTATTATTTCTGATGTCTTTGGAAAATTTTCATTTATTCGTATTATTTTGTTATTGTTTCATTACATTTCTTCTTTTTCAAATGAGTTTTCGGAGGTCGAAGCACTTTCTGTGTATAATATATGACATCCGTCCTGGCTCAAAGTATTCTCGGGATCCAAAACTAAGCCCGGTACGCGAAGGGTTGATTTGTGGTACAGAGGGATGAAGAAGTTACTCTCGCGCGTGTGAGAGAGCTTGTTGTTCACGTGGGAATTCACGCACTTGTTCGTGACGTCTGGCTAATATAGTGCAACAACCCGAAACGGCTCCACGTGTGGTCGTCACGTGATGCAATAACGCATGTGAAGGGTGTCGGTGCTGTTGCACGATCCAAAGATTTCCATCACGTATTTCGAGATCGGATAATTTCACGAAGTTCGTGTATCCAATTTTCTCCATCGCGTTACAGGAATACGATCAAAAAGAAGGGAGGTGGCAAAATGGATTTTACAAACGGACATTGTCGAGCTGAAATTCCGGAAAAAAAATTTTATATCAAATGCTAATTTCAGTTTGAATAAATTCAATGAATTTTGCGAAAATTATTTGAAATGCAAATTTCCATTAAAATATAAATTCACTGAATTCATGCGAATTGTTCGAAATGCAATTTTTCATTTGAATAAATTTCCTTTTTTTCGAAATTTGTGAAAATTATTTCAAATGCTAATTTCAATTTTAATGAATTTAACAAAATTGTGAAAATTATTGCAAAAAGCAAATTTTCATTCAAATATAAATTCAATAAATTCGTACGAATTGTTCGAAATGCAATTTTTCATTTGAATAATTTTTTTTTTTTATTTGTGAAAATTATACGAAATGCAAATTTTTATGAAAATAAATTTAATAAATTTGACCCATTCGAATTGAGACGTCTTTCATCATATATCTACATATTATATATATATATCTGCAAGTGAAGTGTTGCAATACAAGTAGACGAATATAACGAAACACATGGATGGAGAGAAAAAAAAGAGAGACAGAGTGTGCGTGTGTGTGTGTGTGTATAGCGAGTGGGGTAGCACGCTCTAACTTCATACCTCTTCCTGACAGCTCTATCTCACGCTTATCCCATGAATCCACCTTTCGTGCCCTCTCAACCTTTCTCCACGACTTTTCCTTTTTCGCCCCCTCCTCCCCCCCCCCCAGTTCGTTCTCCTCCTCGCCAGTCATACACCCTTCTTTGGCCCTTGGGGCTTCACCCCCGACTCGTCTCTCGTCTCGTCTTCGTGCCATTCGAATAACCAACTCTTTCCTAACCTCACTTTTTCATTCCTTCTCTCTCTTTTTCAACCCCCGTTCGCTCTTGCTACCTCCTTCTCTTTTCTTCTCTCTCTCTCTCTCTCTCTCTCTCTCTCTCTCTCTCTCTCTCTCTCTCTCTGCAAGATTCTCCATCTTCGTCTGTACTTTCTTGTACCTCAACCGACTGAAGAACTACCTTCTCGGTGGATCACCCGAAAGACGCGAACCATTACTCCATCCGGAATCCCAAAATCTTTCCTTCCGTCAGGCTTATACCCTTTCCTCCCCCCGCCCCCCCTCCCCACCTCCACTCACCCCATCGCGTTTTATTCCGTCTTTTTGTCGCACGTTTTCTTCCCTCTGGCTTTTCATTTTTCTTTTTATTTTATTTCATTTTATTTTCTTTCATTTTTTAAAAATTTTTTTTCAACGTTCGTTGAGACGTTGAACACGATGAAGAAAGCCGAGCCAACGGAAAAGCTGCACAGCGAGAAGAAACGAGACGACGAGAAGAGAGGGAGAGATGAAAAAAAAAAAAAAATGTTTCTCGTTCGTCTGACTACGCTCGGTATTTACCTACTGGCGTAACGGCAGAGCCTCGACGTCTTTTGCCCCCGCGACTACAACTCGGACGGATTTAAACGTGAGACGATAAATATGTGTGCTCGGAGACGAGACTTCGCAGACGATTATTTAAACGGTTGAACCGAGGTTTTCGGCGGGAGGGCGGGAGGGGGCGCGGAGATTCGTGTTTGAATGGTCGGATTTCGAAAATTCATCCGACTACGAAAGATTTGGGGAAAAAATTGCTTTTTTCTGTAAGCTCGAGTCAAACAAATTTCGCGTCGGTTGTCACCTCGGAGATTCATATTGTACTCGAGAGCTCACAGCTCGTCTCTCGTTTGAGGTAGAATATCAATGATTCCAGCATACCAATGATTCTGGATTATCATTGATTCTAGCATACCAATGATTCTAGAATATCATTGATTCTGGCATACCAATGATTCTAAAATATCATTGATTCTAGCATACCAATGATTCTAGAATATCATTGATTCTAGACGAATATTAATGCTAGCATATCAATGATTCGACCATATCACGATTCTAGCATATCAATGTTTCTCTCTTAGTCTATCAGAGATTCTAGCATGTCAATTATTCTAGCATATCAATTATTCTAGCATATCAATTATTCTAGCATAACAATCATTCTAGCACAATACTGATTATAAAATATCATCGATCATAGCAGTAATCGGAAGTATGTGAACGAATCCATTTTTAGGGTTGACAGGATGATAAAGACTTCAGGACATTAGCTATTATCTATTTGACGTGAGGACTGAAAATTGAAAAATCACAACAATAGAAAAAAAAAATCATGCACCCTTTCAGCATACTTAAAACTTAAGAAAATCCTTGAAAAAAAAATTACTGTCGTGTCATTTCGTGGAATTGAAAAATACATTAACTTTAAAAAAAAACATTAAGGATCATCAACGTGAATGGTCCTGATTTTCTATTTTTGTTTTTCATCTCGTTGACTCGTCGAATTTCGGTTGTTCACCTTTTTTTATAAGCCCAAGAATTGCACACCCCGCAACCCTCTCGTTCACCCGACAAAATTGTCGTCCACACACACACACACACACACACACACACACACACACACACACACCCTTCTTGGATCCTTCGAATGAGCTTCAATATCGTGATCGTGTTGGTTAGTTGTGTCTCGTGTGTTGCCATGCACATGTAAAAAGTAAAAAAGACGAAACTTGGCAAGATGGCGCCGTCGAGACGTGTCGGTTCGAGTTATGAAAGCTTCGCGAGGGTGGTTGCCACTATCGAGACACACGTGGCGCAACGCACACAGACACACACACACACACAGAGAGAGAGAGAGAGACATGGTGCACCAATGACACCAGAACCAGTCGAAACTGTGAAACTCGCGCGAAGACTCGGTTGGAAAATGTTTTGGAGGGTGGAGGAAGCAAGAGGAGGGTTGGATCTCATCCTCCACGGCTGTTCGGCCGGGTGGGTGAAGGGTGAAACGGGTTGCGCAGTGTGGCAACCACCCTGTGGATACCACATCGCACCCATGAATATATATGTCTATTTGGTAGGTCTTCATTGTGGTTCTCTAAAAATATTTTAGCTCTCCCGGAGAATGATATGATTGAAAATACATTTTAAAATATATTCTCAAAATTTGAGATCCCTATCTCAATTCTTAACTCTGCCGCCAGCCTCACAAAGTTTGCCAGTCAAATATCAGTGTTTTTCATATCTCCCAATTTTATTTTATCACGACTTTCATCACGACAATTGTATTTTTTCACGTCAATCAAAATTCGAAAAAAAAAACTCATTTTCAATGTAGACTTTCGCGAAATAAAATAATTTTTTATAATCCAGAACTTCAGTCGTGAAAAAAAAATTCTGGACTACAAAAAACACCGTGTTATTAAACTGGCGAACTTTGTGCGGTTGGCGGCAGAGTTAAGAATCGAGACAGGGACCTCAAATTTCGAGGCTACTTTCGAAAATTCATTTCGAACCATATCATCCTCCGGGAGTGCCAAAATAATATGAAAATCCGAAATAAGGACCACCCCAACATATATATGTAACACATATACATATATACACACACGTTTGCGAAACGTCGAAGCTAAAGAGCAACGAAGACGGAATTTTAGGATCCCATTTCCATTTCAAATGTCGCCGATACGGGATACGATGGGCGAGGGGAGGGGGCCGGGGGGGGGGCGAGGGAGGAACGTAGAGCAACCCCCGACGTAGCTTCCGAGTCGACGGTCTTTCGCGTTTCCGTGAAACGTAAGCATCCCTCTCTTTCCATCTCGTCTCACAGTCCAACGTCGTTCCAATGTCTCCTCACTTGGCCCTCTTTGCCCTTCGCGAATGCGATCCACTCAAACCAACAAACCAACCCCTCCCCCTCCCAGAGTCTTCGCCCGAACGTTTCTCCACCCCCTGCTCACACCCCTTTCACGTTTTCGCTTAGTTACTTCGCGAAACGTTTGCAATGCTACGCGATGCGCTTCGGCGATGGAGAAACGAGGCGATGGAAAATCATCCCCCTCACCCCTTCACCCCTTCAACCCCCTGCACCTGGGTTTCCGTATCCGCGAACCAACCGACGTTTTCCACCTGGCTCTGCAATTCAACGCTAATGAAATGTTTCGCGCAACGATACGACGAAACGAGCCCGAACGGGTCTGACTATTGAGACGCTCGAACTACTTGAAGATTCTCGTCGTTTCACGTTTGGGGAAGGGGGGGGGGACGGGATTCGGTCTGATACCGTGAATTTTCATCTTCCTCGACGCTTTTTCGGAGTTTCGCGCGAATGAGGCGTTACTTTGCTTCATTATGAAACTTCAATTGCCTGCAAAATGATCGTTTTTGGGAGATGGAAAGGGGCAGGAGAGGGGGGTATTTGGGAAGACGTTTTTGGCACCTTCGAGGCGATGCAAATGAACGTGCGAATTTTCTTAATTGGTAATTGAATGATAATTTTATGCATTGGAGTGAAGATAAAATGAAATTATGGGTTCTCGGTGTTGAATCTAGTGAAATGGTTTTGATCTTTGATCATTCGTTACTCGTGACGAATAACTGATTAAAATTTCATTATATTTTTATTTTTCATTCTATTTTTGATTATTCAGTAGATAAATGTCTTAGATTTTTTTTTTTTGCTATACATACTAATATTTCTTGTTCGTAAATTTTTCGAATTGCAGATAAAATGATAATTTCATCAACCAAATCAAATAAATATGAAACTGAAATTTTATTATTTCAGGGGCAAAAAAAATTCAAAATTTTATAATCCAATAAGCAAAAATTACTCGAGTCGAATAACCTCGAATACTCAAATTTCAATGTCCCTATTCTCGTTCAATATTCTCATTTCTGTCATTCATTATTTATTGCATTGATATTTCATAAATTCAATCGATAAAATAATTTTATCGTCGAGTAGGTTCGTCTTTAAACTATTTTTTTCAAATAATTTTCCATTCTGCAACACTATATTTAATTCTTTCACGACAGAGAGAGAGAGAGAGAGAGAGAGAGAGAGAGAGAGAGAGAGAGAGAGAGAGAGAGAGAGAGAGAGAGAGAGAGAGAGAGAGAGAGAGAGAGAGAGAGAGAGAGAGAGAGAAAGAGAAACCAAGCTGTAACCTTTCGTCGCGATGTGCACTCGATACGCGTAAATCCAGCCTTCTCGATGAGTAACGGCCGTATCATTTCGGCATTAGGCACACGCGTGCCACCGACCTCTCCCCCCCCCCCCGCCCCTCCCCCTCCCGCAATGTGAAATAACCGACGAATCCCTGTCCGAAGATTTCTCCACTTTTCTCCCGCAGACTGTTGAGACGTGTTGAGACTGCTAAACGCAAACGATAGATCTCGAGCTTCGTGGGGTGAAGGTTCGAGTCGTCCCGAACGTCGATGTGACCGGGGCGAGATGTCACATCGGGGCAAAACGGTCTGATCTGACCCAATTCGAAAAGACATCAAAACAACAAACTCCAAAATTAAAAAAGAAAAAAAGGAAATTCAACTCAGAATAATAAAATTAATAAATAAATCATGAAACTACGAATTAATCGATGAATCACGTAAGATTATTAGGGACACTTTTTTTTCACTATTACTTGCACTTAATTCGTGTTTATATTATCGTAGATTTAAATTCATTTTAAAAAAATTAAATAACAAAATAGGTTCTGATTTTTCGAACACCCTGTATAATGTTGATATAATTGATTGTTTGTTGTTAATAACATATATGTTAAGTAAATATGAATCCAAGTAATGAAGTAATTTGAGCAGCGATATAATAATATTATTCTTTTCTCTGTCCATTTTGCCCCAATGACCGCTTATCAGATGAATTTTCGAAAACGAAGCTCCAGTGTCTTCGAACCGTACATTCAAAACCTCGATCTATCGATTCGCCATGAATCCCGGGTCTGGTCTCAATGCTCCTAACGAGTCAGCAGCAGCAGCTCTTTCATCGGAGACTTCATCGAAAAAGCTCGAATTCCGCTGACGTCGTAAATCCCATGAAAAATCGGAGCGTCTGACTAATCATCGATTTTATCACTAGTGTAATAAAATGTATCGATTTTCTTCGTATTTTCATCTTCTCATCCAAACGCTGGATAAACATCACCAGATAGACCAAAAGTGCACATGAACAATATTGTAGACAATTGAATTTCCCAAAAAAAACGTCAGCAGCGGCATACATCTAACTTCGATAATTAATGCGTGGGAAAGCTCGAAAGTCAGAAAAAGTAAAAAAAAAACCGTTGGTAGGCGGTTCGCCACATTGTACGTTCGCCAAAATCTCATTCGGGATTTCGACCGTTCTGGGCCATTGTCATTCGAAGCATCGCACGTTCGGGATTTCAACCCCCAACCCGTCCGACCGATCACCGACCTTATCACTCAATCCATTTACATTCAAATACAACACAAAATTTCACTCGCCAATCGAGCGGTTTTAGTTGGCTCAATGAGTTTGTCTTACTCGCGAGCTTTCGTGTGATATAACAGCACGTGGAATTTCGGTGGGCGTGTGGATGGGCGATGAGGAGAATGTTCCGGAAGTGGATGGAGAAATGGAGAAGGACGGAAAGAGCGAGAGAGAAAAAGCGAGAGAGAGAGATAGGCAAAGAAAGAGGAACGAAGGGTGGAGGCGGAAAACCTCACTTGGTTATGGTAGAAGGGGAGTGAGTTGAGGGTGGGAAGAAGGGTGAGGAGGAGGGAGAAGGGTGGGGGGGGGGGAGGCTGACGCTCGCGAGAATCCCACGTTAATTAGTTCGAGACGGTCGAATGGCGCAAAACTGTTTGTCTTACCCTCGAACACGGTGAACGAGAGAAAGTGCAGAAGGATGAGACACACAGGGAGAGTGAGAGAGGGTGAGATAGGGC